>OZ024859.1:7243023-7345178 GCA_964017155.1 Oasisia sp. SBJ-2009
AATTTTCTTGTGCCAATGTAATTTTCTTGTGCCAAAATACACGTTTTTGAACTCACCTCAAATGCCTTGTTATTGTAGAAGCGATCCTCCAACTGGCTTGCCTGCACGGTCGGGTCCACGCCAGAGTCTACAGCACAACACACACATAAGACATAGAGCACAGCTTACAACAGTTCACAGTTGCACAAACACAGGGTCTACTATACTGTAAACGTGGACATCAGAACTACAACAGGTGCATATCACAGTTCACAGACATGGTGCTCAACTGTGTGCTACACTCGATATGTCAATATGTGCAGCAGAATAACCAGCAAAATTATTTTGGTGACCAAAAGGGTGACGATGACATCAGCCCACAGAGCATCTCACGTAGGTTCGTTGACATCAACCTACAAGTGACTCAATCTGAAATATCAAACTGAAATGCAAATGCGAAATGTACGATCTTTTACTTGGATGTATCGTTTTTAAATACCACACAAAGATAAATATGAAATAACAATAAAATAACGAGCAGATATGCAAATGTTAAACATCAAACATAAACATCAAATATACACATCAACCTTTAAAAATCAATAAAAAAACTATATATCTGCGCAAAATAAATCGGTAGGACATTTGAGGAGACTTACCCTTGACAAAGTCATATTTGCCAGACTTTTTCTTAAAACATGTACATCCCTGACCCATTATGCTGAACTCAGGGACGAATGTGTCACTGTCACAAGTGGTCACTTACAGTGTCCGGTCTGTCCTAATATGACCACATGTCTGCCACCACCATTAACACCTGAGCAATGTGACGACGGCGTCTGTGATCTAGTGACTGCTGCTGTGATTAGTGGACCCGGTGACAGGGTGCGTTATCAATGTTATGAGGTCAATAATTCGTGCTGTCAGACGGAGACAGCCTCGGGCAGAACGCACAACGTCCAGTGATTATCCACATCCTCATACGGTCCCCCGCCGGCAGATTCACTCAACCCAACTGTGTTTACACATCACAACAAACACACTCTCCTCGCGGCTGTGTCCCGCAGTCTGGCACTAATCACACACGGGCGGCTTCAAAAACACGCACCCGGCCGGCGGCAACTGGCGTGCAGAAAAACACACAACGTCGTCGCGTGTCCACCGCGCATGTTACTGTCACCCCGTTACTGCTGTGTCACTGTAACACACACCGACACCAGCAGCAAGTGTCCTGTGATTGTATCAGCCACGCCTCCACGTGCCCTCGAGTGCACTGACACTGCCCCTATTATCCAGGACGTCCACCTTCATCCACGAACGCGGCGGACAATCACGTGTGTCCGACTGACCACCAGGGTGTCTGTGCATCAGCGCTAAAATCGTTGCTCAAACGCTATTGATCAGTGCGTACCAGTACGTCCCAAAAAGGTTTGCGGAAAATCACATTTGGCACACCCGGAATAAGATCAGCGATGAGGGTGTCGCGTGGGCAGGTTCGACGCAGCGTGTGTGTGCACACACGCGGCTGCATTCACGAACAGGGCTGAGCGGAGATAATGGCGGAGTAATGCGTCGGGCCGGGTGGATAACGAGCCCTGTGACAGCCAATGGCCACACAGCGTCATCTTAATGAACCAAGTGGACCCACACTGTCAGCTGCTCGGTCGGACATCAATGACACAGTAATCACATGAGATAATTTCACTACACAGTGTAGTCTCCGGCGACCCCACTCACTCTAATGCACAGGGCTGTGGCTAAAGGGGGATGGCTGGTTCCACCGCCTGGTAATAACCAGCATAGCGATTTGTAACAGGAAGTCTGCAGTGTTGAATGTGGCAAAATGAGACGTCGGTGAACATCAAAACAAATTGCGGTTAATTCGCTCCACATTGAGTTATGTTTTAAATAACACCAAAACCAAATGTTGTGTTTACATCCTGTAGTGTCGTAACTATCAGTTGTGACCACAATCACGTTATGCTAATTAATAAATACAAACTAAGAATGGATTGTATCATTTTAATTCCAACACGTCTACAGGAGACATGCAGAGATAAACCTGTTGAATTACTGCTGTAGATGGTGATCTAATGAGTCTAGACACAAGGGAGACCATTATGCAACAGCAGATGTGAAACGACAACTATGGTCCAAATTATAATTACTGCTTCCTATCAGATGGATTATGATAAGTTCTAGGCTATAAAATCAATGAATATTATGAATATTATTGAAGCATTTCAGGGTAAAATGTATGTGTCCATTTATTGTTTTCATAAAACCTCACTCCCCTGTTTTCAGGACATAAATAAACACAAGATCAAAGTAACTGAAAGCAAAAGCCAAATGTTTTATTACTTTACAATTCTTAAATTCTGCACAATAAAGTCACCTGAAATCATATATTTATTGCATTTTGGATATAAGCTTAGACTGATCAAATGTTTTTCATATCATGTAAGTTATGACTGAGCTTTGAATTTAGAGAGACACTGGTAGAAATAAATTAGAATGTGCAGGTACCAGTAATTTATATAGAGTCATTGTTGGGCTTTTCTTTCATGTTCCACTGGATCTAACAATCATTTATCTGACAATTTCACAAAATATTTGTTAGCTTGCTTAACATAGTGGATACTAAATGTTTACAATTTCTGGAAGAATTTTTTGATGTGCTATGAACTGAAAATGGAATAATTGAGGAGCATTAATTGTTTTAAAAAAGGGGGAAATTACTGCTATGGCATACCAATGGTAGATTAGACTTCGCTACAACTGTAATGTCTGTCTAATCTTCTACTTGTAGACCTACTCTAGACATCTGTCGCACACCGAGTGACGGCCCCCCCCAAGGCTACGAGGTGTCTGCACAAGCTCGGTTCACTTCAAGTTGCAGTATTGATTATTTCTCAACCAAGTCCATGTTTCACGAAAATTCATTTATCTGTCAGAGTCTAGCCACATGATCCCAGTCTATGCAGGCGGAGGCTGCCGGGGAGTAATAGGATTTATTTTTACATGGCTTTAACCACTGAGTAGATCAATTCTGTGGAACGGTTTATTGCGACCATTCATGTGTTGTGTACAAGATTGGGGGAAGGGGAAGGGGAGGGAGGGAGGAGGGCGGAGGGAGGAGGGCAGAGGGCGGAGGGAGGAGGGAGGATGGAGGATGGAGGAGGGAGGAGGGAGGAGGGAGGAGGGAGGAGGGCAGAGGGCGGAGGGAGGAGGGAGGAGCGAGGAGGGAGGAGGGTGGAGGGTGGAGGGCGGAGGGAGGAGGGAGGAGGGAGGAGGGGGGAGGGGGGAGGGAGGAGGGAGGGGGGAGGAGGGAGGGGGGAGGGGGGGGGGAGGGGGGAGGGGGGAGGAGGGAGGAGAGGGGATGGAGGATGGGGAGGGACGAGGGACGAGGGACGAGGGACGAGGGAGAGGTAGATAGGGGGAAAACACTGCGAAGAGCTAAGAGAGATATCTCAGACATAAGAGAGTGATTGAGTGTGTAGGTGGGTGGTTGGTGGGTGACTGACTAAAGAGGGAGCATTAGAGAAGGAGGGATAGTGCAGTGGGGTGAAGGAGGGAGAATGAGGGCAGTTAGAGGAATGAGAGGGAATGAACAGGGAAGGCAGGAAGAAGAGAGGAAGGGCTAAAGAGACATCGGGGAATGTTAGAGGGAACAAGGATGGGAATGAGGGATAGTAGAAAGCCAAGATGAAGAGAGGGAAGGAAGGGAGGGAAGAAGGCTGACAATATGAGGGGAGGAGAGGGGAGTAATGCTAAGGAATGTTCACTGCTAAGAAGAGACAGAATAATATTACCACCACAAATTGTACAGAACTGAAAACAGAACACTGTCGTGTCATCTTTCCACAAACTGGCGTTATCTAAAATATCTATACCCAGGAGCCAAGTCGCGAGCTGACAGTACAAGAAGTGACAAAGGTCATTAGCCCCTGTGACAGGTGACATGAGCCGCAATGGACAAACAGCAACTAACGGGCACTCTGCACACTTGATGCGTTCTTGAGCGCAGCCATCTGATGTAATTAGGAGCAGCAATTAGAGTGGTATACATCACAGGCTGGTTATTACACATCTCACCACAGTGTGGACACACAACCGCACCATCGCCAGTGTCCCTGTCATCACGCAGGCCGACATGTTCTGGAGAGCGTGTTATAAACGTTGTTAACAGGCCCGACCCGGCCGCCTCTCACCTGTTGATTGCGATAAACTGCACCTGCCTCATCGAATGAGTGAGTGTTCCCAAGACACCGAGGCCCCCCACAGCACTGGCAGTCATCTGTCATTTCACTCTCGTTCATCCTCCATTTTGTCTGTCCTTCGTGTGTCTTTTCGGGTTGATAGAATTATTTTTTAAATCTTTACGGTGTTTCATAATTCTAAATCAGTTCATGCCAACATATACTACCCCTGGCTGGCAGGGTATGCAATGTACGGAAATCAGCAGTATAAAACCCGTAACTGACAGATATTATGAATCACGAATGCATCATCTGTGCAAACAGTGCACTGTCCCAAACATGCTCCAATTCAAAGACAAAACCACCAACATCAGGGAATTGCAACATATTTACACATCCAACCATTTCATGGTGGCCGAGCAGTATTGTGTATTCAACTAATTACTTCTATTCCCCAAACACTGCACATAACATGAACAAACACATTAGTTGTAAAGGAAACGAGTTGAGCACTGGCAAACTATATCAGTGGCTGAGCCTAATTTCAGCACTGTGCAAGATGATCTGGCGGTGGCACAGAGACTGGTGTAATCATCTGCATTCCAGGCACATGGGACGACACCCAGACCGGCACACAGGATGACACTCAGACTGGCACACAGGATGACACACAGACTGGCACACTGGATGACACTCAGACCGGCACACTGGATGACACTCAGACTGGCACACAGGATGACACTCAGACTGGCACACGGGATGACACTCAGACTGGTACACGGGATGACACTCAGACTGGCACACAGGATGACACTCAGACTGGCACACAGGATGACACTCAGACTGGCATACAGGATGACAATCAGACTGGCACACAGGATGACACTCAGACTGGCACACAGGATGACACTCAGACTGGCACACAGGATGACACTCAGACTGGCACACAGGATGACACCCAGACTGGCACACGGGATGACACCCAGACTGGCACACGGGATGACACCCAGACTGGCACACAGGATGACACTCAGACTGGCACACAGGATGACACTCAGACTGGCACATGGGATGACACCCAGACTGGCACACAGGATGACACTCAGATTGGCACACAGGATGACACTCAGACTGGCACACAGGATGACACTCAGACTGGCACACAGGATGACACTCAGACTGGCACACAGGATGACACTCAGACTGGCACATGGGATGACACCCAGACTGGCACACAGGATGACACTCAGATTGGCACACAGGATGACACCCAGACTGGCACACGGGATGACACCCAGACTGGCACACGGGATGACACCCAGACTGGCACACGGGATGACACCCAGACTGGCACACGGGATGACACTCAGACTGGCACACAGGATGACACTCAGATTGGCACACAGGATGACACTCAGACTGGCACACAGGATGACACTCAGACTGGCACACAGGATGACACTCAGACTGGCACACAGGATGACACTCAGACTGGCACATGGGATGACACCCAGACTGGCACACAGGATGACACTCAGATTGGCACACAGGATGACACTCAGACTGGCACACGGGATGACACCCAGACTGGCACACGGGATGACACCCAGACTGGCACACGGGATGACACCCAGACTGGCACACGGGATGACACTCAGACTGGCACACAGGATGACACTCAGACTGGCACATGGGATGACACTCAGACTGGTATACAGGATGACACTCAGACTGGTATACAGGATGACACTCAGACCGACACACAGGATGACACTCAGACTGGCACACAGGATGACACTCAGACTGGCACACAGGATGACACTCAGACTGGCACACAGGATGACACTCAGACCAGCACACTGGATGACACTCAGACTGGCACACAGCATGACACTCAGACTGGCACACAGGATGACAATCAGACTGGCACACAGGATGACACTCAGACCAGCACACAGGATGACACTCAGACTGGCACACAGGATGACACTCAGACCAGCACACTGGATGACACTCAGACTGGCACACGGGATGACACCCAGACTGGCACACAGGATGACACTCAGACCAGCACACTGGATGACACTGAGACTGGCACACAGGATGACACTGAGACTGGCACACAGGATGACACTCAGACTGGTATACAGGATGACACTCAGACTGGTATACAGGATGACACTCAGACTGGTATACAGGATGACACTCAGACTGGTATACAGGATGACACTCAGACTGGTATACAGGAATGCACTCAGACTGTTATACAGGATGACACTCAGACTGGTATACAGGATGACACTCAGACTGTTATACAGGATGACACTCATACTGTTATACAGGATGACACTCAGACTGGTATACAGGATGACACTCAGACTGTTATACAGGATGACACTCAGACTGGTATACAGGATGACACTCAGACTGGTATACAGGATGACACTCAAGACTGTTATACAGGAATGCACTCAGACTGTTATACAGGATGACACTCAGACTGGTATACAGGATGACACTCAGACTGTTATACAGGATGACACTCATACTGTTATACAGGATGACACTCAGACTGGTATACAGGATGACACTCAGGCTGTTATACAGGATGACACTCAGACTGTTATACAGGATGACACTCAGACTGGTATACAGGATGACACTCAGACCTGTATGCAGGATGACACTCAGACTGGTATACAGGATGACACTCAGACCTGTATGCAGGATGACACTCAGACTGGTATACAGGATGACACTCAGACCTGTATACAGGATGACACTCAGACTGGTATACAGGATGACACCCAGAACATGTATGTTATGTGGAATGAATGGTCCAAGTGTAACTGTCACCTAGTGAATCATCTCACAAACATTGTCACCTGGTGGATCATCTCACAAACATTGTCACATGATGGATCATCTCACAAACACTGCCACCTGGTGGATCATCTCACAAACATTGTCACCTGGTGGATCATCTCACAAACATTGTCACCTGGTGGATCATCTCACAAACACTGCCACCTGGTGGATCATCTCACAAACATTGCCACCTGATGGATCATCTCACAAACACTGTCAGCTGGTGGATCATCTCACAAACACTGCCACATGGTGGATCATCTCACAAACACTGTCACCTGATGGATCATCACACAAACACTGCCACCTGGTGGATCATCTCACAAACACTGCCACCTGGTGGATCATCTCACAAACACTGTCACCTGGTGGATCATCTCACAAACACTGCCACCTGGTGGATCATCTCACAAACACTGCCACCTGGTGGATCATCTCACAAACACTGCCACATGATGGATCATCTCACAAACACTGCCACCTAGTGGATCATTTCACAAACACTGCCACCTAGTGGATCATTTCACAAACACTGCCACAGAGTGGATCATTTCACAAACACTGCCACCTGGTGGATCATCTCACAAACACTGCTACCTGGTGGATCATCTTATAAACACTGCCACATAGTGGATCATTTCACAAACACTGCCACCTGATGGATTATCTTACAAACACTGCCATCTGGTGGATCCTCTCACAAACAGTGCCACATAGTTGATCATCTCACAAACACTGCCACATAGTGGATCATCTCACAAACACTGTCACCTGGTGGATCATCTCACAAGCACTGTCACCTGGTGGATCATCTCACAAACACTGCCACCTAGTGGATAATTTCACAAACACTGCCACCTGGTGGATCATCTCACAAACACTGCCACCTAGTGGATCATCTCACAAACACTGTCACCTGGTGGATCATCTCACAAACACTGCCACCTGGTGGATCATCTCACAAACACTGCCACCTGGTGGATCATTTCACAAACACTGCCACATGGTGGATCATCTCACAAACACTGCCACGTAGTGGATCATCTCAGAAACACTGTCACCTGGTGGATCATCTCACAAACACTGTCACCTGGTGGATCATCTCACAAACACTACCACCTGGTGGATCATCTCACAAACACTGCCACCTAGTGGATCATTTCACAAACACTGCCACCTGGTGGATCATTTCACAAACACTGCCACCTGGTGGATTATCTCACAAACACTACCACATAGTGGATCATCTTATACACACTGCCACATAGTGGATCACTTCACAAACACTGCCACCTGATGGATTATCTTACAAACACTGCCATCTAGTGGATCATCTCACAAACACTGCCACATGGTGGATCATCTCACAAACACTGCCACCTGGTGGATCATCTCACAAACACTGCCACATAGTGTATCATTTCACAAACACTGCCACCTGGTGGATCATCTCACAAACACTGCCACCTAGTGGATCATTTCACAAACACTGCCACCTATTGGATCATCTCACAAACACTGCCACCTGGTGGATCATCTTATAAACACTTCCACATAGTGGATCATTTCACAAATACTGCCACCTGGTGGATAATCTCACAAACACTGCCACCTAGTGGATCATTTCACAAACACTGCCACATGTTGGATCATCTCACAAACACTGCCACCTGGTGGATCATCTTATAAACACTTCCACATAGCGGATCATTTCACAAACACTGCCACCTGATGGATTATCTTACAAACACTGCCACCTGGTGGATCATCTTACCAACACTGTCACATGTTAGATCATCTCACAAACACTAGCATCTGGTGGATCATCTTACAACCACTGCCACACGGTGGATCACCTCACAAACATAGCCACCTCGTGGATCATCTCACAAACTCTGTCACCTGGTGGATCATTTCACAAACACAACTACCTAGAGGCATACCATCCCACATAACACACACTGCCTGCCACCTGGCGAGTAATGCTACAAAACAAATACCACCACCTGGTGTATTGTTTCACACTACCATTAGGTAGGTCTACCAGTGCTGTCTTCAGGTGCATATCTGACGCAGATGTGGCAAGATTAGACATGTAACAATATGATATCATCTGTGTAAGTCTACCGCAAGATAACCTGAGGCAGAAACTCAAAGCATCACTCTAATGACCATGATACGTCCATGACAGGCACTTGTGCCTCTCTGCAGTTCTACGATAACCTCCTTGACAGACTGACTATATCCTACATCCCTCCTCACAGCCTGACTCTGTCCTACATCCCTCCTCACAGCCTGACTCTGTCCCACATCCCTCCTCACAGCCTGACTCTGTCCTACATCCCTCCTCACAGTCTGACTCTGTCCTACATCCCTCCTCACAGCCTGACTCTGTCCTACATCCCTCCTCACAGTCTGACTCTGTCCTACATCCCTCCTCACAGCCTGACTCTGTCCTACATCCCTCCTCACAGCCTGACTCTGTCCTACATCCCTCCTCACAGTCTGACTCTGTCCTACATCCATCTTCACAGCCTGACTCTGTCCTACATCCCTCCTCACAGCCTGACTCTGTCCTACATCCCTCCTCACAGTCTGACTCTGTCCTACATCCATCTTCACAGCCTGACTCTGTCCTACATCCCTCCTCACAGCCTGACTCTGTCCCACATCCCTCCTCACAGCCTGACTCTGTCCTACATCCCTCCTCACAGCCTGACTCTGTCCTACATCCCTCCTCACAGCCTGACTCTGTCCCACATCCCTCCTCACAGCCTGACTCTGTCCCACATCCCTCCTCACAGCCTGACTCTGTCCCACATCCCTCCTCACAGCCTGACTGTCCTACATCCCTCCTCACAGCCTGACTCTGTCCTACATCCCTCCTCACAGCCTGACTCTGTCCTACATCCCTCCTCACAGCCTGACTCTGTCCCATATCCCTCCTCACAGCCTGACTCTGTCCCACATCCCTCCTCACAGCCTGACTCTGTCCCACATCCCTCCTCACAGCCTGACTGTCCTACATCCCTCCTCACAGCCTGACTCTGTCCTACATCCCTCCTCACAGCCTGACTGTCCTACATCCCTCCTCACAGCCTGACTCTGTCCCACATCCCTCCTCACAGCCTGACTCTGTCCTACATCCCTCCTCACAGCCTGACTGTCCTACATCCCTCCTCACAGCCTGACTGTCCTACATCCCTCCTCACAGCCTGACTGTCCTACATCCCTCCTCACAGCCTGACTCTGTCCTACATCCCTCCTCACAGCCTGACTCTGTCCTACATCCCTCCTCACAGCCTGACTGTCCTACATCCCTCCTCACAGCCTGACTGTCCTACATCCCTCCTCACAGCCTGACTGTCCTACATCCCTCCTCACAGCCTGACTGTCCTACATCCCTCCTCACAGCCTGACTGTCCTACATCCCTCCTCACAGCCTGACTGTCCTACATCCCTCCTCACAGCCTGACTGTCCTACATCCCTCCTCACAGCCTGACTGTCCTACATCCCTCCTCACAGCCTGACTGTCCTACATCCCTCCTCACAGCCTGACTGTCCTACATCCCTCCTCACAGCCTGACTCTGTCCTACATCCCTCCTCACAGCCTGACTCTGTCCCACATCCCTCCTCACAGCCTGACTCTGTCCTACATCCCTCCTCACAGCCTGACTCTGTCCTACATCCCTCCTCACAGCCTGACTCTGTCCCACATCCCTCCTCACAGCCTGACTCTGTCCCACATCCCTCCTCACAGCCTGACTCTGTCCCACATCCCTCCTCACAGCCTGACTGTCCTACATCCCTCCTCACAGCCTGACTCTGTCCTACATCCCTCCTCACAGCCTGACTCTGTCCTACATCCCTCCTCACAGCCTGACTCTGTCCCAAATCCCTCCTCACAGCCTGACTCTGTCCCACATCCCTCCTCACAGCCTGACTCTGTCCCACATCCCTCCTCACAGCCTGACTGTACTACATCCCTCCTCACAGCCTGACTCTGTCCTACATCCCTCCTCACAGCCTGACTGTCCTACATCCCTCCTCACAGCCTGACTCTGTCCCACATCCCTCCTCACAGCCTGACTCTGTCCTACATCCCTCCTCACAGCCTGACTGTCCTACATCCCTCCTCACAGCCTGACTGTCCTACATCCCTCCTCACAGCCTGACTGTCCTACATCCCTCCTCACAGCCTGACTCTGTCCTACATCCCTCCTCACAGCCTGACTCTGTCCGACATCCCTCCTCACAGCCTGACTGTCCTACATCCCTCCTCACAGCCTGACTGTCCTACATCCCTCCTCACAGCCTGACTGTCCTACATCCCTCCTCACAGCCTGACTGTCCTACATCCCTCCTCACAGCCTGACTGTCCTACATCCCTCCTCACAGCCTGACTGTCCTACATCCCTCCTCACAGCCTGACTGTCCTACATCCCTCCTCACAGCCTGACTGTCCTACATCCCTCCTCACAGCCTGACTCTGTCCTACATCCCTCCTCACAGCATGACTGTCCTACATCCCTCCTCACAGCCTGACTGTCCTACATCCCTCCTCACAGCCTGACTGTCCTACATCCCTCCTCACAGCCTGACTGTCCTACATCCCTCCTCACAGCCTGACTGTCCTACATCCCTCCTCACAGCCTGACTGTGCTACATCCCTCCTCACAGCCTGACTGTCCTACATCCCTCCTCACAGCCTGACTCTGTCCTACATCCCTCCTCACAGCCTGACTCTGTCCTACATCCTTCCTCACAGCCTGACTGTCCTACATCCCTCCTCACAGCCTGACTGTCCTACATCCCTCCTCACAGCCTGACTGTCCTACATCCCTCCTCACAGCCTGACTGTCCTACATCCCTCCTCACAGCCTGACTGTCCTACATCCCTCCTCACAGCCTGACTCTGTCCTACATCCCTCCTCACAGCCTGACTCTGTCCCATATCCCTCCTCACAGCCTGACTCTGTCCCACATCCCTCCTCATAGCCTGACTCTGTCCCACATCCCTCCTCATAGCCTGACTCTGTCCCACATCCCTCCTCATAGCCTGACTCTGTCCCACATCCCTCCTCATAGCCTGACTCTGTCCCACATCCCTCCTCACAGCCTGACTCTGTCCCACATCCCTCCTCATAGCCTGACTCTGTCCTACATCCCTCCTCACAGCCTGACTCTGTCCCACATCCCTCCTCATAGCCTGACTGTCCTACATCCCTCCTCACAGCCTGACTCTGTCCTACATCCCTCCTCACAGCCTGACTGTCCTACATCCCTCCTCACAGCCTGACTCTGTCCTACATCCCTCCTCACAGCCTGACTGTCCTACATCCCTCCTCACAGCCTGACTGTCCTACATCCCTCCTCACAGCCTGACTGTCCTACATCCCTCCTCACAGCCTGACTGTCCTACATCCCTCCTCACAGCCTGACTGTCCTACATCCGTCCTCACAGCCTGACTCTGTCCTACATCCCTCCTCACAGCCTGACTGTCCTACATCCCTCCTCACAGCCTGACTGTCCTACATCCCTCCTCACAGCCTGACTGTCCTACATCCCTCCTCACAGCCTGACTCTGTCCTACATCCCTCCTCACAGCCTGACTCTGTCCTACATCCCTCCTCACAGCCTGACTCTGTCCTACATCCCTCCTCACAGCCTGACTCTGTCCTACATCCCTCCTCACAGCCTGACTCTGTCCTACATCCCTCCTCACAGCCTGACTCTGTCCCACATCCCACCTCACAGCCTGACTCTGTCCTACATCCCTCCTCACAGTCTGACTCTGTCCTACATCCCTCCTCACAGCCTGACTCTGTCCCACATCCCTCCTCACAGCCTGACTCTGTCCCACATCCCTCCTCACAGCCTGACTGTCCTACATCCCTCCTCACAGCCTGACTCTGTCCTACATCCCTCCTCACAGCCTGACTCTGTCCTACATCCCTCCTCACAGCCTGACTCTGTCCCATATCCCTCCTCACAGCCTGACTCTGTCCCACATCCCTCCTCACAGCCTGACTCTGTCCCACATCCCTCCTCACAGCCTGACTGTCCTACATCCCTCCTCACAGCCTGACTCTGTCCTACATCCCTCCTCACAGCCTGACTGTCCTACATCCCTCCTCACAGCCTGACTCTGTCCCACATCCCTCCTCACAGCCTGACTCTGTCCTACATCCCTCCTCACAGCCTGACTGTCCTACATCCCTCCTCACAGCCTGACTGTCCTACATCCCTCCTCACAGCCTGACTGTCCTACATCCCTCCTCACAGCCTGACTCTGTCCTACACCCCTCCTCACAGCCTGACTCTGTCCTACATCCCTCCTCACAGCCTGACTGTCCTACATCCCGCCTCACAGCCTGACTGTCCTACATCCCTCCTCACAGCCTGACTGTCCTACATCCCTCCTCACAGCCTGACTGTCCTACATCCCTCCTCACAGCCTGACTGTCCTACATCCCTCCTCACAGCCTGACTGTCCTACATCCCTCCTCACAGCCTGACTGTCCTACATCCCTCCTCACAGCCTGACTGTCCTACATCCCTCCTCACAGCCTGACTGTCCTACATCCCTCCTCACAGCCTGACTGTCCTACATCCCTCCTCACAGCCTGACTCTGTCCTACATCCCTCCTCACAGCCTGACTCTGTCCCACATCCCTCCTCACAGCCTGACTGTGTCCTACATCCCTCCTCACAGCCTGACTCTGTCCTACATCCCTCCTCACAGCCTGACTCTGTCCCACATCCCTCCTCACAGCCTGACTCTGTCCCACATCCCTCCTCACAGCCTGACTCTGTCCCACATCCCTCCTCACAGCCTGACTGTCCTACATCCCTCCTCACAGCCTGACTCTGTCCTACATCCCTCCTCACAGCCTGACTCTGTCCTACATCCCTCCTCACAGCCTGACTCTGTCCCATATCCCTCCTCACAGCCTGACTCTGTCCCACATCCCTCCTCACAGCCTGACTCTGTCCCACATCCCTCCTCACAGCCTGACTGTACTACATCCCTCCTCACAGCCTGACTCTGTCCTACATCCCTCCTCACAGCCTGACTGTCCTACATCCCTCCTCACAGCCTGACTCTGTCCCACATCCCTCCTCACAGCCTGACTCTGTCCTACATCCCTCCTCACAGCCTGACTGTCCTACATCCCTCCTCACAGCCTGACTGTCCTACATCCCTCCTCACAGCCTGACTGTCCTACATCCCTCCTCACAGCCTGACTCTGTCCTACATCCCTCCTCACAGCCTGACTCTGTCCTACATCCCTCCTCACAGCCTGACTGTCCTACATCCCTCCTCACAGCCTGACTGTCCTACATCCCTCCTCACAGCCTGACTGTCCTACATCCCTCCTCACAGCCTGACTGTCCTACATCCCTCCTCACAGCCTGACTGTCCTACATCCCTCCTCACAGCCTGACTGTCCTACATCCCTCCTCACAGCCTGACTGTCCTACATCCCTCCTCACAGCCTGACTGTCCTACATCCCTCCTCACAGCCTGACTCTGTCCTACATCCCTCCTCACAGCATGACTGTCCTACATCCCTCCTCACAGCCTGACTGTCCTACATCCCTCCTCACAGCCTGACTGTCCTACATCCCTCCTCACAGCCTGACTGTCCTACATCCCTCCTCACAGCCTGACTGTCCTACATCCCTCCTCACAGCCTGACTGTGCTACATCCCTCCTCACAGCCTGACTGTCCTACATCCCTCCTCACAGCCTGACTCTGTCCTACATCCCTCCTCACAGCCTGACTCTGTCCTACATCCTTCCTCACAGCCTGACTGTCCTACATCCCTCCTCACAGCCTGACTGTCCTACATCCCTCCTCACAGCCTGACTGTCCTACATCCCTCCTCACAGCCTGACTGTCCTACATCCCTCCTCACAGCCTGACTGTCCTACATCCCTCCTCACAGCCTGACTCTGTCCTACATCCCTCCTCACAGCCTGACTCTGTCCCATATCCCTCCTCACAGCCTGACTCTGTCCCACATCCCTCCTCATAGCCTGACTCTGTCCCACATCCCTCCTCATAGCCTGACTCTGTCCCACATCCCTCCTCATAGCCTGACTCTGTCCCACATCCCTCCTCATAGCCTGACTCTGTCCCACATCCCTCCTCACAGCCTGACTCTGTCCCACATCCCTCCTCATAGCCTGACTCTGTCCTACATCCCTCCTCACAGCCTGACTCTGTCCCACATCCCTCCTCATAGCCTGACTGTCCTACATCCCTCCTCACAGCCTGACTCTGTCCTACATCCCTCCTCACAGCCTGACTGTCCTACATCCCTCCTCACAGCCTGACTCTGTCCTACATCCCTCCTCACAGCCTGACTGTCCTACATCCCTCCTCACAGCCTGACTGTCCTACATCCCTCCTCACAGCCTGACTGTCCTACATCCCTCCTCACAGCCTGACTGTCCTACATCCCTCCTCACAGCCTGACTGTCCTACATCCCTCCTCACAGCCTGACTCTGTCCTACATCCCTCCTCACAGCCTGACTGTCCTACATCCCTCCTCACAGCCTGACTGTCCTACATCCCTCCTCACAGCCTGACTGTCCTACATCCCTCCTCACAGCCTGACTCTGTCCTACATCCCTCCTCACAGCCTGACTCTGTCCTACATCCCTCCTCACAGCCTGACTCTGTCCTACATCCCTCCTCACAGCCTGACTCTGTCCTACATCCCTCCTCACAGCCTGACTCTGTCCTACATCCCTCCTCACAGCCTGACTCTGTCCCACATCCCACCTCACAGCCTGACTCTGTCCTACATCCCTCCTCACAGTCTGACTCTGTCCTACATCCCTCCTCACAGCCTGACTGTCCTACATCCCTCCTCACAGCCTGACTCTGTCCTACATCCCTCCTCACAGCCTGACTGTCCTACATCCCACCTCACAGCCTGACTCTGTCCTACATCCATCCTCACAGCCTGACTGTCCTACATCCCACCTCACAGCCTGACTCTGTCCTACATCCCTCCTCACAGCCTGACTCTGTCCTACATCCCACCTCACAGCCTGACTCTGTCCTACATCCCTCCTCACAGCCTGACTGTCCTACATCCCTCCTCACAGCCTGACTGTCCTACATTGATTCAATCAACATGTGCGTCCAGACACGAATCGTGCCAATCTGTAAGTTCACCTTAATTGCAATGTGACAAATGAAATCAATTACTCCCACACAGAAGACTGGGCTGAGTCCTCTTCATGCGACTACAAATGGGTCATCATCGTAACGAATAGAATTATGGCTAATGTCGAAGGAGGCCGACAGTGAGACCATAAATAAATCTGGTTTTCTCAGCCATCAAATTGTAATACAATTATTGTGTAGTACTGTACTGTATTGTAAATGGATGCATCAAGAATGGAAAGATAAACCAATGCTTCCTGCTAAGCCACCTGATCACATTCATTCCAAGAAGTTGACACTAATCAAGTGTGACACTACAAGTTCTGCAATTCGAAAATCTGGGAAGGTCACATTTGTAATTAATAGTTTCTACTCCATGCTGTTTAGTGAAACACACTCCAGGACCCCCCCCCCCATGCAGTGACACCAATATACCCAGATGTGGGTGCACCTGGTTTTTTATTTACCATTTTTTGTGCTTCATTAAAAAGCAGTTGTTCATTGACGTGTGACAGTGGCTGGTTCACAGAGACAGTTACAAATGAATAAGTCAGCCTGGTGGACGACTGACTGTACACTTGGGGACATTTAGTTTTTATACTAAAATGTATCACCACCCATATTAACGCTATTTTTAGTTGTGTTACATCACTTTCCATACAACTGTTCCTAACATGTCAAGGGTCAAACAATTCCCTAATGGCACTATCAGTGTCACTGATTGGACCGATTCTGAAAAATAAACCTATCACTGGCAGTATTTTGGCTAAGAACATAGCTGTGTGCAAAGACCCATCCATGTGTCATTTGGACGGGTAAAACCTGTTTGGGATGGGTAGAAATATGGGTGGACAGGTGATGGATGGGGGGAAAGTCTTCAAAAATCACAGATATTGTCAGTTATGCCTCAGAAATGAGGTTACATAAGTATTTTTTTCGGGTCAAAAACACATTAAATTTTAAAGTTTGTAAATTGGCTTAACAGTTGACATCCATGTGTCCAGCAAAAAAAATGTTGACTGGCAAATTTGTTATCCTGCATACCATTTTCAAGGCATAACTGACAATATTTACAATTTTTGAAGAATGTTTTGCGCCTTTATTTTTTTCCATCCAGTGATATTTCTACCGGTCCATATCAGTTTTATCTGTCCAAATGTTGGGTGGACGGGTCTCTGTATAAAGCTATGTCTGCAATCAGAATATAAGGCTGATCCTGATTCCAGTTCTGGCTTAGAACACTAGACTCATCTGCTAGTCTGTGGCTGGATATTGTAGTCCAGTGGGGGTGAGATAATGCAGAACCATAAAAGAAACACTGAAGCAGGTGTAATGACTTAGTGCTGCCATGAAAGGATCAGTGGCATGCATCACCTTGCATCAAACGGCAGTCAAACACAGGGGATAATTAGGAGAAACATCACATGTGATGACAAATAAGTAATTACGTCTGCGTACAAAGTAATAACTTGCCACTTGAAACAGCCAGGCCGTACCAGCATGCTGGACTGAACGCAGTAAAGAACAACTAATGGCCACGGTTTACACACGTCATAAAACTCATCGTTTAGTGTAGCCATTTTATAATAAATTCCGACTGTGTAGATGGGAGATTAATTAAACATAATCGTAGCAATTAGCCGTTTCATGTAAAGTTACACAACAAGGTCAATTAAAAGTACGCATTAAATGTTACTATATTCTGAAGACATTAAAATAAACAATTTCACTTGTTACAGAACAATTTGGTAAATTTTATTTTTATCGCCCCTATGAACTTTGTTTGCCAGTGGTAAAAAAAGGGCTGACATTTTATTGAACTTAAATAAATGATTTTTTTTAAATAAGTCCTATTGTTTACTAAATCAAAATATCAGCACAATTCTTGCAAAACCTATTCTCTCACACAACTGATAGAAAACATAACAACATTGGATTGTTTAATATATTTCTTTAAACTTCCAATTCCTACTTCACCGAGATAATGTTTCCAAATGGCGTGGTCTTTCTCACTGTTATGTTAACTCGCCTTTAAAACTACCAGAATTTTATTAATCTGTTCATTAAAAAAAAAAATACCATGGGGGTAGTCTTCTTACTTCCCAATAGAATATCACTCACAGTGTACCCCCAAGGTATCAAACCCCAACATTTGGTCAGCTTACATTGGATGGCTAGGATGGCCGGTTTAGCTATCGGCTTAAGCGAGCGGTATTAGTGGCAACAGACAGACATAATCCGTCCTACATCCTGTAAGTCCTCTCCACGTAGCGTCAGTGTAGGACAGACCTGACAACCACTCCTCAGTTGGAGTATTGATCGAGGCACTTTTCTTTCACTGCATTTTCTAAGTGCATGAAAGTCTAGCTGAATTAAAAGCAGCCCCAGAGCTACTCCGCAATCTGGTTTTTTTGTGGGATAACATTTTTGCCAGTCACAGGTGGCTCAGGGGACTTACTACAGCTTCAGACTCTCGACTAAGAAGACCCTGGTTCGAATCCTGTGCTGCCGTGTTAAAACCATGCGAAATTTTTTTCATTCTACAATACTCAAATTCACTCATGCAGCTGTATGGTGGATATGGTGGATATGTGTACGAGCAGCCTTCGTGCATTAATTGTAGCATATGGCTCAATGCTTCCCAGAGAAGTTGAGACAGTATATGATTGAACAGATCAGTCAGGGAAGTAATGTGTAAAGTGCTTTGAGCTGTTCTGAGGACTGGATACTGCGCTATATAAGAACTTATTTTTTATATTCACTCACACAATAATAAAAATTTCATTTAAATAACATTTAAAACTGAATTATATTTAAAACTGAATGCATCCAAATTATATTAAAAATTACATTAAAATATAGTAAAATTATATTAAAAATTATAGTGCTGGAGACAATACCGTTAAATAAAAAAATTAATATGCATACACTATAGTTGTGATTTGTTTTATGACCTGAAATAAACTACAAAAACATGTGTGACACAATTTTCAAAGCATAACTGACAATATTTACAATTTTTGAAGAATGTTTTGCTCCTTTATTTTTTCCTGTCCAGTGATATATGTCTACTGGTCCACATTGGGTTTTTTCTGTCCAAATGATGGGTGGACGGATCTCTGCCTAAAGCTATGTTCGCAATCACAATTGAAGGCTGATCCTGATTCCAGTTCTGGACATTTTGTCAGAACTGTCAAAGGTCTGTAATTAAATTGGATCAGAAATAGAACTGGCATTAGTTGATGTGAGAGTAGAAGATTTGGAATTGTGTTGCTTAGAATTGTTTATTGCAATCAGTATTTTTTATATCACAACCACTGGTGTTTTATTCTAATGCTGCAAATACACGATATTATCACCAAAAAACTTTTCAATGTCCCATACGTTTTATGATATGTATAGATAACTTGTTTTGTGTATATACTGTTATAAAAGACAAATAAAAAAGGTGAAAAATAATAGCGGATGGATTACTCATTAACAAGACTTTGTAAGTTAATCGACATGTGTGACAAACAATGGGATACATTTGTCCAAGTCAGGTCATATTTGTATAATTTTGTGAAAAAATTGTATTTACCATAGTTGTCTGTGTTGAAATAAGAACCTGTCTTCATTCATAATTCAGTTTTTGAAATGATTGTCACGTCCTCCTCAGCTTACATATCAGTTTGATTCACATGACAAAATTGTGACTCATGTGACATTTGGAAAACAACTTTCACTTATAACATGTAACTAATTAACTATGAACTACACCAAGTCTTTTATATTTACCCATAAAAAAGGATAGATTCTTTCAAATAATAATTCCTATTAGTTATTCTGCAACGTATGTTTTCTTGAGACCATAGACCATGCCGTTGTGTTTAAGACAAATACAGTCAGTATTACAGTGAAAGTATGTTTGCATTGTCATAGTAATGGTAGCCATATCTTAACAACTGGAAGAAAACATCGCCCAAAAATTTTTTTAAACATGTAAGTTACAGAAGTATTTGAAGCCAAACAGTTTTCCTTTTTTAAATAACTAACTTGACTGATCACATGACCAACGAAACAACAAATGCGATTACAATGGGCAGGTAGAATGGATGGTTTTCCGGTGTAGTTATCCATCCTAATCAATCACTGGTTTGACCAAACCAATCAATTCTACAACCAGTTTGTGAGTAGCCATTTTGGGAAATTTGACAGCTAGCACTAACATATCTTCCGGTACTGTGAGGTTTCCAAATGTGTTGCTTGAAATCTAAAAAAACTACAGTATTTTGCAAAATACATTTAGTTTTCCACTAATCATGCACATAAATTTGTTGCGTTATCAAAAACTAGTTTTATGTAAACAAAACGTTTACCCATCATGCAACTGATCTGAGGAATGAAGCCAGCCAGTTGTGCACTGACAAAATCAATCACAATAACATTAATCCTAAGTACGTGTGAATGTAGGTTGATAAGTGTTAATTGCAATTGAAAGGCAGTACTGATCTGGAATGATGCATTATCAACACTACTTAATCACAAGAGCATGGCTGGTGTGAGAAACACACTGGCTGCTATTTGTGTGATATAATAATAATATCACATCTACAGCATCTAACTGCTCAGGAATCTGCACTCAGATGTGCATCAAACCAGAATGACACCAACTATTCAGTAATGAGACAATCATAAACACATCAGAACTCACTGCGAGAACTTTTTGCACTCTCAGGTATCTCACGTGTCGTTTCCGATGTCTGTGAATCATTCACTGCTCTACCGTCCACCTGCGCAGTTTTCATTTTTGTTGGCGAACTGATTTCGTCCTTTGTGCGAGCCTGCGATTGATTACCCAGTGGAGCCTGTTGTTTTGCATCAGTATCAACGTCAGTCACAACGGGAAGTCTTGCGTTGTTTTTCTTTTTCTCTGCATCCTTTTGATTTTCCTCCATAAACAAACTATACCCAGTGTATTTCCTCCCACCCCCGTTGCCATCGGCAATGCCCCCACTGTTGTCCACAACGACCGGCTTCGCACTGTTATTCGTCACCCTGCCCTCCGCGAGTCGGTTCCCAATTGCGCGCCCGCTTACCGACTCCGAGTCCTGTCTTTGCAGTGTCTGGGAACTAGTTTTCGTGCCGACAGTGCAACCCATGTTTGTCGTCACTCTATATCTCCAACATAGTTTTCACTGACTGACACTGACAATCTCATTCCACCGAGACTAAACTACTCCGAATGCTGCCACCACATACAAGCCACTCCCTCAGTCAACTGATCCAAACTGTGTCATCAGACTGCGTTGTGTGACACGGCAGTGAAATAGCGCCACAGCGGTGACGACAGGGAAGACACTGTGTAAGGCAGCCCACGCTCAATCGCGCCGCAGTTAACGTCATGATAATCAGCACTTCAGCGTAATGACGAACCTAGAAAAACTCTGTCGCCACGGCAACCGGCAAGAAGCCACTGCTTGGGCTGCGACAACGAACATGTCCCCGGGTCGAGCCGTCGACGTCGACGCACCGGAGTGTCTCACTTATAAAATGTACATCGCATCACGCCGCATCTCCCTCAATCTCTGGCCATTTGTGGAAATAATTCAATTAGCCACACTAGTTTGTGCAGGTCGTTGCACTGTGGACTCAGTTCCGACTGTCCACACACGGTGACGCTCAGGTGAATCGCGCAGTGCCACTGCCCAGGTGCGCGGAACCCGGCAGGATTAACACAAATCCCGTCTGGTAATCCGCTCATCTGTCCATCCGAAACTGCATTATGATGTAATTTACGTTGTTCCGAGAAAACACGCACTGGCTGCTTAGATTGTCTTGCCCGTGGCACTGTGCAACGCACGCAATTAGATGGTCTGACTGCAGCACCTGAGTCTATAGACACACGGCCAGGAATGTGGCTGCATAGAGAGGTAACCACATGCTCTGACAGCAACACTGTCACTGCTGGCAACAACCACAGGCTCTGACAGCAACACTGTCACTGCTGGCAACAACCACAAGCTCTGACAACAACACTGTCACTGCTGGTGGCAACAACCACAGGCTCTGACAGCAACACTGTCACTGCTGGCAACAACCACAAGCTCTGACAACAACACTGTCACTGCTGGTGGCAACAACCACAGGCTCTGACAGCAACACTGTCACTGCTGGCAACAACCACAGGTTCTGACAGCAACACTGTCACTGCTGGCAACAACCACAGGCTCTGACAGCAACACTGTCACTGCTGGCAACAACCACAGGTTCTGACAGCAACACTGTCACTGCTAACACCCGTCCCCGTATGAAATATTCACTACTGCTAACACCACTGTCCGTCTGAGAGACATCCACCACTGGTAACATGTACCTACACTAGTCATACCTTAAATACACCATTATAATTGCATTCACTTATTAAATTACAGTCAACAGATCTGATTACAGTCAAAACAATTCTGACAGTCATCTGCAAGTAACACTATGCTCCAAGACCACACGACTCGCTGATCACATGAAAGTCTGAACATCCAAATTAAATCAAGAATCCTAACGGAAATTAGACTAACACTCATGATGAAACAAATTTAACACGGGATCAAATAAAAACATTCAACATTAAGCAGCTTGGTTCGTCAAGTTCAGGAAGTGGTTAAACATTGAAATCATCTCACTCAAAAAAATTGCACCCATCTATAATACTTTTATTGTGCAAACTGCAACAAATAAATCTAATTTATTGTGAATGTATTGTGTTGCTGAACATCACATTTCATCCATAATTTAAAATTGCGAAAGTGGAGCCAAGGGAAACAGTGAAAACGGTAACGCTGACAGCAATACATGAACCAACTAAACTGGAACAGATGCTGCCTAGGACAGTGGCCTAGTGCACTGAAGAATCAATGCTGACCGTGGTTTAGAATAATGTCAGTGTGACCAGTTGGCAGGAGACAAGACATGTCCATCAAAATGTAATATGTCCTGCGTGTTCATCCATAATTAGAGGGCAGTCATGTGGTGAGAACAACGACCAACTAATCTAATAAATTATGTCTATATCTGTCGCTTCAAGGACGCAAAACTGCGTTAATGAAAGAAGAGTTGACTGATTGAGGACAACGAAGGAATATGCACACACGTACACACGCATGCACACACGCATGCATGCGTGCACACACACACATGCATGCACACATACATATATATATATATATATATATATATATATATATATATACATATACATACACATACACATTACACACATTTATTATATATATATATATACATATACATAATACATACATATAGATACATCACATGTATACCCATGGTATATAAATATATATATATGTGTGTGTATGTGTACATATATATATATATTTACATAAATATTTTTATGATTGCGTTAAGTAATACCAGCAGTATACTAATAACAGAAATAAGCTATTTGCAGCACCTTGAATTTTAAATAAACTCACATTGGGTCTTTTATGAACAATTGCATAATTAATTTATATTATTTATAAAACAAAGAGCTGAAGACAATTACACAGTTGGAGGGCAGCTGTTTACACTTGGGTGACACACTGAGTGAGAAGGGGTACAGTTCAGGTGAAGGTCCAAGCCAGGGCAAAGGAGAATGGAAGGCACCACGTGGGATAGTAGGAAGAAATAAGAAATTAATACAGTAGGATAATAAAACTATAATTGGACTATATATATATATATATACTCCTAAAGGCAGCTTATGTCGACCGATTATGCATATAGGACCGGCTTATGTAGACCGCTGTTTTATGTAGACCAAAACTGGTCTACATAAAGATTTGAGGTGTTAGTTCACAACTAACACAATTGAATTGATCAGTACCATTGCTTGTGCACACAGTTCATATGATAGTGAAGTACTGTGCGTAATTAATTTTTAAATGAACAACATCTTAAGTGATTTTGAGCATGTTTTCTCCAGCGCGTGCATATTTTTGAGTATATTGTGTGCCGGGTTATGTGTACCGGGTCAAAGTTCTTATAAATCTATTTTTATGGTGTATACCGAATGAAGGGTTGGAGTTTCGTGTTCAGTGTATGATATGCTTCATACTGATGCAAAAGGCTATATTAGTATGTGTAAATTAGTAAAACTTGCAATTTGTCTTTTAAAATTTTGAACTTTGTTGTTATCGCATCGATACATTCCGTGATCAAACGTAACTTTGGCTTCGACTTAGTTTACATTTCTCAACACTGTTTTACTGTTTACTAGATTCAGCGTCTACCGCAAAAAAAAGGCTAACTAAATATATGCAGCTTCCGGTGTTGCTCCGGTCTACATAAATCGGCATCTATGCATATGCGGTTTTAATGTAGACCGATTTTTTTGCATATACCTTATTTATTGAAATATTTTAATAAACTTTCATTATGTGTTAAACATTAGTATTAGAAACAATGTTCCAGTTTTACATCTTTGGAAAATGTATTAAATAAAAAAATACGTCTGGTCTACATAAGCCGGTCCTCTAGGCACTGGTCGACTTAAGCTGCCTTTAGGCTTATATATATATATGTATATGTATATGTATATGTATATATATATATATATATATATATATATATATATATATATATATATATATATATATATATATATATATATATATATATATATATATATATATATATATATATATATATATATATATATAAATATATATATGACTAATTAAAGTGTCAGATAAACAATTATAAAACATTTAACATTTAAGTCGATTATTAAAAATGTAAATGGAACATATCTGAATAAGTGAAAAAGAATTAGGCTGGGGTGATAGACAGTGAAGGAAAACAGGAGGGGTGATAGAGGGAGAAAACAAGCGTGGGAAAGTCCAGGGAAACAGGAGGGATGATAGAGGGAGAAGATAAACACAACGACTGAAAGACAATGTAAAGGTGGATCTTGCAAGAGCAAGTAGAAATGAACGAAGAATAGAAGACCGCCGGAGAAGATCAAGAGATGGCGATCGAGTTGTCAAAATCAAGGTAGGAAAACTTCTAAACACTGTGGAAGCCATGCCACGATGGAGTAAGACCAACAAGTACACACACACAAAACTCACCTGCTCTCACTTTCAACAGTTTCTCAAAGTATGTCGCTCCAAACACATGAATGTCCTTTGGTTGAGCTCTCAGCACCTCACGGGCGAGGCCCTCCAGAATGGCCTGGAAGCCGCGTGGCACGCGCAACTTTGTGTTGGAGAACGGAACCGCCATTGCTCGTGTGTGGGGGTGTCAGATTGAGACCTGTCAAAACAAGGGAGTGGCTGACAAATGTGTGTTACTCGTGGCCTGCGAAGGCTAAGTGTTAAGTATCAAGTCACAAAACTCGGGTGAGATTTGCACTTTTTTATTCCACAAATCATATATTTAAAATGGTAACCTCATTTTATGAAACGTCAGTTGTTTCATAACAAGTAAGCTTACTTTGTATTTGAAACTGATCCAAAGTAAGTCAATTCCATACAAAACAACCAAATCTTGGAGGCATGACTATATATTCCATATCTTCAGTTGTGTTTGATGTATTGCTAAGACTGGAACACACTCGGAAAAGTGACATTCTAAGAAACGGTAATTTTTACTCATATTGCACACAGTTTATAATAAAAAAATTATTGGTTTGTAACTTTATTTGATTGTATTTTATTTGTTTTTGATACAATCATACTTTGTTTGATGTGGAAAATAAAGCAGATATTCAAAGACGAGATATTAATAATAATATACTAATATTATTATACATCATTTCTATGGCACCTAAATCCCTGGAAACCAAGCTCCAATATGCATCAATATAAAAGGGTTGATCAACCTCAAAGTCAATCAATATTCCAGTTGATGATGTCAGAATTTGACAATATTTCACTAAAAGGAAAAACTAAATTTATCGAACACGACATGGACAGCTATTTACGTTGTGTGTGTAGAATAGATTTGTGTCACTAAACATTCTGTCAACTGGGGCAGGTCAGGTGTGTGTCACTAAATACCCTGTCAAATGTGGTGGGTCAAGTGTGTGTCACTAAATACCCTGTCAGACAATGTCAACTGTGGTGGGTCAGGTGTGTGACACTAAATACCTTGTCAACTGAGGTGGGTCAGGTGTGTGACACTAAATACCCTGTCAACTGTGGTGGGTCAGGTGTGTGTCACTAAATACCCTGTCAACTGAGGTGGGTCAGGTGTGTGTCACAAAATACCCTGTCAACTGAGGTGGGTCAGGTGTGTGACACTAAATACCCTGTCAACTGAGGTGGGTCAGGTGTGTGACACTAAATACCCTGTCAACTGAGGTGGGTCAGGTGTGTGTCACTAAATACCCTGTCAACTGTGGCAGGTCAGGTGTGTGTCACTAAATACCCTGTCAACTGTGGCAGGTCAGGTGTGTGACACTAAATACCCTGTCAACTGTGGCCGGTCAGGTGTGTGACACTAAATACCCAGACAACTGTGGCAGGTCAGATGTGCATATGCATACTATATTGCAGGGGATTTGCAGCTGACTTTGGAGCAGTGGACATTTGACAGTGGACACAGCAAAGGACAGTTGCTGTTACAATCTACAGTATTCGGATCTTTTAAAACAGCTTTCACAGCAGCGCCATCTTGTGGAGAGAGGCTCATCACTCAGCCTCTCGGTAGGAAAAAGGCCCTCGAGTCAAACACAACATATGAAATGATTCAAAATAACTACCATAGCATGTTTGGAAGTACACATCTAACTGATCAATGAGAGGCCAAAGTTAATGATTGGAGAATCAGAGGCTACATCACAAATTAGCCAAACTAGACACAAGTATGCTTGAAGGAGAACGGTGCAGTGAAGGTACAAGTGTATCACAGGGCAACTGACACTGTTCAGCAGACTCGGACCACAACAGATCAACACTCTACAGATGACTTCACAGAGGAGGTGTGGACAGAGAAGAGGTGGACAAGATCAAGGCAGGTATAATAAAAAGGATCAACAAGTGTGATGTTTGAAATTATTTTATTGGCTGTAAATTGTTGTAATTTTACTTTTTATTTCGAACACACAAATCATTTGTTGATCTATATAAAACCAACCATATATAACAGGACACTGTGCTTATTTTAGTGCAGAAATGTCTATTGATGAATTAAATTTGAAAAAAATTGGAAACAAATTTGCATTGACCCCAGTGGTCAAAGATATCCAAGTTTGAACAAATATATATATATATACAGCTCTGTATATTATAATGTATGGCTCCATACTCATACATGGTTACAAATGCTCTAAATGGTATGTTCTTGTTATAGCAATGGCCGTTCAAGCATTTCAGCCTTCTCCTTAACTTTGTTAGGTGCATAGGCCCAAACAATTACCTTTTACTTACATATAACACAGATGGAGGTTTCATAGAGACCAGCCTCTCCATTTCCAACAATAACCTCAAGTCATTGTGTTTTCTAAGACAATATTTGTTAAATGATGTTTGTCACATTTTGCCTCTAGATTTCAACTGCTGAAGTCACAGACTCACAGTGGAGTCTGAGAGGACACAACATGTGGGGTGACTTGATGGGAGAAGAGTGCAGGTGCACCCAGGAGAAACAGGAAAAAGGATGACTGCCACTGAGACCAGAGTTGGAATACTCATTACTCAACTTTTTTAATCAAATTCTATTTTTACATATAATCAGACGATAGTAGTACTTTTACCGGTATATATTAAAGTACTCGTACTTATTAAAAATATTAGTACTTTGGGACTATTTTTGCATGCACTGTATCATATCTTAAATTATGTTACGTTCTGTCCATATTCTGTATATTTATTATATATGTATATAAAAGAGCTCTGGATTGTCATGGGCACTGTTCACTGCATGACTGGTTCAGGTACTCGCCGCAAGCCTGACTGAGATTGGAAGAATGTCTAAGTGACAGAGAATAGACAACTCAGTCACTGGGGCAAAGTCGATCATGAAACGACAGAAGAGGAACACAAATTGAGATCAGTAACACACTGGATGACAGACACATGAAAAAGAACATAAACAGATCTGCCATGTTATGGATGGGTGAGTCGATCTTGCTACCATGCATATTTCAAGTGAGCGATAGAGCTACTCATATTTTTTGTTAGATGATGCGGTATACCGATAATGCTTCTTAATTAGTTTTAATGTTGATTATAATTACATTTTCTGTGAATCTAGTACCTAGTCTTAATTGTGGTCAATAATACGTAAATAACTTAAATCAGTAATATATAAATGCCAAAAAAATATTTCTAGATAACAGCTACCCCAGTAGTACTGTGTTATAATTACATTGTTAAACGTGCCCATTTTGCACTGGCCACTGCCTCTCAGACTCAGTTTTAGTGTTGTTTACACTATAACAAATGTTTAGAAGTGTGTGATAAAAAGAACTATGCCTAACAGTAACATCGACGTTTATTCTTTACTGACACAATACCATTTATTTTTAGCAAGATGTCACATTACTTCAAATAGACTGATTAGTTATGTTGAGACTGGGGCGTCGCTAGCAACTGTCACCCAATCCAATATGTACGTATCAAGTCAAGATGAAATTGTAATGTAAATTAGCAGTAATGTGTCAATTGTACAGGTAACTATGTAAATGCAATTTTAATCAGTATGAATGTAAGTAACTCTCACCTGATCGAAAGAGACAAAACGTGTGTTAAACTGCTATAGCAGTGTCCAGTGGTGTATCGTGCAGCGGCGTTAGTGTTGTGTTGTGACCCGTTGCCAGGCGCATGAGAGGCGGACCACTGAAGAATGACCTACTTCGAATGCCATAAACATCTTATATTTTCGCTCATCACACGATACGTCCGTTAATTCAGCTACAAAGCATAACATTTCGAAAACACCATTTTGCTGGGATGTTCAACATAGTCAAACCTACGGAATGGCATGTTACCAAATACGTGACAATAACGAAGTTCACCGTTTCTTTCGTTATTAGTTTGTTCTGTCAACGATTTACAACAGGAAATGACATATATACTTCTTGCCTAAAAGACATTTATGCTAATTATCTGACAAAGTAATCGTCATTATTATCAGTTTAATAATCAAAGTTAAATATTGCATAACATTGAGACTTGTGTTTTCCCGTGATTTATTGGAGGTGCATTATTGTGTTATTTATACTGTGAGTTAATAATATCAATTACTAGGCTTTGTCTCAACTAACATTATACATTCCCAGATAGCAAGCATGCAAACCGTTTGCATTTGGTTAGAACCGTTTGATTTTGGTTACGGTTAAATCTCTAACGTTTCCGAAAAGTAAGTTTTCGGTTGTTATTTTTTTGGTTAGAAAGTAAACGTAGATCTACGTTAAATAAACGAGTAAAAATAACGCCAAAAAAAACCATTCACACGTAAACGTTAAACAAACGTTTCTTATAACGTTAAATTAACATTAGATTAACGTGTGCATGCTGTCTGGGATGTTATAATCAAAAGTACTTTTTTCAAATTGTGTTAAATATTGTGTACTGACCTGACCCTAACAAGAATATGGCACCGAATATGTAATAACATGTGCGTAATGGGGCGGGCGGGCGGGCGGGCGGGCGGGCGGGCGGGCGGGCGGGCGGGCGGGCGGGCGGGCGGGCGGGCGGGCGGGCGGGCGGGCGGGCGGGCGGGCGGGCGGGCGGGCGGGCGGGCGGGCGGGCGGGCGGGCGGGCGGGCGGGCGGGCGGGCGGGCGGGCGGGCGGGCGGGCGGGCGGGCGGGCGGGCGGGCGGGCGGGCGGGCGGGCGGGCCGAGTTCGTATAATCAAGTGAAGTGTGACGTCATATACATCGAGGTTACATATAGCCTAGTTTTCTGGACTTTATGTTAATGTAATGAAATTGTCAAATTGTAGTGAAAGTCAACATGATAAATTAAATGTATATAAATAATACACAACAACCAGCAGTAAAATATTCCTGCGAATTTAAGCTTTGTTTATTCGGCCACGTGACTGCATGGAAATTACATCATAGACACCGCTAAAGACAGCGGAGGGGCTAACTCCACGTAACGCAAAAAATACATTCCTCCAAGAACATTTGCCAAGAACCCCTACAGGCGCTGGGTGTAAGGTTGCTGTTGGGATTTGTCGCAACTCCAGCTTCTCAGCTGTTTCTCGACTCCGATGGCCTCAGAAGACATATACGGGTGCTGTAGCTGTGGTTTTAGCTTCTTCTAGCTTAACATCGGGGCCAAGGGGTACGTAACAGTGAACATTCTAACAGGTATAGGGGGACATCCAACCCGCGCAGTGTGATGGTATGCCAATGTAAATGCATAGAACGACATATGCAGTCCATGAGATCAGTCTTGGAAGATGACGAGACTCGAGGTCGATCAGTGTTATCCCTCTCTCCGCATGTAATCGTAATAAAGTGATTTGTTCAGTACTTCTGGTGTCGAATCAGATATGTAAGAATGCGACTACACAGATGTCAGGCCAAGACGACACGTTTCATGGTGGCAGCTACGGTTGAATCCGGCGCTTTCGACATTCGGAAATAGGTCAACACGCACGCGGCACCGTCGAGTCGACGCTGGCCAGCTCCGATTTGTTCTCACTGACTAAGTGATAGACATTACCATTAATAGGCAGCTATGGGTGATCTGCCAGGTATAGAGCCGCCCCGCATGAACTGGTTAGCCACTGATTAACCCACGGAGTTTCGTTCATTCCTGATTTTCAGTGGGCCCTTTGCTGAAAAAGGGCAGAGTGAACGAGTGACCTACATCCTGCTATGGGTAGGACAGGAGGGTCGGCGAATGTACAATACGTGGGACCTCAGTGAAACTGATAAGAAAGACGTTGAGGTCATTTGGGCTAAATTCCAGGCTCTGATAGAACCCAAGTCTAATTACAGGCTGAGCCGTTTTCATCTGCAAAAATTCAGGCAGTTGAGCTCTGAGACAGTTGACGAATTCATGACACGCTGCAAGACGCAGGCGCGTAAATGCAAGTTCCGTGATACTACAGAAACCGAGGAGAGGTTGATGGAACAGTTAGTAGTGGTTGTCCGGCACGGGAAAATGCAAGAAAAGCTACTGTGCCGAGATGAGACGCTAACACTTGACGCGGCGATGGACGTTGCTAGGACGCACGAGGCAACACTGGCTAATATGCAGCAGTTCTCAGGAGACGCTAGCAGCATCAGTCACGTCAGCCGGTCGCGGAGAACACATGAGCCAAGCGGACGTCGAGAGGAGGCACCTACGTGCGCAAAATGTGGACGTCATCATGCGCCCACAGATCGATGTCCAGCAGAGGGCCGTAGGTGTAACGCATGTGGGAAACTCAATCACTGGCAGCGAGTATGTCGGCAGGCTACAGGGTGGACGTCTGGCGCCGGAGGAAGACGACACTCTTCTGGACGACCAAGATCCCGAGCTAGGTCAAGACGAAGGACCAACCGAGATGAGCGCCAACGAGGTGGTGTCCACTCCATCAGTCAAGACGCCAGATTCGATCAGCTCAGCGACAACTTCGAGCCGCTTGCTTCTAATACCGTCAACATCAACGCCGTCGAGAGGGATGAAGTATATGCGACTCTCAGGATCACGCTGAAAGACAGGCCTGACACCCCGGCTACACTTCGTGTCAAGGTCGACACAGGTGCGCAGGGTAACGTAATGCCGCTGAGTACGTTCCAGCGCATGTACCCGTCAAACATCGACACAGAAGGAATACCTGTGCGAGGCAGCCTTGAGCATCGAGACACGATCCTAACTGCCTACAACGGACAATTGATCCGGCAGTACGGTACTACGCGACTGAAGTGTGTGCATGAGACAACCACACACGAAGCAGAGTTCTTTGTTGCTGACACGCCAGGTCCAGTGATCTAGGGACTACCTTCCTGCCGCAAGCTCAACTTGGTGACCTTGAACTGTGCAGTCAGCGAACATCCACCGCCGTTGAACTCGAAGGAAGATCTCCAGCGGCTGTATCCAGATTGTTTCAAGGGCATCGGCAAGTTCCGCGAAACGTTCCACATCACACTAGACCCTGCTGTGACCCCTGTCGTACATGCGCCCAGACGATGTCCGATCCACATCAAAGACGACGTGAGGAATGAGATCAACCAGATGGTAGAACTCGGGGTGATCGAGAAGGTCGAGGAGCCTACAGATTGGGTATCTAGCATCGTATACAGCAGGAAGTCGAACGGAAAGTTGCGCATCTGCTTGGATCCCAAAGACTTGAACACAGCTATCAAGCGTCCGCACTACCCAACACCGACCTTGGAGGAAATTACCCACAAGCTTGCTGGGTCAATGATCTTCTCCAAGCTAGACGCACGTCACGGATACTGGTCCGTGCAGTTAGACGACGAGTCTAAGCGTCTGACAACGTTCAACAGTCCCTTCGGCCGGTACTGTTTCAGAAGACTACCGTTTGGCCTGAACCTCAGCCAAGACGTGTTCCAGGAGAGGATGGACTGCATCCTTGAGAAGTGCCCAGGAACGATAAGTATTGCTGACGACGTGGGTGTGTTCGGGAAGACAGAAGCCGAACACGACAAACATCTGCACAACTTGATGAGAGTAGCACTGCAGCATGGGCTGGTGTTCAACATTGATAAATGCGACATCAAACAGGCGAACATGAAATTCTTCGGGTTGGAATTCAGCGCAGACGGCGTACGTTCAGACCCAGGCAGAGCCGCAGACATCCAGCGAATGAAAGAACCGCAAAACGTCGCACAACTTCAGGAATTTCTGGGCATAGCCGCGTACATGTCGCCATTCATTCCAAACCTGTCGCAGAAAACCGCAACCCTGCGTGATCTAGTGAAGAAGGACGCCGAATACATCTGGACGGACTCTCACAACGCAGCGTTTGAAGCGACGAAGTCTCTCATCTGTCGTGAAGTGACCCTTGCGTACTTCGACCCACAGGCTGAGAGTGTCATCCAGGTCGACGCCTCCAGCCGAGGACTCGGCGCCGTTCTCATTCAACACGGGAAGCCCATCGCGTTTGCCAGCAAGTCCCTTAGTGATTGCGAACAGAGATACGCCAACATTGAACGTGAGATGCTCGCAGTCGTCTTCGGCTGCGAGAGGTTCCACATGTATGTCTACGGAAAATCGTTCGTTATCGAGTCGGACCACAAACCTCTCGAGATGATTAACTTGAAGAACATTGCAGCAGCACCGCAGAGATTACAGAGAATGTTCCTGCGAGTACAACCGTATGACTTTGTGTTACGCTACAAGCCAGGAAAGCAAATGATGCTGGCCGACGCCATGTCAAGACAACCGAGTAGCGAGTCGACGCAGATCGACCTTGACATACAAGTGTCATTCGTACAGTTTTCAACGCAGAAACTACAGTCGATCAGAGAGGCGACACAGGCCGAAGATGAACTGTGTTCGCTGAGAGCCGTCATCGTGGATGGATGGCCAGATAGCCAACGCCACCTAGCTGCACCGTTGCGACCCTACTGGTCATGCCGAGACGAGTTGGCAGTTGAGGACGGTCTTATCATGAAGGGCGACCGTCTGGTGATTCCCCTAAGTCTACAGGCGGAAGTGTTGAGCAAACTGCACGAGGCTCACCAGGGCATAGAGAAGACCCGGCTGCGAACGAGGTCCTGTGTCTACTGGAAGTCGATCAACAAGGACATCGACGACATCGTGAGGAAATGCGACGCGTGTCAACGGTTACAGAAACGTCAGGCGCACGAACCGCTGATGCAGCATGAGTTACCGACACGTCCGTTGCAGATCGTCGGCACAGACCTGTTTGCCATACACGTATCTTCTCATCTGTGACTACTACTCGAAATTCCCTTTTGTCTACCGCATCGAGGGGAAGGTGACGAGTGACCGCATCATATCGAAGATGAGTGAGGTGTTTGCGGAGAATGGATCGCCAAGCAAGGTTGTGAGCGACAACGGTGGACACTATAGCAGTCAGGCTTTTCGAAACTTCGCCGCCGAGTGGTGCTTCGACCACGTAACGTCCAGCCCACACTTCCCACAATCGAATGGATTCATCGAACGTCAAGTTCAGACGGTGAAGTATACCCTGAAGAAGGCAGCGATGTCGAGATCCAACCCGCAGAAAGCACTGCTCGCGTTGAGATCCACACCAATCGACAGCCACTTACCGTCACCGGCAGAGATGCTAAATGCCCGCAAGTACAAGTCGAACCTCCCCGTGATTATCAGAAATGAACACTGGTCGAAAGACGAAATCAGACGTCGTCTCGCCGAGAGGCAAGAAATCCAACGTCTCAACCATGATAAGCGAGCTATGCAACCACTTGCACCGCTAATACCCGGACAGGACGTTCGTGTGAGAGACACTCAGACAGACACCTGGCAGCCTGCCAAGGTGATATCAACTGATGTACAGCCGCGGTCGTACAACGTCTTGACTCCGACAGGCAATGTCCTTAGGCGTAACCGTCGTCACCTCCGTGAGACGACTGAACGACATACGTTCCAATAAGACAATGTGGACGATACAGACGACTTGACGCGAAGAGACGACATGCAAGTCGTACCACCTCCGTGTAACTCCGTGTTACCCCAGAAGAAGTCAGTCCGTTTCCAGCTTCCACAACCGGAACAATACACTAGCTCCGGAAGACGAGTGAAACGCCCACAACGATTGGACCTGTAATTGTGTTCTAGTTTACACGAACATTATGGCTAATAGTTAGAATAATGATTTGATTTCTCTTACATACGGACATTAGTAAGTTAGTTATTTTGTCTTTATGTTTTGAAGAAAGAGGGATGTGATGGTAGGCCAATGTAAATGCATAGAACGACATATGCAGTCCATGAGATCAGTCTTGGAAGATGACGAGACTCAAGGTCGATCAGTGTTATCCCTCTCTCTGCTTGTAATTGTAATAAAGTGATTTGTTCAGTACTTCTGGTGTCGAATCAGATATGTAAGAATGCGAGATGAGTCGGACAATCCGACTACACAGATGTCAGGCCAAGACGACACGTTTCACGCAGTAGTACTCTCCGTACTTGTGACTGCCATGGGAATGTTGTTGCGACAAAAATTATACCTATTCACTTTTTAGTCAGCTTATGGGAAGTTAAAGTGTCGAAGTATAGGCCATGCATAGAAATGTGCAGGGAGAGACAGACAGTTGGAGAATTACGGAGAGATAGACAGTTGGAGAATTTGGTAGAAACAGTCATTCGGAGAATTAGGGAGAAACAGGCAATTGGAGAACCAGTTGTTTTCGTGTGTGTGTGTGTGCGTGCCTGCGTGCGTGCGTGCCTGCGTGCGTGCGTGCCTGCGTGTGCCTGCATGTCTGTGTGCGTGCATACGAGCGTGTGTAAAAAGCCGTGTGTATATATACATACATACATATATGTATGTATGTATGTATGTATACACACGGCTTTTTACACACGCTCGTATGCACGCACACAGACATGCATGCACACGATATATATATATATATATATATATATATATATATATATGTATATATATATATATATATATATATATATATATATATATATATATATATATATATATATATATATGGGAAAGGGGAATAGGAGAGAATAAACAAAACAGAGAAAAAGGGGTACGAGTGGAGTGACGGAGGTAGGGGGAGGGGAGAGACTGTGTGTGCGCGCGCGTGTGTTTGTGCGTGCGTTGCCTGCGCAAACGTAGCGTACAAGTGGTATCAGTCACTGTCAAATGTTGGGGACATAATAAATTGAAACGCTTCCACATATAGTCGATGTTGTACTGCTAATATAACATGACACGTTGGAACCAATGTGCATACATGTTATTTAATTAGTACGTTCACAGTTCATGTTAATCAAGAATACAACTTATTACACATCGTTTGTTATCGCAGTGAATGTACTGAAACGTCTTATTACAGTGTATTTGGCACACAATGTGTCACATGGAAAGCCATCCTGTTATCAGAAGCACGTATGCCCCTATAGTACGACATGTGGAACTCTCCCCAAGGCACGGCCTGAGTGAACGATGACACTGCGCATCCATAGATTCGTATCTCGTGGCAGACATCAGTCGACTCTAAATTCTTTTCTACCAGCTCAACATAATAATGATTTCCGTGTTCATATAAACATAATTTTTGAAATATTGAAATATAAAATTACATTACGTTATAAAACACCAGGTAAACTGTTGTCAGTTCAATCACCTCTTGGCATTGACGTATGCCGCTAGCTAATTTTAGACTTGTAGTATTCCCCGGCGCTACCCAAATACAGATCGGGATATGTGTCGTAACAATCGTAGACAAAACAGGATTAAACTTTGTAACATAGACTATATCTACGTCAACATACGTAACGCTACAATATTTTTATTATATACAATCACACATGTGCAGCCACGAGACTGCCGGGCGCCAGCTGACACAACGCAGAACATGTCCTTCCGTTGAACGATGCCCGTTAATGTTCAGTTACCTTTTCTCTGGCTTTTCTGGTGCTGAAAGAAGAAATGTTACAACGTGTTAATGAATGGTTAAACAGTATCATACATCATGCTGCGGCACGGGTTCATTAAAACGGAAGCACAGGCACATTTCAATAGAATGGAACATATATATTTATTCATGTAAGTTCGTAATATGTTGTTCTTATTTGATAGTTATGTGCTGGTTATCTTTTTATGGAGCTCCAGTGCCACGTGTTGCGTAAGTGTTGTGTTGTTAATTTAGTGACATGACGACAAGTAGGCCAAGAAGGCACTCTGTTTTGAAGATTTGATTGATGTTCACACTGAACGCGAAACAGCAAGGACGTACAGTGGTGAATAATTGAAAAGGACACCGAGACAGCTAGGCATCGGTCGCACGGACGACCTGTAAATGGACGGTGGGGAATTGGCTGCACAGACTGTAGAGAGAGAGAGAGAGAGAGAGAGAGAGAGAGAGAGAGAGAGAGAGAGAGAGAGAGAGAGAGAGAGAGTGAGAGTGAGAGAGAGAGAGAGAGAGAGAGAGAGAGAGAGAGAGAGAGAGAGAGAGAGAGAGATGTCGTCTCGTTGCTTTATACTCGTTTGTCGGAAAATAGCTCAGATGAGCTAATGTTACCTAATTATCATGTAACCGACGTTAAATAAAGCTTGTTGTATCTTGTAGAGAGAAAGAGAGAAAGAGAGAGGATGGATTGATGGATGGAGAGAGAGAGGGGTGGATTGAGAAAAGAGGGAGGGAGGAAGGGAGAGACGGAGGAAGGGGGGGGGGGAATGAAGGGAGAGAGAGAGAGGGGGAGGGAGGAATAGAGAGAGGGGCAGGGATACCTGAGTGAAAGAGGGGGAGAGAGACGGGCAGACAGACAGAGAGACGGGCAGACAGAGAGACGGGCAGACAGACGGACGGACGGACGGACAGACAGAGAAAGTGAGAGAGAGAGAGAGAGACCGCGTATGCATGTGTGCTTGCACGTGCGTCTGTGTGCACTTGCGTGTGTGTTTGCATGTGTAGACCTATGTGTCTGACAGACAGAAGAGACACGGAGTGCAAGACAGGAGGGAACGATTGTGACAAAGAAACTGATAATGGCAGTGCACAACGTCATGCCCGTGCGTGAACCGTCACGACACAACCAAAACGAAATGCGCAAAAACACTAACATGTGACATGTCTATTGGGAAACAACAACATACGCAAACGCGCCATGTCGTTGATCAAAAAGTGCAAATACACTACAGCGTGTACTGGGAGACATCTGCAAGTTACACTTCATGCAGTCGCCATCTATTTAACTGTGCACCCAGCACACCATACGGCTAGGCAGCAATCACAACGTGTTTTGGCAAAGCTGAGACTGTGTGCTTGGTGGTACGCATGCGCATTACAGTTTTGAGAACCATGTGATTGCTTCCAGCATGTCACATGTGTGTGAGACTAAATTAAGCATACTGCCCAAGAAGCTACACATGGGTCTCTTTATAGAGTATAGCAATACTTTAGTAACACACGTGTTACATGATCGAGTCATATTAACATTATGTGTGAGTGTATTACGGCTACACACTTTAACTGCTCAATGTAATGTTTCCTTAATTAATGCCTTAACTATCGACATACAGAGAGATCGATGGCGTCACACATTGACAGTCATAATATGGTGAATGACAGTGTGTTCTAGGGTCTGGGCGGTCCTTGTGACATCTTCTTGCGACGCTTTGACATTTCGGCTATAAGAGAGACAGTCCCTATCTGTGACTACATAAATGGCTTGAGATTTAGTTTATGTTACCTGAAACAGCTGTCTACACATTGTGTTGTAGGTCATGTTAATACTGTATTATTGTTATAAATGTATGTGTGTTTGTATGCATGTGTATATTTATCTACCTATGTATCTATACATACCTACTTTTAATATATATATATTATATACATGTATATATATACACACACATATGTATATACACACATAAATATCCTTGTTTTTCTTCTTTATTTATCTATTATTTATTTGTTACTATTTCAATACATTTTGTTTGTAGATAATTACAATTTGTGTGTGTCTGAAATCAAACGTTTTATTATCATTTGTATTGGCCAAATTTGGTCAACAAACTTTCTTGATATCAGTTTCACCGACTGGTTGGACTGACAAATGCGGTGGAATTTTTTTTTGCAACATGTTTAATTATGCCAGTGATTATTTTATGTAATAAACAAATTACCAAGTCACACAGGCACTGCAATGTTCTATATAATATCACTTGTGGAATCACTAATTCTAGAGAAGGACGTTAGCCCAAGTTTGGAGGAAACCACATGAGAAGTCACTATCACTGCATTTCAATAGATATATTATAAGAAATTCACTGTGTTCCTGGTCATGTGTTACAACTGATCATGTTATGATAACAGTATATGAATGTTGGCGAATTTATATATTTTGAGGTGCTGATCTATGGGGATCATTTGAAATTGTTGTCAAACTTGGAATTATTCGGTAACCTCTGACCTACAGTTGTGCTAATTAACTTTAAAGCTTCTATCACAAACTGAGCAATTTTGGAGCTCTCCTGTAGAGTGTGAAGTGTCGCTCTTGTGCACTGGAGACAACAATGTGGTATGTGATGTCATCGGGGGACACATGGGAGACAACTGCCATGGGGAGGGGAGGATTGGGGAGTGACCACTGGTCATCATGTGCATGGATGGTGGAAACAGGACAGTCAACTACACGTGCTGGCCTAGCAAGCGTGTCCACAAGTCCAGTAATAACTGGCCAGAGTCCAGTGGCAACTGGCCAGTGGCAACTGGCCAGTGGCGATTGGCCAGAGTCCAGTGGCAATTGGCCAGTGGCAACTGGCCGGTGTCCAGTGGCAACTGGCCGGTGTCCAGTGGCAACTGGCCGGTGTCCAGTGGCAACTGGCCAGAGTCCAGTGGCAACTGGCCGGTCTCCAGTGGCAACTAGCCAGAGTCCAGTGGCAACTGGCCAGTGTCCAGTGGGAACTAGCCAGAGTCCAGTGGCGATTGGCCAGTGTCAACTGGCCAGTGTCAGCTGGTCAGTGTCCAGTGGCAGCTGGTCAGTGTCCAGTGGCAGCTGGCCAGTGGCAACTGGCCGGTGTCCAGTGGCAACTGGCCGGTGTCCAGTAGCAACTGGCTGGTGTCCAGTGTCAGCTGGCCAGTGCAAATGCTTCTATGACTTACCTCTCGGGAAGAGGCTGCGAGATAACAACATATGTTTGCTGACTACATAACAACATAATTATGTACTGACCATAATATAACAACTCATATTTGCTGACTATATAACAATATATGTGAAGCTGATCATATAACAATTTATATAGCAACTTGTGTATGCTGATCATTGTAACGACATGTGTATGCTGACCATAATATTTGTTTATAACAACTGATGTGTGTTGATTGTGCTGATTGTATAACAACATGAGAATGCTGATCACATAACTCATGAATGCTGACCATAAAACAACATTGTGTGTGCTGACCATGTAGCAACAAGAAGATACTGCCAGATTGCCTCAAAAGTTACCAAAATAATAAACATTACTGATATAATATTATGATTACATGTATTGGTCATTGATGACTATGGGTGAATTTTAATGGTAAATGCAGCAGTATTGTTTCTGTATGTAATTTTTATTTTATATTAAAATAGACCAGATATGTCGATGTGGTTAGTTTTGCTTGCTCTCTGTTACAGTTTATACCTGGGCAGCTCTGAAGCTGCAGGTAATATTTATACATACGTGGCTCAGAGAGTTTTTGGTTGATCGGAGCGAAGGCCTCGTGTACGATGTTTCTGTGACTAATGAAGTCACTGGTGGTGGCCTCTGGTGTGTTCTGCAGCCACGTCTCGTGCTCGTTGCAAACCGACGTTATAAGGGCCTGGAGGAACACATTGTCACAAATTATATGATGCACTTACCAAACTGCTAATGATGTCAACATGCCTCAATGACAAAACAGCTGATGGGAAAATAGGATGTGGGGATCTTCAAATGGAGAAAACAGCGATTGACGCCACTCTGTAATTAGTGTATTATTTATTACATGCAATATTTACTCTGTGTTATATTAATTACCAGTCATCACTGTGGTGTAGAACACCACACATTAATAACTAAAATGTATACATGCGTTTTATTGTCTTTGCAATCAAACAAGATAATGTAAAGTGTGAAGAATTGAGTAATTCAGCAATAAAAAAATTTAATGTTAATGACTGCACAGGATGACATTCTCAAACATTGTACCTTGTCCTCACGAGTCAGTCTGCCCTGTGACTTCTCTGGGTCAGCCATTATGTCCCTCATCATGCTGATCTCAGTCTGAAGTTTGTCTTTGGCTTCTGAAATCAAATATTAAACTCCACTGAGTGTTACCATGTCTAATTTTGTATGCATAATATTCCAAATAAATTACTATAAAATAAATAATAACAAATCACTAAAAGTCATATAAAATGTCAATGATAATTAAAAGGGTTGTTTGTTCCAATAGATCATGTATGTATGTGTAAATCAGATTCAGAAGTGCCTACAGTGTCCACTCACCCAGTTAAGATAACTGTCCACTCACTTGTCCAGTCATGGTAACTGTCCACTCACCTGCCCAGTCAAGGTAACTGTCCACTCACCTGCCCAGTCAAGGTAACTGTCCACTCACTTGTCCAGTTAAGGTAACTGTCCACTCACCTGCCCAGTCAAGGTAACTGTCCACTCACTTGTCCAGTTAAGATAACTGTCCACTCACCTGCCCAGTCATGGTAACTGTCCACTCACTTGTCCAGGCAAGGTAACTGTCCACTCACTTGTCCAGGCAAGGTAACTGTCCACTCACCTGCCCAGTCAAGGTAACTGTCCACTCACTTGTCCAGTCAAGGTAACTGTCCACTCACCTGCCCAGTCAAGGTAGTCCACACATTCTAACTGCTCATAACGACTGGCTACATCTCTCGCTCTCTCATCAGTATTTGTTGTCTTTGTGTGTACATTTGCTCCATTCTCAATGAGTGCCTTCACAGTGTTTATCTTTCCCCATGCTGCCGCATAGTGCAGTGCTGTGTGCCCTGGAATGAACGACACTAGCTGCTTAATAATACTAATTTGTATTTGTAAAGCGGCGTATATCCGGAATTTTTTTCGCTCAGAGGCGCATAAAATACATTGTAACACATACATATTTAAAATATTCATAATAAGTTTAAACGTAGGCCCAAACGTAAGGACGAAATATTAAATGATAATAATAAATGAAGCTTCTGAAAATCCTAGTTCGTAAGGTAAATTGTTCAGCAATAAATATATAAAATGAAATAATAAATAAATAATAAAATATATTAACAAGTTAATAATAACGGAGGCCTAATAATAAAGTAAGTAAAATATAGTAAAATTATAATTACAGTTAAAATGCTTCATGTAGTGCACAATATGCAAAGGTGGACACATGACTGAATATCCTATTCATCATGTGCCCTGTTGTCTAACATAGCCTCTGTCACGCATATAAATTAAGGCCGATAAATGAAACGGACTAAATTAAAAGGTTTGAAAGTAAGTTGTACTTATGATGAATAATTTTAAGTGTATGTGTGGAATATATACAGCGTACGCGTACGTCACACGCTATATACACTAGGGAGCTAAGGTGGAAACTCAATTTTGTGAAACTGAATGTAAGCAGAGTATGGTTTATTATTCTAATAAGTTACTTGTAATTAATATAGTTAACTAATTACAGGATGCGTTCAATTAACAACCTGTCCCCGTCGCATCGTTGACGTCGACGCCTTTGGCAATCAGTTCTTTCACCATTTCGACGCGGTCTAAGATCGCGGCCATATCGAGAGGCGACTTGTTGTCGGCATCTCTCCCGACCAGCATCGCTACCAAAGCTTCACGATCTTGCTCTTCCGACTCGATTCGCGCCGTGAAAGACTCGACTGACCCGCTGAGTGCGCATTTCATGACAAAATTCAAATCATAAGCGACAGCTTGACTGGAACTGCTCAGCTCAGAATGGGCGCCTGGGCTGGTTCGCGAGAGTGCACTAGCAATAGCAGACATGATGCACTGGACTTTAGCTGAAAACTGACTGATGAAAGACAACGAAATCAACAACGAAAGGATTCACGTGTTGTCTGCCGTTGTTGTTTTTGTATTGGGGTATTCCCGTAACTATGGGAAGTGACGTAATTCTACAGGGATTCCACATCCGGTCTTTTGGGTTCTATAATACAACCGTCCAATGAATGCGCCTGTTACATTTAGCTCGCTACCACTTCCGGTTTCTGCCATTTTGTAGCAAATCTGACATTTCTAATAAATTGACCAAAGTAGTATTGAATCATGTCGATTTATCGAGTAAGCCAATGTTTTAATTACCTGAAATACTGACAGACACGTTTAAAATATAATGAATGAAGGTAAGAAACTTCACAATAACTATCATCACGCTTCCAAACTAAAATAAACACTCAAAAATGCTTTATTTGGATCGGATTCATTCAATGTTCAGGCTCAGAGATCCAACTCCAAGTCACCAACTGTGACCAAGCGACGTAGTTACGTCAAACATCATGGTTATATCGTCTATGTCTACGTGATTAATCAGCCGAGTCCATCAGTCTGGATTTATATGCTGATGAGTGTGTATAGACGATTGTGCTCTGCCAGGTGTGAATGTAAGGTCATCTTCCAGTGAACTGGCCGAGTTATAGACCTTATGTCCCAAGTCGCTTATGTTCCAAGTCACTTATGTCCCAAATATTGTGGACGATATGTCCCAAAAACAAGATGCTAAGTAACAGTTAAAATATGCAATGGACTTCAAGTGTTCTACAAAGAGTGCCAGCATTAGTGTTAATATATCAACAGATTTATGTTAAGACTAAAGTTAAAAAATAACATAAAAACTTAATAATAAATTTAGGACATATCGTCTAGGACATATGTGACTTGGGACATAACGTCCATAGGCCAACTGGCCTAACTTATTAAACCTTTTCAAAACGGTTTTACAAACTTTTTTGATGTGTTCGGAATGTCATTCTACATCATTTCCGGTATTTTAGATCAATTTAATGTTGTCAAGTCGACGTAAATAAGCCGATGACGCACGCAGTTGGCACATGCCAGACAGATCAGACCGACAAAGGCAATGCCTTGCGTAGTTAAAATAAAAAGCAATTAGCAATATTTTTTTTTATAAATTTAAGCTTAAAACAAATATGACTGCATTATACAGAATAAAAATTAATGATGTAGCCTTAGCTTTGGGGACATATTCGCAAATCGCAAGACATCGCCTTTGCGGTCATAATGCGCCTGGGGTGCCATAACCGCTCACGCCCTGTGACATTGGCTTATTTACGTTGACCTGATGGCATTAAATTGCTCTGAAACACAACTTTAAAAAATTAATATCTGACTTCTTTGTACAGGAAATGATATAAAATTACATTCTGAACACATACACATCGAAAAAAAGGTGATAAATACTTTTGAAAAGGCCCTAATAATTTAGGCCAGTTAAATGGGAGATTACCGAAGGTGATAGACAAAGTATACACAAGGTGCAAGTAAAAACACACCAGAGGTACAGCTAAGACGTGTGATACACCACTACCCTAAATGCTTGGATGTTTGTGGCTACCAAGACATTTCTGGGAAGGGCGTTCCACCAGAAGACAGTTCATGGGATGAAAAAATTGCTGTAGACCTGAATGCGAGCAGGGATAATCTGATATTTACTTGGATAAAAGTGGAACTTAAATTTTTGTTGTTGAGTTGAGTTAAATACTGTTTGGCAATGTTTAGTAGTATGTTTGAAGTTTATATAACCACAAGCATTTTACAATTTGCAGTAAAATTATTACCTCAGTCGCATTTCAAAGATTGTGTTCCATATAATGTGCAATGAATTAATGATATACTGAATGATTCATCCCGTTAAAGATGTCTGCCCCATGTCTGTAAATTATACTAGCAAATTGGAAAAGTTTTAAAACAAACTGTTATTTGGTGGATTAAAATGTTAGTGAAAAAAGTATTAGTGATTTGAACTTTCATAATTCTCAACATGATAATATCATTGGAAACATAATTTATAATTGAAAGTTTGAAACATGATTTGATTTTTAAAAGGGAAATTCAAGTGTTAATTTCAGTGGAACAAAAGTTATTGACCATGAGCTTCTGTATAAATATCGATATTCTTTATACTTATTAAAGTTAGTGCTAAGCTAAAAATGAACACATACACAAACCAAACTATCTTAAAATATGCACACAAAAACAATATCTAAAATGTTCATACGCCATGGTACCTGGATTATTTTTAGGTGTGAATTGTACACATGGACAGCTTAAATAAAATGTGATGTGTTACTTTGTAGACTAATTGTGAAGGGATGATGCATTGACAACTGACAGTTACTCCATCTCAAGACAGGAGCCATGACGAGTCTACACATGGGTCCTCTTGACCCTAACCTTGAGCGGCCTCCGTCCCCCGCCCGTCTGCCGTACAACTCCGACAAACACCCGCGTCACACGATCGAGGCCATCAACATGCTGCGTAAGCAGCGCGAACTGTGCGACGTCGTCCTCCTCGTCGGCCAGCGCAAGATCTTCGCCCACCGTATCATCCTGTCTGCGTGTAGTCCGTACTTCCACGCTATGTTCACTGGTGAACTTGCCGAGAGTCGGCAGACGGAGGTGACGATTCGTGACATCGACGAGTCCGCGATGGAACTCCTCATTGACTTCTGTTACACGTCGTCTGTGACCGTTGAGGAGAGCAACGTGCAGACACTGCTGCCAGCGGCGTGCTTGCTCCAGCTCTCTGAGATCCAGGACATTTGTTGTGAGTTCCTCAAGCGACAGCTCGATCCGTCCAACTGCCTTGGTATCCGTGCGTTCGCTGACACGCACGCGTGTCGCGACCTGCTCAGAATCGCAGATAAATTCACGCAGCATAATTTTCACGAGGTAAGTGACTAAGGTGGTGGCCACACGAGTTTGCAGGGTCCGGAAATGTGTAGTGTTTTGTGTTCCAACTAACACTGATCCACACTGAGCACGCGCACACGCGCACGCGCACGCACACAACACACAACACACAACACACACACACACACACACACACACACACACACACACACACACACACAGCCAGTGTCTGTAACTACTTCAAACTGGTACATTGTGAGTGCCTTTAGAATTGTTTTAACTTTCCACTTTATATTGATCCTGATACATAAATAAAAAACGCACATAGCCATTTATAACAGTTGTTTTATTGTCGGATTGAAACTGAATACAATTTTTTTCATTCTCCCAAAGAAAAGCAGAATGTGTGAATGTTTTAGTTATTTGTGTGACGCATTGATACGCTGTGTCGCAAATTTATATAATTAAATGATTGCATCATAGGCAGTATGAAGTAATAATTATATTGGTACATCAATAACTTTCCTAGACATCTAAGTTGATCAAACTGAATACTTTCTCCCACCACACTGACCAGTGACCACTGCCCACTTCACTGATCATTGCCTATCAAAGGCTACCATACTGACTGACCACTATCCACCATAAGTCCATCACAACCAATGTCCACTAATCACTGTCCACTACACTGCACTGTCCACCACACACTTAGTATCCTGACCATTGTCCACTGTAGGTAATGGAGAGTGAGGAGTTCCAACTTCTGCCGGTCAACCAACTGGTGGACATCATCTCGAGCGACGAGTTGAACGTGCGGTCGGAGGAGCAGGTGTTCAACGCGGTGATGGCGTGGGTGAGGTACAACATCCAGGAGAGACGGCCACATCTCTCCACTGTGAGTCCTTCTTCCTTCAGTCCATCACTGCTACATGTCTTGTCACTCATTTATTGCTGCATCAGTCAGACCTTGCTTTACAGTCACCCTGGTAATAGGGACACCACTAGCCTTAGTAGTCTTGATTAACCAGACTCCATCAGGTGGCAACACTTTTCAGCCCCTCAACTCCGCCTGGGATATTAATGGATTGTTGATGTAACCTACAAGGTGACCTTACCCCAGATTAGGATAGAGACGCTAATTAGTAGTACTTGGGCCGAATTTTAAATAACAAATTAAATAACGATACGTTTTTTTTATTAGATAATGCTGTATTATAAAAACTTTCAAAATTATACTTTTACTAACACAAAAATAAATTGAAATACAGTTGTTTATAAAATAGGAATATAGGATTAACCAGTATCCGTGAGGTGGCCGCATTGTTTAGCCTCACATGGATAACAATCATAACATTCAAAAGTCGACCGAATCACTAGACTGTTTTCTCTGCGAAGTTACGCAGCCGAATGACAGTTGGTTAAGCGAGACTAGGACACCACATGATTATGGTCACTCTGGTAATGTGGAAACCACATGATTAGAGTCAACCCTTTCCAAGATAATTCTGATAACATTTTCAGTGTTATGGTATCTTACTTAGCACAGACCATTGCTGAGATCAATTAGCAACCTTAATGGCTTCTTTGTCATCTTTCAAAAGTTGTTCGGGTAATGTTTCTATTTAAATAGTTTATTTTAAATAGTGCTTCCAAACGTTTGAGTAATTCCTGACCTGTAGTCCTGTAATGTAGTCATGCCTACTATTGCACAGTTACACCACAAAGGTTTCTTCCTTGAGTTGTAATTATCACACAATGCATGTGTTGTGTACTTGATCCAGGTGTTACAACATGTTCGACTGCCTCTCATGAGCCCCAAGTTTCTTGTTGGCACGGTCGGGGCTGAGCTTCTCATCAAGAGTGACGACGCGTGTCGCGACCTGGTGGACGAGGCGAAGAACTACTTACTGCTGCCACAGGAGCGCCCTCTGATGCAGGGGCCAAGAACTAGACCTCGTAAACCAATTCGCTGTGGAGAGGTGTTATTTGCAGGTGTGTGTTTTTGTTTATATGCCGATGTGTTCAAGTTGGTTGTGTACATTATTGTTACAAACAGTATCATATGGCAGCTTGTCTCAGTTCAAAGTAACTAGAACATACTGCAATTCAATAGGAATTGGTTTTAATTCTGTACATGTTACTATTACAAACGGTATCTTATGGCAGTTTTTCTCCATTCACAGTAAATAGAACATACTGCTGCTCAATAGGAATTATTTTTAACTCCCTAACTAAAGGCAGTTTGTGTGTTTGCTTTATTGTATAATGTGTCTCAATGTGTGAACATGTGCCAGATTTTTTTCTCCCAGACACCCCATTTCCATGGCAACAAACAAAATGGCCACTGTTATGACAATATCAGTGAATTTAGAAATTGTAGCATATTAAAATAAAAAAAACTTTTTTTTACTTGGTGTTTACTGTTTAGAAGGATTACATGTCTTATTGGCACATTTTGTTTGAGAAGCATAATACTAACTTTTTTCTAAATGTGATATAGACCAAAACATTGGACACATTCAATTGTAAATATAATTTTAAATCATATTTTAGTCCTCTTATAATGTATGTTTACTAATTTAAATTATATTTTTAGAAGATAATATATATATATATATAAATATAATATATATATATATATTATAAACAATTTTAAACGACATTCTATATATATATGCATTTATTTATTAACTAGTTTACACCACAATTATTGTTAAATAGATAATCTATTATTTTAATTTTGTCTTTATTTATTTATTATATTAAAATAATATTTTTTTCCATTTTAAAGAACAAATGATGTACAATGTATATCTTATATCTATATCTTATATTTATTTGCCATATTTTATTTCATTGTATATATAGGCACTATATGAGTCAACGCCAAACTACATTCCAATTCATCATGTAATGCACGTTGAATATGGCAATAAAGCTTTATTATTATTATTATTATAAAACTTGTGTTTCGTGTGTGCCAGTTGGAGGGTGGTGCAGTGGCGATGCCATCTCCAGTGTGGAGCGGTACGACCCCCAGAGCAGTGAGTGGCGCATGGTGGCGCCAATGAGCAAGCGGCGCTGTGGTGTCGGGGTCGCCGTACTCAATGACCTCCTGTATGCGGTGGGCGGTCACGATGGACAGTCATACCTGAACAGCATAGAAAGGTTGGTCACTTTAGACCATGCTTGCGTGTGTGTATGTATGTGTGATATGGGGGTGTCATGGGGCTGGTAGATGTGTATAACTGAGGGGGGAGGACTCCCGCGGCAGTCTTGGACGTTTAGTATAACTCATAACAGTCATTGACAACATCTGTAGTGTTGTCAATTAATTCAAATTGTTTTGAAATGATGGACATTGCTTTAGAATTTCTTTTTAATTTCTTTTTAGTGTCATGCACGTTTTAATCAGTGTTTATATTTTGAATTAATTTATAGATTTATATATATATATATTTACATAGAGTTTTAATAAAGGTTTTAATTTTATATTAATTTATATAATTTACATACCAAGTGTTAGTATACTATACATCTTAAAAGCTGTGTTTAATTTATTTTAGATTAATATAATTTAGTATACTATACATCTTAAAAGCTGTGTTTAATTTATTTTAGATTAATATAATTTAATATTTATAATATATAATTTACATACAAAGGTATAATATATAATATATTAATGTAATTTGTTTATAATTATTCTAATATTTTATATTTAATAATATTTTAATAATATGTATTTGTTTATAATTACAGTTTATCTAATTTTATTTGTATCTATATATTGCTACAGCGGTTATGTTTATATTGTTGTGAACTATATATTTTATCTAAAGCTTTATTGTATGTATGTATATGATGTATGTATGCATGTAAGATGATGGCCCATTGAAAATCACGATATACCACGTGACATGGTTACCATCAAGAAATAAAGCTTTTACTACTACTACTACTACTATAATAGTGCCAAGGTACATCTTAAAACCAAAAGTTTATATGATTTGTATTATTTATATAATTTACGTTTCTATTTATTAATATACGTTTAGTATCGATCCGCCATACGGGAATTAGCGCTATATAAAAACTGTACCATTATTATTGTGAAAAACCTCAGATTTATGTTACATTCGTCACAAACATTTCTGGAAACATTGTATGTGCATGTTTGTATGTAACGCCGTGCAGAGGATGGATGTTCTAGTTGCTGATTTAACCTGAACAGTTTGACAGGGACCAAACCGTGTAATAATAGCTTTTGGAAAGTGTACTGTTGTGGCCGACCCAGTATTTCATGATGTAAATTGTCTGATTTGACAGATACGACCCACAGACGAACCAGTGGAGCAGTGATGTCGCCCCGACTAGTTCCTGTCGAACCAGTGTAGGTGTCGCTGTGTTAGATGGTTTCCTTTACGCAGTCGGTGGCCAAGATGGCGTCTCCTGTCTCAACTTCGTCGAACGGTGAGTAGTCTGCAGTGTGTTGGCAAACGTATTGTTTAAGTTTCTTAAATATTGATAATAATACAAATTGAAGAACTGTAAACCTGAATATGTTATTGCATTTGTAGTCAATCTTGGGCAGGTTTTTGTGACTCTACGTTGTTCCAGTTCAGTTAGCTGTATAAATGAGTACCCCCGGTACGTGGATATAGGCAGTGGTGGATGTTTTTGTACGGATAGTCTTCACTAGTTAATTGCAGTGTGGCTGGATGCTTCCCAGAGAAGCAGAGATGGTGATTGACAGATTGAGTGAACAGGTCTGCGTGGAAGTAACGTTTAAAGCGCTTTGAACAGTCCTGTGGATTGGATACTGTGCTGTATAAGAACTTACCTTTTTTAACCTTGCGACTGGCCAAGGCTGATTATTTGGCAACTAAAATGTATGGCTACATTTGTCTCGCAGGAAGTAGGACATTTGTCCGTTCAGTTTGCGTTTGTTTTTTCGTATTTTTTTGGATGACGTCCAGCTAATAATATCACCATGATTGTCTGACATAATAAAGATACACTGTAGTATGATTTTATTATGATAAAGAGTTCATTTGGCAGTAAAATGATGCCTCATTCATATTTTTATGATAAGTATTTGCAGAGTTATGATATTTATTGTAACAGTATGCAACAGGATTTTTGCTGGCCAGTCGCAGGGTTAAACGAATCTAGTGAGAATGTACACATCTGACTGTAGCTGTTCTGATTGGTTGCAGGTATGACCCACAGACAAACCGGTGGTCGAAGGTGGCCTCAATGAGCACCAGGAGGCTGGGGGTGGGGGTGGCAGTGCTGGCAGGGTACCTGTATGCTGTGGGGGGCAGTGACGGCACATCACCTCTGAACACAGGTACTGTCTTGTATCACAGTCCAGCCACTAGGGCATCATCACAACAGCGGCTGATGTTCTGTCATTGGTTGTGTATTTGTTTATAACAGTTTTTTACCATATGTATCGGGTCTGCCATTTTGATAAAGTGGAGCATTACTTTATATCTATGTTTTACAATCATTATTACTAGCATTTCTAAAGTGCCATATCTCCAGGGCCAGGCTAGTATATATGCATGTCACACATTAAAATGATGCTGATGTCAGTCGTTAATTAAATTATTGCAAGTTATGGTAACCTGCCCAACAAATTAACATTTTGAGGCACGCGACATCAGAGTTGGTTTTTATTTTGAGCTATAATTTGATCCAAATCATGCACTGAAAATGTTTTATTAGCACAATAATTCCAAATCGCATTATTCAGACTGTTGGTAAATCAGTTTTGTGGCCTGTTTCATACGATTTAAAATCATGGTTGTTTATCCACTTCATAGTTTGTGATGACATACAATTGGTCACATTGTTGTCTGTGGTCTGACTTTCCCAGGGTTATGACATCTTTATAAATTTAGACATCACTAAGTTACGTTATATGGTATGAATGCTATGAAAAATCTTGGCGTGATGTAGCTGTGGTATCTGTTGGGTAAACTTTAGTAATTTAAATTTACATCTGCCTTCTTCCCCTTCACAGTTCTACTTCACATTTTTTTACCAGATTTATCAGGTCTGCCATTTTGGTTAATGTACTCCACGGTAGTGAACTCTACACCAGGTTAGACATATAAATAATAAATAATAGTTTATTTCACTCTCTCGGCAATCATAGAGATTTGAAATGGGTACATAAAACATGCAAAGTATATTTGTTAAAATAGATTCAAATAATATATAATATAAGACATTAAATATAAATTATAATGTAGAGAATATAAGATATGTATTTATAAAACTAATTAAAATAATGTAAGACATTAAAACACATTTTATGTGATTATTTGACTAATCGTATTTAAAAATATATCTAAAAAATGTATTAAGGCTTTACAATATTTTACACATATCCATATCAGCATGAATGAAAGTTTGTTAAGAGTCACTGTGAGTTCTTTTGGTTGAACAGACGCCAGTTAAAGAAATATTTCTTGGTTCTTATTGTACTGCGACCTCATTCGTCAGCCTGATTCCTTTCTTGTAGTCGAGCGTTACGACCCTCGTAACAACCGGTGGTCGCCGGTCGCCCCCATGGGCACACGACGCAAGCACCTGGGCGTGTCCGTCTACAACAACATGATCTACGCCGTGGGAGGACGTGACGACGCCACGGAACTCAGCAGTGCCGAGAGGTTTAACCCCCAGACGAACGCCTGGACACCCGTCATAGCGATGACATCACGACGCAGCGGGGTGCGTATTCTTACCTCCCTTTCAAAGTCAAAGCAGTAGAAGTCTGTTTTCGTGTTTTTGAACTTAGATTCTGAAGACATACCTTTTTAGATTAGCGTTTCTGTGACGTGATCATGTGGACTTTAATTACATTTACCCATAAGGTATACAATTTATATCACATAATTATTACGCAATTAGTATCATTATTTGCATTTTAGTATGATAATTTTTATGATAGATTAGCTATGTTATTTTTTGTTTAATCATATACTTTTTATTTTAGCATACTGAGGAATAATAAGTAATGTAACGACTGTGTTATTTTATTTTACTGTTTCATGTATAGGCTTATATTTGTAATGTTTATATATAATATACATATGTATATATTTATTTTAATAATAATTTATTATCCATATATACATATAGCTATTTTAAGAATAATTTATCATCCAATTTGAGCTACTATTTGTACATTTATGTAAAGCACCTGAGAGCTATACTATCGATTCGGGAGCCATACAAATAAATTGTATTATTATTGATTAGATTGGTAGCATGAACCAGCTTCTATCTACCCACAGTGATACAAACCCGGGGCAGAGGAGCATAATAAACCAGTCAGTTTCTTCTCAGGCATGAGAAAGGCCGTCTTGAAAAGAATAGCATATCTACTTAAGTAAATGACTCTCAACTGTTGTTGTGTTTATTTAGCTACATCTCCATTTTCTTGATCATAAACTAATAAAGAAACTTAGTTAGAAATACATCTGCAGTTTGATTGTGCTGGATCTGTCTGAGTGTATCTTATCTGTGTCACCAGGTCGGTCTCGCAGTGGTCAACGGTCAGTTGATGGCGATTGGTGGCTTTGACGGCACCACCTACCTGAAGACAGTTGAGGTGTATGACCAGGAACAGAACTGTTGGAAGCTCTACGTCGGAATGAACTACCGCCGGTTAGGGGGAGGGGTGGGTGTCGTCAAGATGCCCCAGCATGAAGCGCATCTGTGGTAATGAGGGAGGGGGTAGGGGTGGATGTAGGGGGCTTCTAAGGAAGGGTGACGTGCCGGTACTACAGGTGAAGCATTTCACGCGGTGTGTGTTGCAATCTCCTGCTGTTGCGTTCAGTAGAAATTGCAACAGGACTGCATCTAGGTATATGTAATATTTGTGGTCAAACCACAGATGTGTGGAATGCTACAATGCCACGCCACGGTTGTTATGATCACGTGACAAGTCACATAATCAATATGAGTCTACATCCTGGATCAACATGACAAAGGTTCAATATTTTAGTATGTTTCTGGTAATAGTCATCACTATGACAAGCACGTTTGCTGTGTTGTAAAATATGAGATACGTTTGTGATAACAGTCGATCAGTGTTTAACAATAATATTTACAGTATCAAGTCTGATACGTTTAAACAAGTATTGTTTTAGCAACAATACTCTCTTATATAAATATGGTTTCTGACTGATTGCGTGGTTACATAGGCATGTTTGACTATTTAAAAATGTTTCTTGTCTACTTGACAGGTAGATAATATAATTACATTGTTTGGAATAAGAATTGGAAATCAGCCGTACTTTAATTGTAATAATACGCAAGTTATCATGGTACACCAAAGTAACTCTGAAATGATGGTGGACATGTAGCAACAAAATAGCAGTAACACGTCAATTTTTTAGTTGTCGATTTGATAGTGAATCATGTTCAGTGTTGGCATTCGGGGTCTTGAATTGTCGTCAAACTTTTTCTAGTCAGCTGAATAACGGGGAATGATTTTTCAGGTACATAATTTATCCGTTAAATTACCTTTGAGAAATCCTGGTTATTGTGCACTTTTTATTTATGAAGGTACACGAGAATAGAACATTTGTCACTTTATTTACTGATGTTCTAAACATCTGTAGATTCTTTTAGCCGTCCTTTGCTGTATGTTTAACACACAGTGACTGGAAGACGCACTTAAGTGTATGTGAAACGTAATTATATGTAGATAAGTTGTTTTCCCTTTGAGATGTGTCACACGGCGTATGATTGATGTAGGACTAGCTGCATTGGGCTTGAACATTAGTTGGTTTTAAGAATAACCAATCTGTTGAGTAGCTTTAAAATGTGTTTTTTTGTACGTGCCAATCTGTAAATTTCTCCGGTGCTATGAACTTTCACGATTATAGAATGTAGAACATGTTGGGAATGCGGCGAGAGAGATTATTTGGATGATTTGGATGCAAACAGGAATGCAGACCCGTAGAGAGGACCTGACTAACTTTGTGAGGGAACTGGAGCATTTATGGCTGACTCGTGTTGACCATTGCTAAGAGTCGAGCAGGCGTCTGTATATATCCGTCCTTGTGTCGTGTGTCAATGTTTGTGGCGCATGGTTGACAGTCCATTCATTGGATAAGTTGTGCTTCACCCCAGTTTTGTTTTGGTGAATGGAAACATAAGATGTTCAAAGATAGCGGTGGGTGAAGAGAGTGTCCAGTGGGTGGACAGAGTGTCCAGTGGGTGGAGAGAGTGTCCAGTGGGTGGAGAGAGTGTCCAGTGGGTGGACAGAGTGTCCAGTGGGTGGAGAGAGTGTCCAGTGGGTGGAGAGAGAGAGTCCTTTGGGTGTAGAGTCTCTGGAGGATGGAGATAGTCTACAGAGACACATCTCTGGTGTAGTATCAAAGGCAGTGGGGGCAGTTTATTGTTGGAATATCACCTTCATGGTTTAAACACTTCGTAGAGGCAGGACTGTTTTGGGCTTATTAAAAACGATTTGGTAGGAAGTATAACATCTTCATATATTTATTACAATATTACAGAAATGTAAATAAATATGGAACAAACTTTGTACATAATCCAAGCAATAAAGCAGTTGTAAATTGCTTGAGGAGCCCCATTGATAATAGGTATTCATTAAGTTTCAGCTACTTTTTTTCTCCCACCTAATTTATACTTTTATCTGATCTGTCCAGTTAAAGCGTTAGTGCACCTATTTTATTTACTAATTATCACAAGACTGTTGGAGTAGGCCTAAATTTTAGCTCATATACGCAGTGCTATATAGTTAAACACATTTGCCAGTTCATGTTACTAATGGGAATTGTTTTGCAATCTATTTCGAGTCAAAAAGGCAACATTTGAACAGTTATAGAATGTTTTGTATGTTCACATTGTTTTGTTCAGTTGTTTGTTATTATTAAAAATCAAATGTATAATTTAAAATGTGCATGTTTATGATGTTGATTATCAGTGTAATTCAGTTTAGTGCTGTTTTGTAGATGGCATGCGTCACTATATTAAAACATTGCAGATATTACATTTATAACTGTATATATATATAATGTTATTATGTCAATATGTTTTTGCATGAAATACTGTTATTTGTGTTAATTATGTACATTGAGTTACGCAAATATGTCTAGTTGTGTTTCCATGCCAAAAGTTATAAGAACCTAAATTGATGTGTTACAATTTCTCTAATTATGTACAACAATTTGCGACTGTTTTGTGAAACGTTTTGGACACTGAATGTATTTGTACTTATATACTTATGCCATCCCAGTTTAAAGGGAAGTTGTCCATTAAATTTTACCGTCATCTTATACAGAATAAATAATGATATGACAACATAGTTATTCATTTTTTAACACACCACTTGAAGGTGTGACTTCAAAATGTAATGCGATGGATCTGTGAGTGGATCTGTGCATCATTTGACATGTCGTCGTATGTGTATGTGTGTGTTGTGTATGTGAGAGAGAAAGAGCGTAGTGTGTGTGTGTGTGTGTGTGTGTGTGTGTGTGTGTGGGTGGGTGGGCGGGCGGGTGTGGTGTGTGTGTCGCTTGCTTGAGTGTAGGTGTTACACATACAGTATTAACAGAGCTATATGGCGTGTAAATCTCGCGCGCGAAAACGAGGCTGGGGGCAGGAGGTCCATATTCTCCATGTTAACATAGGACTTTGGTTTGTTTTTGGTCGTAATAATCGAACTGTTCCGAAATAACGTATTTCAGTTATATTGTCCGAAGGATTATTACAAGCAGAAGCATTGTGTATTATTCTTGTGTCCAGTCCCCAATTGGCTCGCTTATACCCCGACAAGCTCCAATCGCGCGGATTCTCGCCATGTATCGTCTGAATGGTTGTAGTGCAAAACCCCTACTGGGGCATCACGCACTAGTGAGTGTGGTCGGTTTCAGGGTGGCTGGCTTCATGTTATCTGGAAGTGGAATAAGAGTATTTGTGCATGGGAATGTGGAATTAGGATGGGGTGGGTGGGGAAAAGTACAATTCAATGTTGGGGGTGGTGTGTCCCCCCCCCCCCCCCCCTATGAAACCAAAACGCTCAGATCTCGCTCAATCTCGGACGTCTTGTCATTTAGTACGGTATCTTTTATCCCATCCACGTGAGAGCGCTGTATTGAATGAAGAGCCCTAGCCTAGCTTGGATGCATTCGCTCTTATATTAATGTATAATTTAAGGATCCACCAGATCGCGCCACTATAATAGTGGTATATTAATGCCGCAAGATGGCGCTCGGAGTAGCGAGATTATCGCGAGAACGTCTTAGTTACGCAAAGCTGGCCAAACATAAACAACATGGAGTACACGGGAAGCAAGCTTGTCGCAGAGGAGAGGAATGAACGGTAATTTTTTAATTAGCCCCTATTCACTTATTTATGAATATTGATATTGCAATAGTGATGTATAATATAGTCGCAGAGAAAAGATCGACTTGTATTTGGCTTTGTTTACGATCAGTAGGAACTGTGGTGTGAAAGTAATATCCCAGATAGCCAAACGATATTGGCCCAATATCGGCCCGATCTCGGCCATCTCGGCACCGACATCGGCCCGATCTCGGCATACGACATCGGGCCGATCTCGGGCATCTCGGCCCTATGTCGAACCGAGATAGACGACATCGGCCCGATCTAGGTTTTGCACATGGGATCGATCTCGGTCCGATCTCGGCAATCTCGGCTGCATCTATAGCATGCCTAGATGAAACCGATATAGCCTAGATGCAGCTGAGATCCCCGAGATCGGACCGAGATCGGTGAGATCCCCGAGATCGGACCGAGATTGGACCGAGATCGGCAATCTCGGTTTCAGCTAGGCATACTGCCTAGATGAAACCGATATAGCCTAGATGCAGCTAAGATCCCCGAGATCGGACCGAGATCGGTGAGATCCCCGAGATCGGACCGATCTCGGTGAGATCCCCGAGATCGGATCGATCTCGGCAATCTCGGTTGCATCTAGGCTATATCGGTTATAGCCTATATTACTTGGATACACTATAGGCTAGCTGTGTGTGGCTTAATGAATAGGTAACAAAGAATGCAATGACATATTTTGTTTTATTTTCATCACACAGTGGCAAAGTTTCCGAGGTTCTTCTCTTAGCCCTGTCCCCATTCCAGTCTTTGGGCCCCATGAACCATTTGGACAGACACTTCTGGATGGCGTTTTCTGTAGGGCCTACGAGGTGTCTTCATTTCTCCTGATGTCTTCTGCAATTAAAATGAAAGAGACATTAAGCTAGATACCATCTATATTTAACTAATATCACAGACTGAGCAACAAAATAATTGTTTACAAAACTATATATATATATATATATATATATATATACATGGTTTTGTAAACAATATATATATATATATTCAATTTGTCGCATGAATTTATATGCGCACGCTTGATTCTGTGGAAGATTATATACATTTGTTTTTTATATAATTGTTTACAAAACTATATATATATATATAGTTTTGTAAACAATTATATAAAAAACAAATGTATATAATCTGCTACAGAATCAAGCGTGCGCATATAAATTCATGCCACAAATTGAATATATATATATATATATTATATAGTTTACAAAACTATGTATATATATATATAGTTTTGTAAACAATTAAACAAAACTATATATATATATATGTATATATATATATATACACTATATATATATATATATATATATATATATATATATATATATAGTTTTGTAAACAATTATATAAAAAACAAATGTATATAATCTTCCACAGAATCAAGCGTGCGCATATAAATTCATGCCACAAATTGTATTGAATTGAAATTTATTTCAACAAACAACTACTACATTATAAATACAGTGCATAAAATACAATATAAATTGTTGAAAAAAGGGTAAAAGAAGTACAATACTTATCATGTTTACCCTTATAATTTCTTAATTTCATACATAAAGCATCTGAACAATGCAATAGAATGTGCGACAACACTATTTATATGTGTAACCATACAGCATTTAATAAAAAAAAGACATTGTGACATTTGTTGAAGAGAAAAACAAAAAACAAAATCTTTACAACAATAAACAAACTGAATGTTTATTTTTTTATCTAATTTATGTTAGCAAAAATTATCTAGGACTCTAACACATAATTATTCAACAGTCTATTTGTATAACACTTTTTGAAATGATGAATTTTTTACAACTAATCAGTGAATTATCGAAGGAGTTCCAAGGTTTAACTCCAGTAACATAAATGCACATACTTTTTAAGTTAGTACGTACATAGATTTGCTTGAACTTGCATTTATACCTGGATGAATATCGAGAGTCATGTATTTTGAACAATTTTTGTACATTCATTGGTAATATATAATGATATGCCTTAAACATAAGTTTTTAGCTTTACAAGATCTGGAAATTTAAGAATATGTACATTGTGAAAGAGTAAATTTGTGTGATCAAGTCTTTTTGCACCACAAATTAATCTTGTAACTCTTTTCTGTAATAAAACTAAACAATGAATATTTGTAGCATATGTGTTACCCCATACTTCAGCACAATACATAATATAAGGCATGAAAACAGAATAGTTCAAAATATGCATACCATGTTTGTTAATCAAAGAACTGGCTCTATACATAATAGCACAGCATTTTGACAGTTTAGATCTTACTGATAAAATGTGACTTTTCCAGTTTAATTTGCAATCAATTACTACACCTAAAAATGTTCTGGAATGTACTCTATTGATTTTCTCCTTATTTATTCTAAATCAAATGATTTGTTAATCTAGAAATGTACAAAGGTTTACGGATTTACAACAAAATAAATGATTAAACGTACCTTCTCCACTGTAGCTGTGCTTCTCTCTAAATCCTCTATGGCAGTGCAGTCAAGATGCATGGAACCTAGTCTCAAAGGTCACTCACTACCTCCAGAGTGCCAGGCCTGGGAGGCTGGACTCCCCAGCTGGACTACTGTTACATCACCATGGGGTATCATCAGGCTAGGCTAAATTTAAGGACCTTGGAGTTCATTGACAGTTCAAGCTATATTCAACTGTGAGAAGACATGTTTTGGTATAGTTTTGTTACAAAATATACTAATATTGTTTTGAATATATTTTCACAGACTGGAATTTCTTTGGATGTTAAAACTGTTTCTTCTAAAGATTATTTTCTTAGAAGAGTTTGTTTTTATAAAAGAAATTGTTTTTAAAAACACTTACGTGCAGGGAATATTATGTAGGTACACCCTTGGTTGTGTTTTAGTAGGCCCTATGACAGACGGCGGGACAATCTGATTATAGTGGCGCACAAAATATTGGAAACATTTAATAAAAAATAAACACATCTAAACTCGCCCAAATTCTCTACTAATTACATTCACCACAATTAATGCGATATGTATTAAATTAGCTTTGCATACGTTCACATTTATAAAGGATAACAACATTATATTTACTGCCAAACCCTTGCTGCATATAACGACATGGCTTATCTTGGGCCGATCTCGGTCCGATGTCGGCTGCATAGGTGCCTACATACTGCCAGTATCGCCAACATCGGAACGATATTGGCCCGATGTCGGCTGCATAGTGCGTACAGCCAGTATAGCCAACATCGCACCGATATCGGCCCGACATAGGAGAGATAGGCCCGAGATTGCCGAGATGCAGCCGATATCGTGCCGATATAGGTGGCTATCTGGGATATATACTAAATATAGTTATAGTGTCGGTGTCAATGTCCAATGTGGCAATGACAATGATATGAATGTTAGACAGTCAAGTTACTCAAGTATTGTAACTGCGTTATTTACCGTTATGGATGTGCTTGGCCATGACATGGCCATGGACTGTGACCAAGTCTGACGCTGTTGTGTGAGTGTGTCTATGACTGTGCGGCGGAATCTGACAACACGAAACTGTCGTGACTGTGTCTGTGGCACTGCTGTCATTGATGAGTATTAATAATTTAATTGTCAACTCAAGAGTCAAGTACTGACACTGACATTTTTCAGTGAACGGCCTGGGCCGTTGCCGCTGTGAGGCAGGACTACGTAATTAACTAATATGCACAAGCACATGCAGATAATACCAGAAATTTATATATAAAAATATTCTGTATATGGACCATATGCCAGAATCAGGGCGTTTGAAAGAGAAAATGAGATAGCAACTCAGAGCAATCAAGTACAGGTCATTCAGCAACAATTTGTGTTGAAATTTTCAGTCTGGAGGGAAAAGGAACTTACGTCTTTCCAACTGGCACCCGCTATGAAGGAGAATTCTGGGATGGCATGTTCCATGGGAAGGGCACGCTGTTCTTTGCCAACGGCAGCATGTACAAGGGCGAGTGGGTGGAAGGGACAGCTGTGAAGGTAAGACTGAATGTGGAAATTATTTATAATTAAAAAAATTCAAATTAAATTAATCACTTGAGATATGTAAGTTTAATGCAAGTGTGCACATCCACATGTAGAAGACAGATTGAGTCAGAAATATTCACAACAAAATATTTCAAAAGCAACTTTAATTCCCCATTCAGTCATAAATGTACAACTTCTTACACTTTTGCAGTCACATTACAAATTATCTTGATGTAATCATAATAGAATCTGAAAAACAGCTACATTTTCAGTTACCTATGCAAAGGTGGAACACAATTTGCATACTCCTTTAGACTAGCTTCATCTGCCAAATGCAGCCAAAGGTAAACAAGAATTAAAGTTTCTTTAAATGTGTAATGGGTTTATAAGCATTACATTACATCACTTCATTTGTAATAAATTGATGTGGTGATATTATAAACATTTATAATAAAAATGTGAAACTGCTGACTAAAATATGTGTGATGTTGGTTTGTCATTTGGCCACCAGGGGGTGTACACGTTCAGTGATGGCCTCAACTTCGAGGAAGAAGACTGGGACTACTGCGATGGCTATGACCGACGATACTACACAGAGATCAAGGATGGCTTGAAGCCAGCCGGTGTGTATGGCTAGTTGCCTACATAACTATCTCCAGTGAATTTAAACGTTTATGTCTAGCTCAGCTAGATGTCAGTTGCTAGTGATCTTCCCAGCAAACAAGGAACCATTTCTGAACCAGTTGGCACATATCATACTGGTTCATAATTGGTACCGCCCCACCAGTATGTGTATTCACGTGAATACACGTGTTCTGCCTGTTTTGAGTTTTGAACAAGTTTGACACGAGTTGTACTGCGTCATAACTGGTACGGTTTCACTGGTACGTGTCATCACGTGAAAAACTCATGATTTCACGGTAAACACACCAAATTTGTTCACAGAATCCAGTGAATTCACGTAAATTGAGCCAGTTGAACTCATGAATTCACTTACAGAACATGTGAAATCACGGGTCGTTGTTTGCTGGGATGTTTCATGGCACTTTAGTAGTGCAACTAGCACTGTGAGATGAGTGGGATTATTCCACATGGTAACTGCAGAGACATCAGTATTTAACTGTGTCCTTTTTATTGAGCGATGTTAACAGTTTGGAATATATTATATATAAAACAAAGTAAGGATGAAATGCAAAACTGCAATATGCCTTTAACTAGTGATGATGATTGATGTGACGGTCACACTTCAGTAACAATGGATGTATGGTCATGATCAGTGGTTTGATGATGTATGTGTGGTTGTGCTTCAGTGGTTTGACCTGTCAAGTGACTTTCAGTAATTACGAACAGGAAGTTCATGAATCAACTATGTTTAGTACCAGTTTGATCAGAAGCCTCAGGATGACCCATATTGGAAGTAGCTGGTGCCAATAAGTGATAATTGCCATTTGCAGTGTCAACTCAAAATTGAATGCTTTGTTAACAAATTGAACATGTCATGGGTGCAACTTTTAATTTGGAAAACTGTGGACACCTTTCCAGGCAGATTTCCTCAATTTAAACTGACTGTAGTCCACGATACACAAAGCTAATGTTAGTTTTAAATAAATTGTGAAGGTGTTAGACACTTCGAATTTCAGTAATTCTTTAAAGATATGTTTGATGCTTGATACGCTTTGTATCTTATGAATTTTTTTGAAGTTTTTACTAATATTTATTGATTATTGTATCGATATTGTTACAGGCCGGTCTCAGCTGACCAATGTGCTGCCACCTAGGATAGTACCACCAGACGTGTATGACTGTGGCGATGGCTTCTATCACGCTGAGACACGTGTCGTCATGGACTACAACAACAAGTTCCTTAGAAACGCAGGTGGGTGGAATTATTCTTGGCTTTTGTAATAGATTCTTGTATACATATACAGGGCTTGAACAATTGGCGCAGCAGCACCTCGACTGTGGAATGAATTACCTGTGAACATTCGTGCGTCCGGGACATTACCTATGTTTAGAAAGTATTTAAAGACTTTTATCTTTTTATTAGACATTTCAATTAATTTAAATTGTTTTTAAATGACAGACATTCTTTTTAGTGTAATAATATTTTAATTAGTGTTTATGTTTTAGATTAATTTATAGATTTATTTATTTACATACAGAGTTTTAGAAAAGGTTTTAATTTTATATTAATTTATATAATTTGCATACCATGTTTTACTACTATACATCTTAAAAGCAGTGTTTAATTTATTTTAAATTTATTTATATCATTTACATACAAAGGTTTGCTAGTGCATCTTAAAATCAAAAATTAGTATGATTTATATTAATTTACATTTCTTTTTATTAATATACATTAATTTTAGTATATTTCTTGTGCAGCGCATCGATCCGCCATGCGGGAATTAGAGCTATATAAAAACTGTATTATTATTATTATATTATTACATATTATACGTAAATATTTGTCAAACAGTTATTCAGATAACATTTTGAAGTGTCAGTCATTTTGCCTGTCAGGCTCAGTTGCACATCTGCAACATTTGATGTGCACTTTTGTTATCCAGTTATGATGGAATTCTCAAAAAAGAAATTATTTTTGCCTTTCTTAGGCCCGACTGAACCAAAATGTATTATTATAACTTTTATCCAATTTCTTCAAAACTAAATAATATCATTCAGTACCAGATAGGTTTAACTTTTGGAGAGAGGCCTGAGTTATATAACCTGAACAAAACTGTTATTACAACGGCATCCTCAAACAGTCCATTGAGACTAGATAAAAATAATAGATAGCTGATATCAAAGAGTTTATTTTTCAGATGACGATGAACATGAATGGATCGTCAACAACTGTCGAAAGGGGTGGGACGAGTTTGTGGGCTACAAACCACAGCCGCCTATATAAGGAAATATACCCAAGATGCCCATATAATGCAACGTTCACTACAAGATGCGGATACCATTTAAAACTCTTGATATCCACTTGGGGCAGGACCTGTCGACCAGGGAACATGTTTATAAATATTGTAAATATGAGAATGAACAATTTGTGTAGCTGCGAAGTGACATAAAACAGAATAGAGAGTAAGTATAAATAAGCACTGCACTACTGTGCATGTACATTTTTATGTTGGAACAGTCATTATTTCGCAGTCGTACAAACTGTACGACAGACACATATACAGATTACACAGTTGCAATATATACAGACTCACAGCACATGTGTAGCCGAACACAACATGCATTGTCAATGATGGTTGGTGTTTGACTAGTGCTCTCATTGTACATGTTGTAACATAAACAGTGGCTGCAACAGAACATTGCCTTGCGTTTCTGATACGTTAATTGAACTGCAGATACTTTGTGTTGATAAACAACATATCTGCTGTCATATCTATATAATATATACCGTGACAAATGTTCATTATCCAGAAATCATTTCACCCTGTGTCACATAAGCAGAGGACAATGACATTCAACAAACTCTGAAAAGTGTTTCACCACATTGTTTTCAGTGATTATTGCAGTGAAATAAATATCGCCAACTGATCAATTGACCTAACTATAAACAACTGATTTGCACCTTTACCAAATTTATTTAAAAAAAGAGTGTCATCATCTTTCCAGGGGTCAGACGAATCTGGGAAAGTTTGGTACACAAGATCGCTCGGGAATGAAAACATTAACATACAGATACACATTGAGCACTGACACACTTGAACTTGACAGAAACGAAAAAGCTACATTTAGAAGTGTAAAACATCGTCAGCTGAGATCGCGGGGTCATAGCATCTGTGGCTTGAGTCCGAGTCGTCGTATCGTCTCCTCGGGCATACAGAATACTGGGTTCACCGGCTTCACAGCCTTGTTGCCGAGGAGAGACAGACCAGCTATGCCAAACAGGGTGTGGAACGGATCCACCTGCAACATAGAGGAGTCAGTATTACACTATGTCATTATGTTACTTAATTACACTATGTCATTATGTTACTTAATTACACTATGTCATTATGTTACTTAATTACACTATGTCATCACACTACATAATTACACTGTCATTACACAACGTTATTACGTCATTCGTCAGCTGGACATGCAACACAGGGTTGTTGACTGATGCCCCCCAAGTTGTGTTTGCAACTGCATCTTCAATCCTCTCAGTGTTGGGTGTTCTGTGTCAAAGTCGCAATCCAGGGTCAGTTAAATTTGACGCATATCCAATTCCATTGATAAATTACCAAACAGAGCCATTGCGCTACTACTACTACCACCACCACCACCACCACCACCACCACCACCACCACCACCACCACTACTACAGCATGACCCGGTAGAGACATGAGACCCAGCAGTGACGTACCATGTCCCCTGGTCGATCAGCAAATCCGCCTGTCTCCTCATCCTGGGTGGCGAGAATAAACCGAACCAGCTTCTCCTGTGATGTACAACACAGCAATTATCATGCCCACACAGTCAACAGTACGAAGGATGGATTCATAAGTTCACATTCACCATTGATTCAACCTGCCCATTCTGACTCCAGTATCCAATCAACTGTCAATTCGAAATGGCACTGTTAGTTATCTTTAAGAGGATTTTATATGGATACACAGAGCATAACAAATGCCTAATAAATTAATTAGTATTAGTCATCTGATTGTTATTCCCTCCATCCCTACCTTGTCTATCCAGTGGAGTCGCCCAATGATACTGAGAGAAGACAGAACCCACCAGGAGTAGCACACGTCCGGCAGTTTCTCCGGTCGACCTAACAACAGGTTTACACAACAGAGATCAGCTCAGCCTTTGGGGGTGTTATACACAGGTGCAAAACATGGCCTTAAAATACATGTATTATGACAGTTTTTTAACACAAGTTACATAAAACGTCCAATCATTGAACTTTGAAGACCAATCGCAGATCAATTGTTTGTAATGGTGTGAACAGTGAAAGTTTCCTTGCATCAGAAAGAACTCTCCTTAACCAGAAAGAATAAAAAACAGTGGTGTTAGTTTTCACCAAAGTGGGTATTTCATGAAAGTTGACATACAAATAACCAAAGGAGAAAACACCAACATGCCGCTTCATATAACACACATAATACCTCCCATATAACACATTCAACGTGGAATGAGGTTCCACATACCCATATAACATACCTCCACATAACACACACCCTTACGTAACACAACATACCTCCCCTCAAACTGCACACTTCTATCACATGAGTTACAGCATGCATTTTTGGTTCATATTTTTTTTTTAGACATTTCTGTAATATTTTTATCGACATTTGTTTCCCCAAGTAGGTCAGAGCAAAATTTTGGGTGATGGCACCACTTGCATTATTGTACAATTATTAAATCATGGAAATTTGATTTTATATTAATTAAAACAAATTATATACCAAGTTTTTGTACTATACATCTTAAAAACAGTGTTTAATTTATTTTATATTTATTTATTTCTATAATTTACATACAATCATCTTAAAACGAAAAATTAATATGATTTATATTAATTGATATAATTTACATTTCTATTTATTAATATACATTTAATATATTTCTTGTGCAACGCATCGATCCGCCATGCGGGAATTAGCGCTATATAAAAACTGTATTATTATTATTAACACGTGCAATTGTGAGTCTCTGATGCACTGACCAATGCTTTTTATAACACAAGTCACATAGAATGTCAAAACGAGGCTTGAAGAACAGTCACAGACAATGTAAATAATGTTTTGAACAATTTATTCACAACCGCCAACGTCTGGTGTGAAGGCTTGCACCAGTAAGAACCACCCACCAAAGGGAAATAAAAAATTATGGTGTTAGTTTTCACCTGTGCGGATATTCCATGAAAGTTTGACATTGGTCTGGGTGAAAACATTAATACACCCTTACATAACATATCCCCACAATAACAGACCCCTCACAGATGTATGCTAGCTCAATAACAGCTAGAGTTGCGTTTTGGCGCATTAACACTACAGTGTACTGTATTATTTCCTATCAATTTTTTTGGCCAATTTGGTGCATTAACACTTCTGTATTATTTCTTATAAAAAACAAAATTTTGCCAATTTAGTGCATTAACACTTCGGTATTATTTCTTATAAAAATTTTTTTTGCCAATTTGGTCAGCAGAATTTGATCATGTCATGGAACCAGTTGCTGTATTGTACAATAATGAAATCACGGAAATGTGATGCATGAACATGTGCAATTGTGTATCTCCGATGCACTGGACATTGCTTCTTCACAACTGACCACTGCTTGACCATTGCTCTTACCATTGAGGCCGCCTGAGGGCAGTTGTCTCTCACACAGCCACCAGCCCAGCTGGTCTGCGTCTATGTGGTGGAGGCGGCCCACGATGGCCAACATCCCCACACAGCAGTAGATCTACAGGACACAGTCACATTTGTATGGAATTCTCTATGCAATGATTTAAAAATAGTTAATACTGTGGCTGCATTTAAACGTAAATGCAAGAATCTTTTATTTAAGAAATATCTAGTTGTGGACCATCTCTCTTAACTATATTATATGTCAAGATGTTTGCTTATGTTATACTATGTATATGTAACCAGTATTTAAATAAACATTATGTGTCAGGGGTAAATTGATAAAAAGTCACTGACTTCAAATGTACCCCTTTCAAACATTGTGTATTGTGTATTGTAGCTAAATTTGCCTCCTGTTTGTGTTGTATTTATTGTTGTTAATAATGTTCTGAGTTCTGAGTACAATGTTCTGAATAAACTTTCATATATACATGGTAATCTTCCCTGGCCTAAATTATGAGGGCGTTTTCAAATTGTTTTTACTAACTTTTTGATGTATATGTATTTGGAATGTCATTCTACATAACTTCCGGTACAAAAAAGGCAGCGATTTTTTCAAAATAGTGTTTTAGACCAATATAATTCCAGCAAGTTGCAAAGGCATAAACTGCGTGTACAATGCGAAGTCTGAAACAAAATTAAAGAAAGCAATATTTTATAAATTTCAAAAATAAAATCTGCATTGCCAAGAATAAATGATATCGTCTGATTTTTGAGGATATATCTGGTAAAATCGTAAGAAAGTGCCTTTGCAGTTCTGATGCCTGTGTGATTCGCACAGCTGACATTGGGTTGTTTACATCGACTTGACGGAATAAAAATATTGGTCTAAAACACAATTTAAAAAAGTGATATCTGCCTTCTTTTTACCGGAAGTGGTGTAGAACTCTCGACTAAAAGAGCCCGGGTTTGAATCCTGTGCTGCGGTGTTAAAACCTTGGACAATTTTGGTCACTCTGCATTGCTCTAATTCATTCAGCTGTATAAATGAATACCTGGCTATAGATAGTGGTGGATATGTGTATGAGCAGCCTTCGCGCATTAACTGCAGAATATGGCTGGATGCTTCCCAGAGAAATTGAGATGGTGTCTGATTAAACAGATCTCTCAGGGAAGTAAAGTGTAAAGCGCTTTGAGCAATCCTGAGGATTGGATACTGCTCTATATAAGAACTAACCTTTACTTTTTTTAACAAGAACTGCAAACAATAAACAACTAGAAAGAAATCTAAAAGCATACACCACACTATCAAACACTCATGAATCTTTGTTTAGGAATACTGCAATATACCACTGTGATCTACTGTGTATTACAAGTGGTTGATTTGTGTGATCAAATGAATTTCTTTAATTTAAGAATGTTTTCAGGTAGGTTACAACTAAGAACCAAAATGTGTGCACAAGCAGTGTGAAATGTAGTTAATCTGTACTAATTTAATTACATGCCAAACTTTTTTTTTTTACCTGTCCGGAATGTGATTCACTGCACGGTCGACACCCAAAACCACCGTCAAAGTTCATGCATGAGAGTACAAACTCCACAGCCTTGTCGACATTGACTGCATCTAGATGGCCCTAGACATACAGAACAGGCACATCTAGATAGCCCTAGACATACAGAACACAGACACATCTAGATGGCCCTAGACATACAGAATATAGACACATCTAGACGGCCCTAGACATACAGAACACAGACACATCTAGACGGCCCTAGACATACAGAACAGACACATCTAGACGGCCCTAGACATACAGAACACAGACACATCTAGATGGCCCTAGACATACAGAACAGACACATCTAGACGGCCCTAGACATACAGAACACAGACACATCTAGATGGCCCTAGACATACAGAACACAGACACATCTAGATGGCCCTAGACATACAGAACAGACACATCTAGACGGCCTTAGACATACAGAATAGACACATCTAGACGGCCCTAGACATACAGAACACAGACACATCTAGAAGGCCCTAGACATAGAGAACAGACACATCTAGACGGCCCTAGACATACAGAACACAGACACATCTAGATGGCCCTAGACATACAGAACAGACACATCTAGACGGCCCTAGACATACAGAACACAGACACATCTAGATGGCCCTAGACATACAGAACAGACACATCTAGACGGCCCTAGACATACAGAACACAGACACATCTAGATGGCCCTAGACATACAGAACACAGACACATCTAGATGGCCCTAGACATACAGAACAGACACATCTAGACGGCCTTAGACATACAGAATAGACACATCTAGACGGCCCTAGACATACATAACACAGACACATCTAGAAGGCCCTAGACATAGAGAACAGACACATCTAGACGGCCCTAGACATACAGAACACAGACACATCTAGACGGCCCTAGACATACAGAACACAGACAGATCTAGACGGCCCTAGACATACAGAACACACACACATCTAGACGGCCCTAGACATACAGAACAGACACATCTAGACGGCTCTTGACATACAGAACACAGACACATCTAGACGGCCCTAGACATACAGAACACACACACACATCTAGACGGCCCTAGACATACAGAATACAGACACATCTAGACGGCCCTAGACAGACAAAACACAGACACAAGTTGACAAGAAGTCACGGGAAAATATCACTGTTTGGTAGGGCTACACTAGTCACACTGTCCCACACTACACTAAGCAGTACACAACAGTGGGTGGTTTGGCTGTCAATACGTAACACCGTCGCTCCACCTAATAACTGAACAGGTCAATGCAAACTGATGTGAACAGTCATCATCACCTCCCAGTACACAGTGACAGGCAAGGCTTGGGCAAATAAGAAATATGGATTTTTTACTCTGTGAACTTCTGAGTCTATTCCGTAATCAGGCAAAGATGACCGGGAATGCTTTCCTAAAATATAACATGATTATTCCAAAATTAGTGTCAATTTAAAATACACATCACTTCAAATGCTGTCTTTCTCTGCGAGATGAATTCGGTAACTCTGTTAAAGACTTTACTTGATGCATTCCTGCGATTATAATTTAACGAAAAACTTCTATACATGTATGTATAAGGTCCTACCAAAGTAAATAGCAGACAGTAATTGTTGCTGTGGGAACAACAACGAACTTACCAGCAATGCAAGACATGCGACGGCACAAAAACTGAATCTTGTGTCAACCTCCCCCCACTTGTCCCCCATGAAGCCCCCCTCATCCGTCTGTAGTCCAACGATATACTTGACAACGGCGTCAACATCCAGGGTATCAACTGCGTCATAGAGTGTCACAACCTGAAATGAAGCAACCCAGTAATTACAATAGACTTCTAACCTGCTACATCTAGTTCCATCACATTCCGTACTTCAAAATGACTCAACCCTCAAACACGCAACATGTTACAAGGCTCGCTATTCTCAAACAAACAGTAGTTTCAAGTCAAAAAATAAATCAAGAATAACATTTCATTAGTGCTCCAATTGTTTTAATTGTGGAGGTTACCATTTTGGAATTGTCTGCCCAGTTTAGGAATTTTACTGCTCTCAGATCTCACCATATTTCACAATACATCTGGTCCTCTCAGTCTAAAGACACTACACCTGTATCCAAATTAAATCTTCACACAAGTGCATAGCCTTTTTTTCATAAAATACATTTTCTGTTTACCTGTCACTGCTGTGACATACTAGTGCTGCCACCTAGCAGTCAAACTTTCCTCAGCCCCGAAACTGGGGCAGACCACCCAGCCCTTTACCATTCATTTTTTCATGCAACCCTTAGAAAGTGGAATAGGCTCCTCACAAGCCTATCAGCCACCATATGCTCAGAGGCTTTCAGAACTGGCCTTCGGGCCTTAACATCTGCTTTAATTTTTTCATAAGACTATGTACATCATGATAATAATTTTTTTAAATCACCAGATGTGCATAGAATAACTTTATTAACGTTTTAATTAATTGATATAAATTTTGTTTTTATATTACCTGTTTTAAGAGAGCATACACGCCTCCCCCCAAGCACTCAAGCTTCAATTGGACTTTTAACGCCCAGAAAGGGCCCAGTCCAGTATACGGTAGAAGAAGAAACTGATTATATGAATGATCAAAGGCCAAGTTGACAATCGATTACAGAAATCCACACACATACTATCCAACATGAGAACAATGAACAGACCTGTACAGCACTGAGGGTGTACAGCAGGTGGGGGTCGTGGCCGATGCTCGCCCCCACCCCCCCACACTCATGCTGGCAGTCCCTCACAAACTGAAGCACTTCCTGTTTGTCCATGAGGTCGAGTGAGTGCATGAGGTCCATCACCGTGAGGCCCCAGTAGATGCCACTCAGGCGCAGGTACTCCGTCATGCAGTACTCCTGAAACCAACACAATCGGACGAATCGATGTCTATTAAGAACTCCATTGCTGTAAATGGCGCACACATATGGAATGAACTAGACCCAACAATAAGAAACTCGAACTCTCTCTCTGCCTTTAAGACGACATATATACATATGTTTTTAACTAGAAAACAGTAACGCTCGACTCAATGAACACTTTTACTAAACGTTTTATTATATATATATATAATGCTATTTATCTTGTTTTATAATTTATCTATTTATTATAATTATTGTAATCAATTTTCTTTATTTATCCACTATTTATAGTTTTTTATTCACTATATTCTAACGCATTACGCAATGTATAAGGTAGTCGATTAAATTGTTTAGTGCATGTATATTATGTTTTACACTACACTTGCGTTAGCAATCACGACCCTTAGGGAGATAAAATGTACATTTTATAAGGTTATCGTGAATAAATAATGTGTATTATTATTATTCTACAAGACGCTTTCTTCTAGGTTCGTACTCTGTCCGGATAGTATGTACTCAATCTAAATGAGTAAAGGTAAGTTCTTATATAGTGCAGTATCCAGTCATCAGCATTGATAATGACATTTTATACTTTACTCCCTGGCATGAACATATTGGGAAGCATTCAGCCATGTTGCATGTAATGCACAAAGTCTATTTGTACACAAATCCTTCACTGTTTATAGCTAGGTACCCGTTCATATGGATGAGTGAACTTGAGCAATGTTGCATGAACGAACTTGCCCATGGTTTAACATCACATGATTCTAACCAAGGTTCTCATAGTCAAGGGTCTTAAGTTCATGCCACTGTGCCACTACAACACACTCACGTAATCATCCTTCTTTGTTCCATAGGCACTGATGTAACTGATGTGTTTCTGCAGCAGCAGTTCGCTGGGTGCAGACTCAGTGATGGTGACGTCCTTCACGGGTAGAGCCTGACAGAAAACAACAAAACATCACTGTGTGTGTATCCCAGGGTGCGCGGACAAAACCCCCGCGGACAAAACTCCCTTGGACAAAACCCCCTCGGACAAAACTCCATACATAACTCCCTCTAGACATAAGCCATTTCCGGACAAAACCCCCTTGGACAAAACCCCCTCCATACATAATTCCTTCTAGACAATCCATTTCCGGACAAAACCCCCTCATCAATGATACTAGACAGAGGGTAACTTGCTTGAATAGCACCTTTATTATGCCAGTAATTATAAAATAGTTGGTATGTATTTACATTTTTTACATACCAAATGATATATATATATATATATATATATATATATATATATATATATATATACAATAAAATGAAATATGGCAAATAAATATAAGATATAGATATAAGATACACATATTATACATAATTTGTTCTTTAAAATGAAAAATATATATTTTAATATAATAAATAAATAAAGACAAAATTAAAATAATAGATTATCTATTTAACAATAATTGTGGTGTAAACTAGTTAATAAATAAGTAAATATATATAAAATGTCCTTTAAAATTGTTTAAAAAAATATATATATATATATTATGATTATTATCTTCTAAAAATATAATTTAAATTAGTAGACATACATTATATGAGGACTAAAATATCATTTAAAATTATAATTACAATTGAATGCGTCCAACAATTTCAAGATTGACAAACAATTTCTGGGAATTCTAGCCCAATCACATGAGCTGCTGAACAATAGATTGTTTTACTGTATTCAAATATTTACTTCTGCATCCCGAACATTGCATGTGACACGAGCAGCTGAAATCACCCAAAATGATGTCATACAACCACAATTTGATTGGCTGAACTTAATTTCTCCACGTTTTTCTCGCTCAGTGCCGCTTCTAAAATCACTGCATTGGCTACCTGTGCACTATCGCATCATTTTCAAAATGTGTACAATAGCCTATCAAGCACTCTCATCTACACAACCAGCATATCTAAATTCAATGCTAACTCCAACAAGAAATTCCAGACAGCTACGCTCAACCAGTAGTAACCCTCTTCACATCCCTCGGGTGAAAACGAAAGCCGGGACCCGAGCTTTCTCGGTTGCCGCACCAACGGTGTGGAATTCGCTTCCTGCCAGGGTTAAATCACAAGGTAATATAGTTTCATTCCGCCGACATCTAAAAACCTATCTCTTTAATGCTGCCTATCCTCCTTAGCCTCCTAGCTTTTCCATCCATCCGTTGACGACTCACGCATTGCTTTCGATTATGAGATTGATTAATCCCCTGGTTTTGTCGCGCCACTGAGCTTGATTTTCGAGGATATTGGCGCAAAAGAAGTTACTATTATTATTATTATATTATTATTATTATTTGCAAAGGGATCAGCCAGGCATACAGCTGCCAGGTGCTGATGTAATCAGTGGCATGACAGGCTGATTATGATTACAATTGTTTTCTTCAATTACAATTCTCTGATTATTATTTCCATTGATTTTCTGACAAACTGTGCAGATAACCAACTGTATGCACTTCACAACTGTATTTCAAAAGGTAAGCTGCAGGCATGAGTGACCAAATGATATACTGGGTAATCCTTTCGAAGAATTTGTGTGATTCCACACAAACTCTAGCAGTGATAAACCATTAAATTAAATTGCAATTAGCCTCGGTCTAGGCGTGAGCATCCCACATCTGAACTCTTGCAAACTGTATAAAACCAAAGGATTTAACCGTTCAGACAGATATGTGCAAAGTTTGGCAAATACTGGCCAGTGATGACTAGGCATGATGCTCAGATAATAAACAGACACAATATTGAGTCACCCACTGGCCACTGTCATTATTGGCCTGTTTCTGTGTTATGTCATTTCAACCATTTATTAATTAACATCAATCCATGTCACTTGTCACATTGATTTTAAAACATTAATGCAGGCCCTGGATTTTTGAACTATTAAATAACCCAGTGGCCAATTGAAGCCCTTTGCATTCCAATATTTATCTGACCAATTATAATTATCTGTTTGGCTGAAGAAAAGGTTGGGCAAACAGGTCTATGGCTCAGCCCCTGATAAGATACATGGATTTTTTAACATACGGAAAGTGGAGAAATCTACTTCCTCCAGATGATAATGGTACCCCACGAATTAAATCAATATCAAACTTCCATGTAAGCAACTTACCATTATAAATGTGCCTATGATGTTGTATTACCAGAACGGTGACTCCTGCTCAACAAAGTCCCTGCTGCTTCATGCTGTAAGAAACAAGTTCATTTTATTCCACACAACAAATAGCTCTACATAAATGCCGGATCCTTTAAAACAAACATCCAAAAATATAATGCTTAGTTACTGCAATTTGCAATTATAGATATATATTCTTTTTAAATATCATCCAGAAAGATATTTCAAGCTGTCCCTACATACCTACTGAATGTACACATGATTTATTTTTTGATGAGTGCCTAATCCTGGAATATAATATACAGTCAGCTGTTTGCTGCATAGGCTGTAAGCTGTCTTGTCTACTGGCTAATACTTCTGGAGTCCTGGTCAAACAGTCAGGATTGGGTCAAACAGCCACCAATATTAATATGTAGCAAAAACTCACAAGAAAAAGGAACTTGTTGTGTATATGTCAAATTTATGACAATATTTTTTATACATTTTTGTCTTCATATTGACATAATAATGACAGGTACAACCTGAAACAACAGACCAAAGAATCAAGGTGGTTGTTTAGTGACACACAAGTCAAAACTTAATTGTTGTGTGGAAGCGGGGCATAGCATGGCATAGGCTAGCTATAGTCTGACTATGGGGTCTATGCCAGACAATGTCATAGACTTGGTCTTAGACATATGTGTCATAGTCACATAGACGTCATAGACATAGTCACATAAACATGTCATAGTCATACACATAGTCATAGTCATAGACGTCTGTGACATGTTTCTTATAACAAACGTCATATTCAGGACTTACTTTAGTGATTTACAACATATAAAGTTTGAAATAAATTGTAAACTAATTTCACTTTGCAGTTACGAGTCTTAAAACAGTGGCCAACACTTAACAAAATAAATTAGGGCCTGTATCATAATCATGTATGTCTGTAATATCACAACACACCACTTTATCGCTCACTTGATCTCCACTGTCAAGACGTGAATACATTATTTTTATATGTAATCATAATTATTACCTCAATCTGACGTAGCTTTATTCTGTTTGCGGCGAATGTGTACATAAAATGACACTAAAACGAGGTAAATTTAGCCGAACTCTCCGCTAAAACTCCCCCTTCCAAACCAACACCTTATGCAGAGTCGCCGCCTGATGGAGTTGTTGCAAACTAACCCACCGATGACGTCATCGCTCGGACTTGGCGGACGCAGCTCGAAGACGCTGGACGGCTGTGCCAGGCGTAGCGGAACCGTTCGCCGTGAAATGTTTCATCGGCGAACTTACGTGCATTTCTCTGATGGCAATGGAGATTCACTTTTCGGATACCGGCGGGCGTCGAGAACCAGTGGAACAAATCGACCGGGGTCCGTCGTTGGAGGAGATAATCAGGTCGATGCAGCAACATCTGCGATGCTCCGGGGAAGGCAGCAATGTTGTTTACGCGCGTTCTCGTGGAAACGGGACGGATGGATTATGTGGCGGAGTAGAATCAACACGCGGGGGTGTCACTGACACGTCGCTATTGTCACAAACTGTCTACACTGCACCGTGGACTTACGACAGTACGACGGACGGTATTTATGGGGATAATGATGCGTCAGAATGCGAAGAAATCCCACTGCCCGTTTTAACCAGGGAAATGCTGCGACGCCACACGAACGCTGAAAGTGAATACGCGAGGGACCGGGCCCAACTCCAGGTGAGTGAAATACTGGTAACGAGTGGAGGCTGGAGCCCTCATAAATATGTAATCTGCACTGACATTCAGAGATTAAAACGTCATACGGACAACATGGGGTATCTGACCTGTGATCTGCGTCGTTCGGGAAGTTTATAGTTGCACTCGTCCAAACTAATTACTAAATTAGCTTAAATTTGCATTAATTAATTGCCAGTTAGCACCATACGAACTTCATTTGCCTCATCTCCCCTAAAAAGATCACCCCGATCAAGATTTGTCCACTGTAGAACTTTAAAAAAATCGAATATTTTGCACACTGGATCTGTTGCACAAAGAACAAAGCAAAGCTGGTGGGAAGATGGGCCATTATTAGGCATTAAGTCAGATAATACGAGTTGTAATTATAGAGGCTTAAATTAAGTAATTTAATTAGACCAGGAATTACTTTAGCCTGAAGGCTAATGAAGTTGAGTTTAATATGAAGTTAAGTCATGTACATCGTGTTTGGATATAAATATATTAATTTATTATGACAATTAAATAATAAGATACAATTATAATTCAATAAAATTTACTTTATGTCCTTAGAATGATATTCATCATACATCAAGTATAAGATTGTCAAAGAAGAAAAAATTAAATACATTTAAAAGACAAATACAATAACCAACTTACAATTACGGAGGCCTTACAATTAACAGCTGATTTAAGTTACAACCCAGTACACCAATCTAAATTATGTACACAGTGACTAATAAAAACTGACTATGATTGATTAGTAATTACACAATTACAGTTGAACTCAGCCCTGCTCATTGTGTAATGACATGTACACTAGCCAGGTACAAACCCCTTGGGTGAGTAGCACTCATTGTGCAGCTAGTAACTGCCCTAATCTAGCTAGAACAATTGTCAACAACAGCTTAGAATGCAAGCTTACAAGTTACAATGGCCTGGACAGCAAGCTTACTTTGAAAGACAATAGACTGAAGTAGTAATTGAATTCAGGGCTAGGGGTCAAGTCCTTTAATTTGTAAGTAAGTAAGTACCTGGGTATATGTTAGTACTATTACCGATTGATTAAAGAAGAAGCAAATTTGTATTTTACATAATTTTTTACTAATAAAAAGTATGGCGATTCCATGAGTGTTATATGCATAGCTTTATGTAGAGACCCGTCCACCCGTCATTAGGACGGGTAAAAACGAATATGGACGGGCAGGAATATGGGTGGTGGTCTCTGGTGGACGGGTAAAAAAATGAAGGAGCAAAAAAATCGGTCTTCCACAAAACCATGCATAGTGTTAGTTATGCCTTGAAAGTGAGTGTAAATTGTGTCATATATGTGTGTTTGTAGCCCATTCCAGGTCATCAGGCATATCTGAAAGTTTGTAAACTAGCTTAACAGTTAACATCCATGTGTCCACCAAAACATGTGTGACTGGCAATAATTTTATCCTGCATAAAGCCCTGGTTATATGGGACATCCAGGGTTTTTGTTTTGTTTTAAGAATGCATACAACACTACATACAACCAAATAAACAAATTAATGTATGACTTACAGAGTCCTCCCATATGGTAACTTGTATCAGTTGCCACAATGACTCAGGAATTTCTCATGAATTTGTAAAAATAGTAAAACAAAATGTGGTGTATTATACCAGGTCAATAAATATGTTGATGATGAAAATATTCTTGAAACTTAGGCTTTTTAATAGCTAGTGATCTTAACAAGAAGTAATTGTTTCATTTTTTAATCTATCAGGTTGACAAAATGTTGTATTTGAAAAGAAAAATGTTGTCTTTACAGCTGATAAGTGTTGTACGGTATATCTCTGACTAATTTCTGATTGCCTCCTATAGCTGGTACATTTTGTACCAGGCAGAAGACCAGACAAGATTAACATGTTGTAATTGTTAGTCTACCTAGCTGGCAGCTCTGCTATTGAAATTGAAGCTTGTACTAATAAACTAACCACATCAAGCATGCAAGGCATCTTGCTGGCAACTTACCAACTAAAACTAATAGAGACAAACTTGTATTGTCTCAGGAGACATTATCCAGCTACTACTGGTTAACACAGGGTGACTAACAATGTACAGGTGGCGTGGCTTCATCTTGCTAGCAGGAACATAAACGACACATTTTCCTATTTAATTTTGTACGTTTTTTAAACCAAGTGTTTGTATAAATATGACAGCACAGTGTTTCTGGAGCAATCTACCTTTGGACATATACCTGTCACTGACTCTCTGGATATGTTCAAATCTTGACTTACTTAAGACATCTTTTTAAAGTAACTTCAAGATTATAATTTTATAGATTACATAGAATACTTTCCTTGCACATTGTCACAACATGGTGCATTTTAATTATTTTATTGTCTAATTTTAACTACAAAATTTGCTTTAAAGCATACACTAGTTTATTTCTAGTAAGTATATATAGCCAATGTTTAGCTGATCAATACTTTATTTTATATCAGTTAATTATTTATTGATAAATTATTTTAGATTATTATATAATGCATGCATTTTATGTAAAATAATACTTGTATTATAGTGATAAATGTGTTTAACAATGCTCTGTTTTAAGCATCTCTGAATATATTTTATATCGGGAAACACAATGCTATATAAAATAAAGTTATTATTATTAACTGGTTTATGTTACACTTGGACCCTGATAGCTACATGTTGGTCATCACTGGGCTGCGTTAGTTTACCTCATTGCACCTTCACGCCCATGTCAACATTACAGGCAGTCTCATTCCACCATTGTGTTTTTGTCAATATTGCAGGCAGTCTCTCATTCCATCACTGTGTCTTTGTCAACACTCAACACTGAGGCAGTCTCTGTTGTAAATAACTCAGTACTTGTCCCATGGCTTCTCCTCATTTAGGGCATGTGCAGTGTTGAATTGTGCTAAACCAATCTGTTATGGTTATAAAGAACCATATCTTTTCCATATGTTTTTATTTTAAGACACCTTATATACTATTATATAGATATACATGTATATTATTTATTTAAGTATCAGTTAATTTATACTTTTCCACTGAAATCAAATCAGTCCACACATGTATGCAGGAAACTCAAGAACTATCTAATAATATACACATGTATGTATGTATATAATGTATACATTGTTTGCATGCATGTGTGCATGCATGCATGCGTGTTTGTATACATGCAGGAAACACCTGAACTATCTAATATTATCCGAATGTATGTGAATAGTGTATACATTGTTTGCTTGCGCGTGTGCGTGCATGCATGCGTGTTTGTATACCAGTCTGTATGTATGTGTGCATGTGTGTGTGCATGCATGTGCATATTGCATGCATACATGTGTATGTATGCATGTGTGTGTGTGGACATGTGTGTGCATGCATGGGTATGTTGCATGCATCTGTGTGTGTGTGTGTGTGTGCGTGCGTGTGTGCATGTGTGTGTGCATATGTGTGCGTGTGTGTGTTGTATGTGCATTCGTGCATGCGTGTATGTGTGTGTGCATGTTGTGTGTGCATGGCTGCATGCATGTGCTTGTTCCATGCATGCATGCATGCAGTGGGGTATACATTTAAATAAAAATGCTTACATTAGACATTATGAAGGCTGTTGTTGTCCACATGCAGTTAGTCACCTAAATACTGCTCTTTCAAGTCATTGCATCACCCAGGCATAGCTGCATTAAACCCAAGATAACTGAACACATGAACTCGTTTAAAACCATGTGTCCCCATTTGCTACATAATACACCGCACATACTGGATTATTGATCATTCACCATAACCTTGAGATCATTTCCATTTCCATCTATTCACAGAAGCTAGGATTATTTTGTGCATTCCAAGTAGTCCTATTAATTTTTTTGTTCACCACTGTATCATGATTCAAGCTGTTTTAATTATTCATGTATTGTAAATTATTCAAGTGGCATCCACCTACTTTTATGCCTGACACATTTTCAGAACTTCACTTGTATTGTAGAATGATCTGAAGCATTCCTGGGGGTAGTTTAAACTGAATTGCAGTTGAATTGAAAATATGATGTGAATTTGAATATAATGGAAAACAATCAAAACATACTGAATTGTATTTGACATGGAATTCAAGTCTACAAGATGAGAATTGATTTGAGGTCAGCATAATAATGTCTTGAAAAATTCCTGAACTGGGATGTATCTGTCAAGATTGAGGTACACTTTTCCGAGTTTGTTATAAAATAATAATAAATTTTGATCAGACATATGGAATGTCTCGCCTATAAATAAATTTATCCTAAAGTAGTAACTTCTGATAATTGTTTTGTTTTGCTCAATTTGTCAAGACAGTATATATATTGTAGTAACACAGTGGTGCAGTTACTATCTCTTGAATCTGAATTCTGTGCTGAACTGTATGCTTGGGCAAGTTCTTTCACTCTACATTACTCCAGTTCCATTAACTGTGTGCAGCATTAACTGGCATTAATTACAACATGGCCGAACACATCCCATAGAATTCGAAATGGCGTTTGATTGAAAAGGTCTGCTAGGAAGTAAATTGTAAAATCAAATGCATCAAGTGAGCAATCTTGGGGATAGGATACTGCGCTATATAAGAACATACCTTTACCTTTACTTTGATAGTGTGGTCCTTCTTACAGTATCTGATACAGGTCCCTCTTTAGTGACCACCCCTTCTTCAAGCGTACTCTGGTAATAAAAAGTGGTGGTTGCTCACCTATCGTCCACATGCAACAATGCCACTAGCATATACAAAATATAAATCGGTTTGTACAGAAACTATGGATGTATGGACATGCAAGTCACATTCAACATAAAGGATTGTTATAATTATGATGTGACATAGCCAGTGTGTAGTATGAGCTGTGTAATGTGTAGTGTGTGCTGTGTAGTGTGTACTGTGTAGTGTGTACTGTGTAGTTTGTGCTGTGTAGTCTCTCCTGTGTAGTACAATCCTGTGTAGTGTGTACTGTGTAGTATGTACTGTGTAGTGTGTACTGTGTAGTCTCTCCTGTGTAGTCTCTCCTGTGTAGTACACTCCTGTGTACTGTGTACTGTGTACTGTGTACTGTGTACTGTGTACTGTGTACTGTGTACTGTGTACTGTGTACTGTGTACTGTGTACTGTGTACTGTGTACTGTATAGTGTTAATAGTGGCCCACCACCCCCACAAGCATCCACTTGAACACCATGACACAATAAATTTGCTTAAACAAAAGATTTCAACTACCATAATTTTATAAGGTTAGATAAGTTTAGCACGCCTTTGCAAGGGAATTTGTTGTGCATTTCATAAGAATTCATATAAAAACATGACATACACAACTCATAATTCATTTGCTAATTGTCTCTGATGAGATCTCCAGAGTGAATGGCTGCTATGGCCAGTGACACAAAGGAATACCTCACTCAGCTCATCTTTACTTTATAAGCGCACAGTTGTCTTCCTGATGGTAGGAATTTGAAACATTTGGACAGTGCATGGGTGATCTTTTCTTTCATGACTGATTTAGCTTTTTCCAGGACATTGTATAACATAGCAATAGCATTCTGTGAAAATTAACTCAGAAACAGTCTTTTTGCACATTTAATTATTTTCAAGTTATTTACCAGGGTAGTGTATTTACAACCGTATTAGGGGGAATAAGATTATCTTTAAAATAAACAAAACATTTTGCAATATTATTAACTAAACTACAAAAAGGAACTTACAAGAAACTGTGTATCCATATTTTTAGTATTCATGTGAGCATGCTGCAGGGTCGTTAAGGTGATTTCAGTAAATGATGTGGGATTCTAAGGGGTCATATAACATATCTGGCTAGTATGGTCATTGGCAAGTGGACAGGGAGCTAAGGGGGGTCAAGAGGGGGAGTATTGCAGGCATTTGTACAGAAAGTCTGGTATTTACAATATGCTGTTGAGCTGGCTCTACCCATTGTGTGTGCTGACTGTGCTGGTGCCTACTCAGTCCTACATGTGGCCACACGCTCCTGTAAACATTCCTTGAGCAGATAACAGAGTTGTTGACGCCCAAACTACCTACAAGCTGTGACAAGTCCTGGGTCCGCACATTGTTCTTGTGTATGTCACATCAGGTTATTTAACCTACTTCATTTATTGAATTGGTGACACATTGATTATTCGACCTGTAGCTAACGCCCTTTGTTCTAATGCAACATTCCCATACAGAGTCGGTTTGTCAATAGTCGGAATACCAAAGGTGACTTGAAGAAAATACTGTAACATATTAAAATATTAAGAGAAAAACTAAAAGTTTAAAAAATATTGAATGGTTATGAAAATAGTAATCCAAATGGTTGCCTTAAACTTTTTTTAGTTTTAAAACTAGCTTGAAAAAAATAATTGGTAAAAATCATATAGCGAGATTAAGTACTCAATGGGTTAAATGTACAAGGTAGATATATATATATATATATATATATATATATATATATATATATATATATATATGTACGGCTACGTAAAACTATTGGTAGTAAATTGTACAGGTAACCGAATATTATTTGAACATGCTTTCAAATAGGGTAGGTCAACATTTGATTTGATTGACTCATTTGACTGACTAAAGTGTGCAGCAGCACTAAGACTATAGTATGAATTACCTGTACACATTTGGGCATCTGGGACGTTATCTATGTTTAAAAATTATTTAAAAGACATCTTTTATTAGATGTTTCAATTAATTCAAATTGTTTTGAAATTATGGACACTGCTTTATAAATTATAATATCTTTTTAGTGTTATACATTTTAATCAGTGTTTTGTTTTATATTTTAATTTATATAATTTACATACAAAGGATTAGTACTATACATCTTAAACCCAGTGTTTAATTTGTTTTTAAGTAATTTATATAATCTACATACAAAGGTTTAGTAGTGTGCATCTTAAAGTCAAAGTTTAATTTGATTTATATTAATTTATATAATTTACATTTTAGTATCGTATGTTTTAAAACCAGTGTTAATAATATATATTTAATATATTTAATAACATAATAGTTTATCTATTTATATTTATTAATATACATTTATTACATTTCTTGTACAGCGCATCAATCCGCCATGTGCTATAGAAAAATAGTATTATTAAGGCATTACCCTGCAGCCCTGCTTGCACTGACATTTTTTATCTTTGTGATTTAGTACATTTTGGATTACTTTGTGAGGGGAGAGTACAATACAATTCAAAGCGTGCTCCTGAGCTACCAGAGCAGTTTTGTGCAGGACTCATTGTACATGAATTGTACAGTGCACTTAAAGCTGCAGTTTGTGCCACAAGGGGCTGTTTGATGTCGGAAGACTGAATATGCAGGGTCGTGTCCAGTTCCAGATTCTTACCAATAGTCACATGACATACCTGGGTATCTAGACGACACTGTTCATAACTACCAATACGAATAAAAAAGCTTGCATGGAAACTGAACTTAGCCAGCAATTTATTGGCTGGGACAGGAAGCTGTTGTCCAGATGTGCAAATAATATTCAGTTACCTGTACAATGTACTACCTGGGTACCCTGGGTAGATCTATATATATAGACCCGGTATATTTAACCCATCAAGTGGTGTTCCTGGCTATTTCTGCAATGTTTGGATCTGTGGTTTGAGGTGTAGCTATTGATTTTTCACTGAACCAGAACTGCTGTTGGCTTCCCTGTCAGTCTGCAGTAGAGAGTCAGTGGATTATTGATTGTTCAAAGCCGTGACCGTCTGTGCAGTCAAGCATGACCTACCCTCGTTGTTCTATTGATGTCTCGAGTACCTAATAATCATTCGAGCCTTCGCGTGCCGAGTTTCCTTTCTGTGCCAAATTTAACAGTCATGCATGTGCAGTCATGTTTCTCAACAAATAAGCCAACTGGTGGTGTCTTAAAGGTATCACATTTACATGTGTAAAGGTATCACATTTACATGTTTACTGTGTTGTGTATATGTGTATATATTTCACACTGACACACTTCTTCAGCAATAACTTGCCATACGTACAAAAAGTAAATAATTAATTATATTTGGTGTGCACAGTGGCATTACCTGGAAATTGTAATGAGCTGTTTATGGTCATTCCTTGATATTGCAAATTTTACTTGCATAATTATTTTTCATAAATTGTGTTACAAAATTGGATCAAGAGAATTAGTTAAAGTTGAAGATGAGAAGTCATGTCATGGGAGAAATGTGTCCTAGCGAGCTGATAGTTTCCTGCCTGGAAGCAGGTGTATGTATGGAAACGTTGGTTTCCATTACACTGGTAACCCATATACACACACTTATAGGATGGGCTAACTTTTTTGGCATTTTTCTTATCTTTATGAGACGATTAAGTTGGCCATTATTAGAGCTGTTCCATTAGTTCGAAGCAGTCACGAACTTTGATGTTGCATCATGGGTAAAGGTGCCCATTAAATGACTCATGTCGTATGTTGTATATCAACTCACGGTCTGCATAAAACATGTAAGTGTGCATTTGCATGCAATCACTGCACTGCTGTACATATTTAAATGCAATTTACCCCAATAATGTAGGAGAGAAGGAACACATAAACGCAAAATCACTCAGTGAGCCAATTTGTTTTACGTGCAAAGTTAACAGTATATTTTAGTTATTTTATTGGCTGGGTCCTTAGATATGGTAAATGCAGGTTAATCGTATTTCTGCAACCATTGTGACCAACACCATTTAGTAATGTTGGTATATGATTTCCCTATATTGTGATGGCAAATTAGCCACTTTTGGCTTATTTATTCACATGTTATGGGAACATAACATATATCTGTGTAATATGCATAGCTTTATGCCGAGACCTGTTCACTGGTCATTTGGGTGGATAAAGCCCCCTGTCGACAGGTATAAATATCACTGGACACAGAAAAAAAGAGCAAAAAAGTCTTCAAAATCATAGGTATCGTTAGCTGTGCTCTGAAAATTTGTGCCACACATGTGTTTGTAGTTTATTTCAGGTCAAAGAGCACATCTCACTGCCTTGTCTGTATATATGAGTTAACATGTACGTGTCGATCAAACAATGTGTGACTGGCTAAAATTGTATCATGCAGAAACCCTGCACCCTGGTAATATGCACATCTCAATGTAGGTGACAAGTGTCTATAATAAAACATTATCATTATAACTCCTTTAATCTTTTGTTGGAGTGTCCCTATGACAATTATACCGTGGTGACTTATAAATAAAGATATATCACTGATAGCAATGTCTGACTGGGCACACGTACATACATACAAGTGTGTACAATTGGTACCTTGCCAACGGCTCCATACACTGTAGGTGTAAAAAGAATCACTTCAAACCACATCGAGATCAGCACAAGATAGGACTGTCTGAAATGTGCCTGTGTGTATTACCGAAATGTGTAACACACAGATTAGAGTTAACGCAGGCTGACGTTGTGTGATAGGCGCCAGACAGACTTCTTTCAAGTTCCCCTAATCCTGGAAGTCAAGCCAGGTGGGTAGGGTTGTGAGGCGGATATTTTATCCACGCCGCATTTACCGTAATGACAGGCATGCTGTTTTTATTTCTCGCGCTGATCGACGCGGGTATTATGTTTGGTGTGTAGTAGTTGGCATACTTCACTGTATGTGGTGCATGTGTGTTGAACTGTGGAATCAACTTACTACTCAAGTATGATGATGCCTGATTCTGCAGACTCTTAGTCTAGACTACGTTTTGTGAACAGGGATGACAGTTTGACCCCAGCTATGTACGCCTGCTACTGTCGGATGGCATCACTTAACAGCTGCTCTGTCTTCCAGTTGTATGTCGAATCAAATTCAAATTGCCTGCTGTTACATATGTGCTATTTCTACTCAACAACCAACTTAGTTAATCTGCTATGTTTCTCTGATATCTCTAGGACTCTTAGATCATCCATTCACAAACAACTTTTTGTTACTAAAACTAAGCTCAAAATGTAGTTGTTTGAAATTGTATTCCGCCCATATATTTTTGGTTGTCTCATGTTCTGGTGACAATTCTTACCGGTCCCCGATTATGATTACCCGGTATACGTGACAAATTTGTCTGTTGCACCTCTGAACTTGATTGTTAAGGATAGGCACAATAGAAATGTTACAATTACTACTACAGGTACAACATTATTTTGGCAATTGAGCTTATATTTAAGTGTACATTTGTAATATTATTTGGATTTTAATGATGCAATTATGGTATATTATTCATTCAGAAAATAATGTACTCACAAGTGTTTGTAAAAAAAACTGGCCATACATTTGAACGTATGACCTAAACAAGTCATATTTTGAGGTGTGATATGTGTCATCATAGCTTTAGAGAACCATCAGTTCCATAATTTCATCATAAGTTTTGTATGGCTACACATTTTAGCAGCAAACAAACCATTATTTTGTTTATATGTTGTCAGCTATGCTTTAGAAATCAGTGTAATTAACACTTGAATTGTTGTTTATTTATGGACATATCTGGATTGGTTTCTATGCACTAAGGGCTACCCGAGTTCAGCTACAGCTGTAAATTGTTCTGCTAGGACATTTTAAAACTGACAAAATTGTATTTCAGATAAAAGCATGTAAACGTATGTGTCAGTATATCTTAAGTAGTGTGTTAAGTTCACATGCTATGCCAGAACTACCTGGTATGATAAGTGCTGTTTAATATTTGTTGAAATTACAATAGCACAAGCACTTTTCAATTGATGTGTTCTCATTTTGTATATACCAGTTATGCTCATGAGAAACCCCATTACACATACATTGATTGTTAGCATCAAAACAATATTCATAGGGTTGAGACCATTCATAAACCTCCAAATACCCCCTCAAAGATCAATAATTCAATAACTTTATTCCAGAACATTACATCCATATAAAAACCAAAGTATGACTAATGACTATATACATAAAGCATTTTCCGCCAATGGCGACACAGTGGTGAAGTATACTGAGCATTACTAGTATTCATGATACTCTGTAGTATTGCATTGCCCGATCTAGCTATACACGTCAAAAAATGATACAAATTTTTTCTAATTAACATTTTACATGTGGGTAAGCCTCTTGACACAAACATATAACTCGCACTACAATCTCGAGGTTCATTGCATAAAAATCTAAGCACATTATTGTATGCTACACACAGTTTTCTCATTGACTCTGCTCTATGGCAACACCACAGCTGGCATGTATATAATGAAGTACAGTAGGATTTAAATAAATGACTTTTGATAGATTCTGTACACATGTAAAACTTTCGGATCAAGGCATTACCCTGGGCATAAATTCTCTGGTATTGCCTAGATATCTCATCATTGTCGCATAGATCTTCTGTGATAATATGACTATAGACGCTGTACTGATCTTGTGATTGCAACAATAGCACCAACTTGTGGTCCAGTACATGGTCATGGTATCCAAAAAGTATAAATTATGTTATCCACAGACATAAAGCACCACTGGAAAAATAAGAAAAACCTTCTGCAATTTTCCATAATCCCATACCAGTAACAGAACAGCAGGTGTTAGGTTAAATGAAAGGGAAGTTCACCTGTTCCCAAACTCTTGTATCAATGACAAACAGTGATATTATAGTAGAGTGCCTTTCTAATCAATAGTCAAGATTTTAGTTTTAGCGCTGAAACTGCCACTGGTACTGCTATGAATGTCATAAGAGTCGGATTATATTTGAATAACAGCCAGAATGTAGTGAGATGCCAAGAAATACACCATAAATTATTCAAATTTGGATCCATTGATACATATGGTGCAGTCTCTAAATGTGTGTATCATGAACACTACAGTACACAACTCCCCCTGTTGGGTTTAGTTGGACGTCTGATGAGGCATGAAACAATGGCTGATGCTTGTGTGAAACATTTGGATGCCTGTGATGTGACATCACCTCCTGTCATGTGACATCACGTCTTGTCATGTGACATCACCTCTTGTCATGTGACATCACCTCCTGTTATGTGATGTCACCTCGTCTGATGTGATGTCACCTTCTGTAATGTGATGTGATGCAACATCACTTGTGATGTGACATCACCTTCTGTGATGTGACATCATTGCCTGTTATGTGATATAGAGGTGGTATCGCATCACAGGCAATGATGTGACATCAGGTCCTGTGATGTAACATCACTGCCTGTGACATGACATGACATCACCTCCTGTGATGTGACATCACCGCCTGTGATGTGATATCACTTCCTGTGATTTAACATCACCTCATATGATGTGACATCACTTCCTGTCACGTGGCATCACTTTCTGTGATGTCACATCACCTCCTGCTCTCTGACCTTTTATCCAGGACAGTACAAATATGAGCCGAGTTCACATCCTGGGCAGTTGCAGGCAGCTGTACTGTTAAATTATGCAGTTCTTTTACAAATTCCACGGTCATGCTATAAATAATTCTATTCCGTCTGATTGATGACCACAACCACAGGACAAGCAAAGACATCATTTATCTTCCACAGTGTCTTACTTACTGCTGGACCACACCATCATCTCATTACTGATTCTGTAATCCAGACGAATGAGGACAGTTTTTCAAAGTATTGATATCATATGTTCACCAAGCATATAAGTAAATAATTTGTAAACACCCGGTAGTTCATGCATAATGCATTTGTTTGTGATTGTTCCATGCCATGTGAGACATTCACTGAACACCGAGACAGTTTACATAAGTTTGAACTATCATTGAAAAAACCCAATAATCTCGCATTGCAAACAGTCGTCTACTGTTTGGTTGATACAGTTTTATGCAGAGACCCGTCCATCCGTCATTTTTATGGGTAAAACACATGGTAGATTTATGGGTAGAAATATCACTCGACGAGTGGTTGATGGGTAACAAAATAAGGAGCAATAAAACGTCTTAAAAATCATAGAAATTGTCAGTTATGCCTTTTAAAAATTTGTGTCACATATGTGTTTGTAGTTTATTTCAGGTCATAAAACACATCAACTGGCTTGTATGTCTATGAGTTAACAAAAAAATTGTGATTGGCTAAAATATTATCCTGCATACAGTTCTGCCAGTGGTTGGTACTAACTCATAGATGGAAAGAATCCAGGCCAAATGGAATTCAGAAGCAGAAAACACACACACACACACACACACACACACACACACACACACACACACACACACACACACACACACACACACACACACACACACACACACACACCACACACACACACACACACACACACCACACACACACACACACACACACACACACACACACACACACACACACACACACACACATCCACACCCACAATCTCAATTAATAGTTGGATTTTGCTGTTTCAGGAACTTGACTTCTCTGAGGACATCTCCATCGGAGAGGCCCTAGATGAGAGAGATGAGGGAGACAGGTTCCTGGACCCGACCGCTCATCCGCGTCTGTCCACCCCTTTCTACCAGCAGTTGCGTGTCAAGTACCCTCAAGCCTTCCAGCGACGGAGCAGCTCCACCTCGATGACATCAGAGGCCTCTAGCGTCTGTCTTCCTCCTAGCCACCTGGCCAGGGTCAACGGTCACGGTCCACCGAACGGACTGCCTCCAAGGCCACCGATGCCATCATGCTCAAGGAAAGGTGTCAACTTCTCCATGGAAGGAAACAGACGTGAAGCCGACGCTTCCATTATTGGTTGCCCCCAGTGGCAGCACTGTTCACGTTTGAATGAACGGAGTAGAGTTCCTACACCACTTCAAAGTATATTAAAAAAGGACACGCCATATCCAAATAGTCAGTCAACTGTGACTGGTGCTTCAGCGGGTTCATCGTTATCGCTGAAGGAACGGCTGAAGCGGAACAGGGAAACATTTCACCATTTGATGTCGGACGAAAACTCGCCATTCGGTCGGCGGAAGACGTCATGTGATTGCAGCAGCTCCATCAAAGCTGCCTCTCTCTCAGCATCACTGCCACCGAACGCAGCACAGACTATTTGTACAGATGGGCCAATGCCAAAACGATCGTTAGCTGATGGTGGTAATAGGAAACATGTCCGAACGAAGCGGTTCGCTAGTCCGGATTCCACACAGGATAGTGCTGTAGACATGGACTCGGCATCGGTACAGTCGGTACAGATGGATACCGTCGGCATTACGTCGGCAAAGACGCAGCAAACGAACGGTGCATGTACGTCAGGCTTGTCAAAACTGCGCTGTCGCCAGAGGGCAAGTGCAGACCACAATTCTGACTGGTCCAGTTCAAGCAAGCCCCCCACAGGAGCAAGCACAGTGAACCATGGGAAAGGTATGTTTGGTGTACAAACCTGGCTCTCAACATAGGAGACTGTATATCCCTCATCTTGTCTCAGTTTGGACGTAAAGGAACCACTGAGAACAACAAGCACCCTCATCTGGCAGTGACCCCCTAAGTGCCAGCATGGAAAGGTCAGCTTGGCACAAAATAATGTCCTAAGAACGACTGACTCAGTTCAATGAGACCTCATAAGCTATACCCAGCAAACAAGGAACCATTTCTGAACCAGTTGGCATGTGTCGTACTGGTTCATAATTGGTACAGCTCCGCCAGTACATGTTTTGATGTTTATTCACGTGAATACACGTGTTCTGCCTGTTATCACGAGTTTTGAATGAGTTTGACACGAGTCGTACTGGGTCAGAACTGGTACGCTTTCACCATGGTTCGTGTCATCACGTGAAAAACTAGTGATTTCACGGTAAACACGCGTCGACACACCAAATTTGTTCACAGAATCCGGTGAATTGAGCCTGTTGAACTCGTGAATTCACTTACAGAACATGTGAAATCACGGATCGTTGTTTGCTGGGATGTATATATATATATATATATATATATATATATTATACCAACCGACGAGGTAGTCAGTTAATTGAATCACACAGTGCTGGAAACAACTAGAACTCAGCCATCTGTTAAACCTGTTGCTAGCATCCAGAAGTATTAAAATGCCTTTCCTGTAATAAACTTTCAGATTCGGATGAAGATTCAGGCATTGCCCATGGGTGTCACTTGGAACCTCAGATCCCAGGCTACTCCCTAGGATCTGGGAGTTCTTCCAACGAACATCAAAATAGACCTTCAAGGACCACCAGGGTGGACCATTGTACTGAAGCATTATCAACCATGAATGGACCATTTCAAATACACCACACTATTGGCCAGCACGAAGGCTTGCTTGAAATGTGAGTGTTCTGTTTTAAATACTGGATTATCCTTATTGTTATTTGATTTAGCTTGAGTGGATTTGTCTACCAACCTAAGTCAGCAGAATAAACTAATGCCGAATTATACAGTAGCATTATGAAGACATTATGCATGTGTTTTATGAATCCCTTTTTTTATTTTTTTGTCACCCTAAACTTGTCACATTGTACATAATTCAATATGGATTTAAGGATTTTGTGAGGCATACCATACACGTGTGTGATTTGAATATGAATTTACTAAAAATAATTTGTTGGGGATAAAATGCTGCTGTGCACATTTATTGCAATAACAATTTATATCAGCAGTTTCCAACACAGTGCATTAGAGGACCTATGGAGCAGGTATTTAGTAATAAGGTTGGTGGCGGAACTCAATCAGGATAAAGATTGTGTGTGCGTGCGTGCGTGCGTGCGTGCCTGCGTGCGTGCCTGCGTGCGTGTGCGTGTGTGTGTACATGCACATGTGTGCTTAATATTTTATTTAAAAATTCCACATTAACACATATGCCTAATATTTTATTAAAGAATTTCCCATTAACACATACCACATACACATATAGTTATACACATAAACTTATATAGTGCCAAATCTAGCTAAACATTATTATTCAGGGTGCTTTACATGTACATGTCCTTAAAAATAATTACCCAAACGTATAACTAAAAAAGTAACGGTATATTATAAAAAAACTACATATAGACAAACTAATAAAAACATTATAAATAAACAAATAAATATAGAAGGCTAAAAAACATAAATACAAAAGGTCATTTAAGGTAGAAGTAATGTTCTCTTCGACGCATTCACAATGAAATTGTCTCTTCGTTTAATTATCACTGCATCAGCCAAAGTATTCTATAAAATATAGCGTCTTTACACGTTGAAATAAAAGATTTTGATCAAAAAAATGTACTGTACTTTCCCAGGAATGCATTACATAGGTGCTGACTGTATTTTCGGCAGCTGAAAAGCTAATGGTTAACAGCATGTTTGTGTGAACCACAACAGGAAGGTTAGATACACAGGCGGCTCCCAAGTGTAGCCATAAGTAAATAAACAGACACAGGCCTGTAAACTCTACTCTTTTTTCAACCTCTCACAGCTGTTTTATACCGTGGAAAGAATCATAATCAAAGATTACTCTGCCCTGATGTTGACAACAGACGTGTGTGTAGGAATAGTGGAAAGTTATTGCGGTTAGATGTTGAAAGACAATTTGCAAATATAGACATTTTGAATTATCTAGTTGCTACGACATTTTGCGTGATGAGAAATCCTGATGTTGTACCATACGGTGCCCCTACAATTAGCTACAAATCTCTCAGCTCACTCCAGTACCAAGAAAAGAAAAAGACCTTCCATTTTAACATGTGTAATGTATGTATGTTATATCCATGCATTATGTAAGATATAAATAAAAAAAACGTATGAAAATTCTGACTTTTATGTTGTTTTAGAAGACACTATTACATTTAAATGACTGGGATCACACACTACGTTTTTTTTGTATTTCACTAAGATGTCTTTTAAAAGTTGAACTTTGAAGTATGCATTTGAGGGATTATGGGTTTGTGTACTCTCATTGACACGTCTAACACTTTGGGCAAGTTCCTTCACTCTGGAAACTTTAATAGTTTTCCAATGTGAAACTGCAGCATGGCTGGATGCTTGCCAGAGAAGATGAGATGGTGTTAGATTAAACCGGTCTGCCAAGAAGGAGAAAGGTGTTAAATGCTTTGATCCATCCTGAGGATTGAATACTTTGCTCTATAAGATCATAGCTTTTTAACTCTTAAGTCAGTTATGAATATTCTAAGAAGTATCTGTCTGTTTAGCAGACAGTGTAAGTGTTGAAGAGTTGAATTTCAGTTGAGGTATTGTGGGTTTGGATATGCTCATTGCCAGGTCAATCTTTGCGCAAGTTCATTCCCTGTACGAAGCTCCAATTCACTCAGCTGCATGAATGACTACATGGCTATAAACATTGGTTGATATTTGTTTATGAGTAGTCTTTGCACAGCAGTTGCAGTCTGGATAAATTATTCCTCGAAAAGTCAAAATGATGTCTGACTGTGCCAGGTATGGATTAAAGTGTGAACTGTTTTGAGCAGTCCGAAGGTCTGATGCCATCCATATTATAAAACAGTGTTTTTATGTCTGTCTGTGGACCTATATCTCCATCAGTTTTGCCTGAAGTTCTGCTGAATTTGTGCACTTAATCTGTCAGGCCCATGCGGATGGTTCATAGATTTTTACTTTTTCAAAACGAATCCATGTGTGGAGGACACGGAGGTCTCTATATTCCATTAGACGGCATAGATGTTGCCACATGTTATCATTTTGTAGCATCATGACATGATATAATTCTGGGACACACTGTCTGCAACACAATTTTCAAACTTGTTACCGCATAATGTTGCCTTTTTTCCAGAAATGAGATTGTGGAAATGCTTGTTTCCCTTAACTCCACTTCCCATGTAGTGTGTTTAGGGCAGTGGGAACAGAACCTTCGAATTGCTGTTTGAAAACTTTGCAGCACGGTGACTGTTCTTGTTCTATATTGTTTCAGAGATGACGACCCTGACAGACGGGTTGACATCAATGGACAACCTTCTCCCGTCACTCAGAAGCACAGGGAGGTGACCTTTGAGGACGAAGTCCCACATCAACTGTTATACAGAGCGTGCTCCCAACCGATGCTCAACTCATACTCAGAGGCGCCATCTGGTGTCAAGACATTGCATCGAGTGCTGCATTTCGGAGGGGAAATCGGTGAGGCAGAATGGAACCGTCAGAAACCCCCTCACAAACTGACCCGCTATCACTCGGAGGAGGATCTGCTGGACAGCCACAGAGGTCACACTCAGGCGTCACACAACTCTCGAGAACACGTGTTTCGTCGAAGGTGTGCGAGCGCCATGGCCGAGATAATTACGTCCATAAATCACAAGAATGTCGAGTCGTCAATGCAGATCCACCGTGCCAGTCCCGCAGTTGTGCTTCCAGTTTCGACCAATCAGCACGTTCGTAACAAACCACCTCGGCCACCATCAGCAAACAAACGGCAGCAACGACGTAAATGTCCAACGTCTCCAGAAAGTTTGGGAAACTCGTCGGAGCATGGAGGACACGCATGGTCTGACCAAGAGTTGGACGACGAAGTAATGCGAGCCAATGGCTTTGTTGTCACAGACAGAACCAGTCAACATTCGGACCGAAAGCGATTTCAGTTGCCGTGGCGAAAAAACAGAGGGCGCTACACGCCAAGTAAAGAAATAAAGAAGATGGCAAAAGCGCAACCTTATGGACATAGTGGAAGCTGTTCTTGTTGCACACTGGGTAGTAGTTCTCCATGTGCTAATCAGATGGCGCCAGTGAGTGTTAGATCTAATTGTGCTGAGCCACGGAATTGCCGAACTCCGAATTTGAAAACACCCGTGACTGTGCGTTCTGAGATGACAGCGCCACCTGGCGGGATTTATGAAGCGGTGAGAGAATTCCGTGCACCTGTGAATACTGTCCATAACGGAGACATTTCCCATAAACCCTCAGCACGGCTGGAAAGTGATTACGAAACAGTTGACGCTGTAAATAGGCTGAATAAACTGAGTCACGGCTACGGTAAGCCTCCCACTGGCAGGAAGACAAATAAGAAACGTCACATTATGGGAACTTCTGATAGAGACTACGACCAGGTGGTAGATTATACAGGGGAAGTGGAACTGAAGGGAAACAACTGCACTGGCCTGTCACAACAACAGGGGGACAGTGACTATGAGATTGTGGACATTCTCGGCAGGACAGCGAAACCACTGCACGAGTCCAGTGAGAGGAATGGACATATCCTTGGACACGTGGATGACCACACAACCACAGAGCAAGGTAGTGTCGTGATACAACAGCCTCCAGCAGATTTATTTTATTTAAAGTACCAATATATCAGCAGTACCAAGTCTCTGACACAGAGTAACATTATACTGAAGAAACAATGTAGATGAGATATCAGAAAGTAGTCCTTCTCACAGAGGACAGTACATGTGTGAAACAGATTGTATGTTGATTGTGTGAGAGTTAACCACCCTTATCTAACAAACTTTGAACTTTATACTCTACCTTTAAGAATTATTATTCACATAATAACCTGTGCATAATTTCACTGCTCCTGTAATAAATGGTATCATTAAAAATAGTTCAGATCAAATACAATACAATACAATGTGTTTTTAATAAACACACTGACAATGGAAATCTCGGCATGATGTAATGTTCTGTTTCAGATCACGCACTTTATGCTGAAGTCGATTTCACAAAGAAGACGAGGAAAACCACGTCGTGTTCAACGACGGAATGTGATGAGAGCATTACACACTTACCTCTCCCTCCGTTGCCCTTCAGAGGGTATGAAAGGTATGACAACATCACAGACACAACACGTTTCGGTTTAAATGGAAATTTTTACTTTAAATTCTGTATAATAATAATTATACATCCTGTATCCATATTGTGTATATCCATAAATAATTTAGCATTTGTTAACGAGCTATCAGGCTTTCTTCAAAATAAATCTGAGCATCTGCCTTTTCATTTTAAAGGCTGGGAAATGAGGCCGAAGTATCTAGAAATATACATAGAAATATATACATGTTTTCTGAGAGGCAACCACCAATGTCAGGTAAATAATTTATGTAAGCAGTCATTATAGATGTTTTACTGTAAATGTCTACATTTATTATACTTCACTAGCATACATAACAACAGACTTGTTTTTTGCAGCATGAGAACAACAGATTTGTTTCACTATCGTTATTGTGACATGATTATGTCATACTGTTTCACTACCGTTATTGTGACATGATTATGTCAGACATGTTTCATTGTCATTATTGTGACATGATGACAGACATGCTTAACTTTCAATATTATTGAATTGACTTGGGTGTCAGACTTATTTATCTTTATTTGTATGAGATGTATACATCAGACTTGTTTCACTTTCATTTTCCCTTCAGTGACCTTCAGCGACATCGCGGTCTGAGTGGGTCACGGACGTCTCTGGCAGACAAGATGGGTGGCTTCAGACAGTCCATGAAACGCAAATTCAGCCGCCTGCGTAAGGCGGTCAGTCTTGACCGCTTGGACAAAGCAGACAGTCCATCTAGTGAGCCATCTAGTGGCTTGAGTCGATGGAAGAGTCCTTCGTTGACATCCCTAACTTCTCACTTCAAGAAAGCAAATAGAGAAAGCAGGAAAGCAAAGTAAGTCTCAGAGAAATATGTTGTATTGAGGAGAAATGTCACCTGTTTCATATAGGAGAATACAATCAAATGTACCAGTAAGTATCTGTGTTACATAGAGTAGATGACTATGTGTATATTATATAGGGGTGCTGAGATGACAGTTTAAATGATCAGTCGGTATTTGTATTCATATAATTTTGTTATCATTCCAGAATTATTAATCAATTATATTATTGACAATATTGATTGATACTAATGGTTTCTGCACAGTCAATAATATGGGAAAGCGGTTTGATGTACATAAAAGGTAATGTAGACATAATCAAAACACAGCTAGTCATTTGAAGAAAATCACCTACATTATTAGGATTTCTATGTAAGATTCTGGATTTGTTGGATTTTTTTAAGTATGATGTTTGTTTTAAGGCGACTTTCAAAACACGCCAAAAGACAGAGTGCATCGATGACTGACCTAGACGACACAGAGACACAAAGGAAATTTCAGCCAGTCGGACAACTGAAAAAGATTAACTGCGATGGCACACAAGTGGTAGAGCTGTCCAAGCCAAAGGATGGTCCTTTTGGCTTCTACATTGCCAGGGGAAGTGCCAAGTACAATCATGGTTAGTTGAAACTAAATATCTTGCTAGTAAATTCTATGTAGATTCAAGTCATTTTAATTTAGCTCATTCAGTTTTGTTAAACCAACCCTCAGTGCCAAACATTTTCAAATCGTTCACCTATGACTTACACAATTTTAGAAAAAAAGACCAATGGAAATATGCATTTCTGAAAATACGAACAGTCTATGTATTATTACGCTAACTTCAGAGTTTTTTGAGTACATCTCCATCTCGAGAATGTTGAAAGTTATATCTACCTGAGACAGAGATATAGCCCCAGAGACAAAAACCAAGGCAAGGAGATTCAAAGAATCACGGCCAGATGGACAGAATTTGCAAGACTCACGGCTGGGTGGACAGCATTAGCCATGCATCGCAACATCTTCAATGGTATCATTGGAACATGCATGTAGAGACAAGTCTACAACTCATGCGTACTTCCAGCAATGACATACGGCATGGAAACATGGGCCACACATGCAAAGAACAAGGTAGCAACAGCACCAAAAAAAATGGAAAGGAGTATGTTAAACATCACATACCGAGACAGAAACACTAACATCTGGGTATGGGAAAAGACAAAGGTCACAGACATGATTGAACAAGATGGAAGTGGCCCTGGGCAGGGCATGTCAGCACGATACGAGATAACCGGTGGACACCACGTACCACCACCTGGAAACCCTATGAAAAAAAAGACCTAGAGGAAGGCCGGCGAGATGTTGGAGAGACGAACTAGACCACTACTGGAAAGGTACCTTATGGCAGAGGATAGCGCAAGATGTGGGAGCAACATGCTGGGGCCTTTGCCCAACTGTGGGACATTTATGGCTGCACAATGATGATCTCTCCCAAGGTGCACAGATTCGCACCCTCTCTATGCTCATCTCTGTCCATGAATCATTACCCTCACACCTACTTAGTACCTACTTACCCATTGGTAGTGCATTTAAGAAACGCTACTTATTTTTGGTTATTTACTTTTTGTTTTTGATTAGCATGACTCTTCTGGAAGGGATTTATCGTACTCACACAAGAGCCATGTAACAATACAACTAACTATTCCTCAGAAAACGTGACATTGGCTGATCAGGTACTCGTTTCATTGCAGGTATTTTCGTGTCACGCCTCAGTGACTCGGTGCCAGCTCACCTCTTTGCTGGTCTCATCAGTGTAGGAGACGAGATCCTTGAGCTCAACGGAACGACCATGACGAACATCTCACTGGAGGAGACCTACGACCTGATGGCTAAACAGGACCAACTCAGGCTCAAGATCATGCCATTTATGGCACGGAGAGATGCCTGATTCAGGTGGAATGTTAACGGCAGGCTGGCAGCTCTTGCGCCCAGAATTTTGCATTCGGAAGTCTGCACATGGGAAAGTTAAACATCAAAGGGCATTGCAGTTACTTCTACTTACATTATTGCCAGTCAATTTTGTTTTGAAAATGGATGTTTTGTTTACCATTTGAACATATTGGAGGAGGTGGAATGTTTTTAATTGCGAACATCGTTCTGAGTTAAATAAAGTAACAAACGCAAATTGGCAGGCGGTAAACCTGGAGCTGGTGCTTTCGTAGCAAATATAGCAATGACAAAGTGCAGTGATTTGTATTCTTTGTGTAATTGAAAATCACTGTTTTTTGTATCAGTTCATCAAGTTAATTAACTTGTATAATATGTTATAATTGGGCTGTTTGTTGGTGTCATTTAATTAACTGCCTATGTCAGTGTGACCTCCGCATTACTGGGGTGAGGGACTGAGGAGAACGGATGGGAGGTCAAGGAAATTGGTGGGAGGTTGAGGAGAAGGGGTGGGAGGTTGAGGAGAGGGGGTGGGAGGTTGAGGAGAGGGGGTGGGAGGTTGAGGAGAAGGGGTGGGAGGTTGAGGAGAAGGGGTGGGAGGTTGAGGAGAGGGGGTGGGAGGTTGAGGAGAGGGGGTGGGAGGTTGAGGAGAGAGGGTGGGAGGTTGAGGAGAAGGGGTGGGATGTTGAGGAGAAGGGGTGGGAGGTTGAGGGGAGGGGGTGTGAGGTTGAGGAGAAGGGGTGGGGGGTTGAGGAGAAGGGGTGGGAGGTTGAGGAGAAGGGGTAGGAGGTTGAGGGGAGGGGGTGGGAGGTTGAGGAGAAGGGGTGGAAGGTTGAGGGGAGGGGTGTGAGGTTGAGGAGAAGGGGTGGGAGGTTGAGGAGAAGGGGTGGGAGGTCAAGGAAAGGGTGGGAGGTTGAAGGGAGGGGGTGGGAGGTTGAGGAGAGGGGGTCAGGGACTGAGGTGTTAGGGGGCATGAGCTAAAGATAGGCCAGGATAGGGGTTAAGGAGAGGGGTTGGGGGGCAGAGATAGCATCTGATAGCAGACATCACCTTTCTGAGACAATCCCTAAGTAGTCTTATCACTGTTTTATTTTAAAGGCCGACCTGTATTCACCGTTCCTGCCCTAGTCAGATATTACTCAGTTACTACACTGCTTATATGGTTAAATTATATGTATATACTAACAAATGCTATTGTTATATTTAACGGATATCAATATCTTGTAATGTATTTGTTAAGTTGATGTTTTAAGTATGTAGACTAATTTATTATGAATATTTCTGGTTATTTTTACACCGATATAGTGGCCATATGTATCAGCTGCTTTAGTGTATTTGTAAAATAATAAGTTACTATATCCTAATTTTATATTTGCTGCTGAGTTTACTGATTGTGTATGATAATAATAAGTGTTATATATTATTTATATGTACCCTATTGTATGTAATATTATAATGTTAAATATACACATGAGAAGTGGTCAGGAAATATAATATACCTGATGTACTACCAAGAATCACTGTGGTTCACAATTATTGTAATCACACATTTGTATAAACAGTTGTCCTGTTTGTTAAAGACACTGTCTTTTCCTAAATTTATGTAGCATTTATTTATATAATTGTCCTTAATAATGTATTGCATATGCTGAAGGTACTTTATACACCAAATTACAATTAGTAAGCCAGGACCCGTTTTTGCAATGCTGTTCTTTTATATCCCACCAAAATACGTTAGTAGGTTTTCTGAATTTGACAAATGGTGTGCACAGTAATAATTTTTATAATGTAAAACATACTTAATTGCGCGACAAACTGAATATTTTCAACAAATTCTTGGTGTGCACGGAATATTTGTTTTGGTCAAAAACACGTGCAGTTAAATTCTGAGTTTTGAAACCATATATATTATTGTTTCTATTTCTACATAACCATAGTGTGATTTATATCCTGCTGTGTGATATATATCCTGCTGTGTTTGAACAATATCTGGGTACTTATGAGAATCACATTCTATACTGCTGATAGGCTAGATATATTTGGTGATAATGGAGAACACTTTCACATCATGGTACTTATATTGCAATGTCTGTTTAGGAAACGTTTGTGTAGATCTACCTAGTGTATATAATATTTATGCATGAGATTCATTAGCATTTAGACATGACCAACTTGTATTGGTTAGATAGTTTGCACATTGTACATGCAGATTGACAGAAGGATGCAAGCCACATACCACAGCTGTTGTAAATGTTCCTGGTGTTTGTATCTATAATATATTTATCATATTTTGTTATCAAATAAAAGTACTTGTATTGTCAGTCGTAAATCCTCAACTTCAAGACTCACTTTGGGTCTCAGTATATCTTCCACCTGTCTAAGGATTTATGGGCAAAACGTTATTGGCAAATGAAACTAGAAAATTAAAATGTCAACTTCTAACATTTCTTTTGTTTTTAGATAGGTAACACCATGCAATTTATAGGCCTAAAATATACACACACACACACACTTACCCGCACACAAACACACACACGCACACACATACACACACCCACCCACCCACAGACACACACACACACACACACACACACACACACACACACACACACACACACACACACACACACATATATATACACACATTAATAAACGAACGAGCGAACCCAAGCACACTCAAAAGAAACATTGATACTGCTTTTGTCTAATTAAAACATTCCTTAGAAAAGTTAACTTATGTACTCTTAAGTTGTTATTCTTGTTCTTATTTAGTTGTTTTTTTTGAAAAAATACAACTAGACATGAACATTTTCTGTCCAACAGCATCTCCTGTAGGTTTGTAATAGCTTTCAACCTTGCGAAATGTCAAACAGTACCATTCGTTATACATAGCCGGCACAAATTCTGTCTTTGAGGCACGTATAATACAAGTATTTGTCTCTCTTTTTACACGGTTCACAGTCGATGACTCTGCAAGATAAACCAGAAGATATGCCAGTCGTTATACGTGGTTATTCCGTATTTTAACCACCAGAG
>OZ024859.1:7345378-7350378 GCA_964017155.1 Oasisia sp. SBJ-2009
TTCATAGATTGATTCTTAGTGAGTTTCTGCAATTTAAAGGTAAGTTTCTTCTTAGCCGTAGCAACTATGAGTCTATGTGAGAGGTGAATATCTACATCCTATTAGGCATTATTAGTATCCACACTGTACACACAGGTTCAGCTCTCGTGAACGCTTTAGTCACGTAGACCTATCATTCCGATGTCTATTATCATTGTAGAAAACCATTTGCATTACGCCACTACTTTGTTTTAATATCTATACACTAATACAGTATAAATAACACATTTCTATCACGATTATTGTTTCAGAACTGTGTGTTCTTCTACCAGAAAGACACAAATGCCAGCATGGTCAGATGGCATCCATTACCCGTTTTGGGATTGTTTTTATTGTCTGCCCAGTTCGCATCTGCTCCCAAAAAAAGGTATGGCTGATAAATGTTAATCACACCTCTTTCCGAGTAACACGAGCATCGTAAAGGCAGCCAAAAGGTAATGTTTTAATACCATTGCACGTCAAAGAATTAAAGCAAACTAACCATTTGTAACGTCAATCAATATTTTTACATAATTTGTCAATGTGTGATCCCACAATAGCAGACTCTTATAAAATGTTCGATAAAATGGGAGGCATAAATCATTGACAACAATTTTAGTTGTGTTCCTTACTATAATTCCAATTAAAAGGGCCTTCATATATCGTGTTTTTGGCGGCATAACTGACGTAGTTTTGAGTTTGTGTTACGTACCTGAACCCTATCACTACATTACTAAAATGTGTTAGTTTTATTACGTGATGACTGTTTTGTTATTTAAGCAGGTGTCGGTATATATTAGGGAGCTAATCGAGATTGTTAATTATAAATAATAATAATAAAACACGACATTAATATAACGCCATAATCACACAGTGCTCTGTGGCGCTTTACAATTCAATATTACTAACTGTACAGGTAAGTTAGGACAATAAAATATCAGTTAATTATTTTAGAAGCAAACAACACATAGTCGTAAATTTAATTAAACAGTTAAAATACAATTATATATAAGGGCAGTAAACCTAAAACGGCATGGACCCTCCAACAGATTGTCAACGTGGTTGTTTGCAGTCATCATACCAAAATTATTCTAAGAATTATTAGTGCCATATTCTACTTAAAATGCATTGAATACTTTAAACGAACGTATTTGGATTGTTACTCGTGATTATCCTAATTTGGCGGCCGTCTAACTTGTAAAAAGTAGAAACCCGAGAAAACCTTTCTAAGAAAATTGCGCTGCCTATGCAAATAATTGTGTTACCTTCAATACATCTTTCTGATAAAATACTGATAAAATATTCTTATTCGCACCTTTATATGCATAAACCCAACTTGTAATTTGATCTTTATGTACTGTCACCAACATATGCCAACGATGTTTACATAATATTAATATCATATGTAGGAGAATGGCAAACAAGATAACATGTGGTGGTAGCACGCATGTATATTAGTTCCACAATGTAGTCTTTAGAATTGCTTAGTGAAGTTTACACTTTACTCCATTGTATCCGGAATATAAGAGTTATAACTGATTGTACACAATCAACTGCCCTTCCTGTCTCTATGTCTACAGCTATGCCTTCGTTCCTAACAATGAGTCAGTTGGTGCAATATAGGGTGAAAGAACCAGCAAATAAATATTTTCACATTACCATTAATTTTCATATTTGGCTTAGACCTTAACATAATCATATAATTGTAATTGTTTATCGACAGAATCGTAGATATAACAAGAACGTAATCGACATATAACATTACGTCACTAGACGTAGGCAGACATTTACTATTTTTAAGATGATGACATTTGTACATTGTAAATAAATATGTATATCTAGTAAAAGTATTACATATGTTACTAATTTAACCGATTTTGTAATACCATTGTGTTTACTGTTTTTGCCATGTGATGTTGAAAACCAAATCCTAATTATTTCTCGATTGTCAGGTTTCCACAGAAGACACCGCCACGGTGGCACCATTGGGGTAGGGACCTGGGAATCCTTTGGCGAATGGCTCAGACCTACAAAAGGTGACTACCTATCTAATAACATTATCCAAAATGGTAGGCGAAACGTGATAGGAAAAAGCACAACAGACGTTGTTAGGTGTCGCCCAGCCCGTTGAGGGATGTCGGGTCAACATGACATGTATGACATGCTGCGGTTTAAACCTGACATGAACTTCCGTAAGAGCTGGAAGAGGAAAACTTGGTAGATGGGTCTGGTAATATTTTGGTGGTGTTTTATATGGAGTCAGACCATTTGAGCTCTGTTATTGACAATTTCACAGCATATTTACCCTCCATAGCCAGACGTTCTGTGGAAGGTTCGTTAACTTCTAATACCTCAGGCTCCCACAAACTTCTTTCAAACCCCTCCATTTCTGCTTGAACCACCCACGGATTGTCCCTGATTACATCACCAAGCAAAATGACAACTGTATTAATACGCAGATATGCACCGACTGACAGCTGTCGTAATTTGACAGCTCTGATGCCACGCTATACTGCTATACACACCGGTTGTTCATTTAATGTGTTTTCATTCTGCAGTCGTTAATGCATGCAAATCACTCCCATGCAAAAATGCCGGAACATGTTCAAACCTCGGCACCGGCTACAGGTGCACGTGCGTAAGAGGATATATGGGGCGCAACTGTAGAGGTAAACGACGTGTTCTTACTCTGGGTGTAATTCAGTTCAATAACTTTATTCCGGAATATTACATCCATATAAAAAGGTAAACAAGACTACGACTAGTAACTAGTTGGAGTGTGGTCAAACAATGGCATCTGCTAATAAAATGTTCGATATAATGGAGGCAGAATACATAAATTAACCTTAATATGTTTGTTGGCATATTTTACAAAACAAATCCTACGGGACGTTTTAAACACACAAGTTTGTATATATTTGTGTTATTTACTCATAATATATATATATATATATATATATATATATATATATATATATATATATATATATATATATATATACATATAAATATATATATATATATAAATATATACATTATTAATATACATATATATATATATATATATATATGTATGTATATATATATGTATATATATATATATATATATGTGTGTGTGTGTGTGTGTGTGTGTGTGTGTGTGTGTGTGTGTGTGTGTGTGTGTGTGTGTGTGTGTGTGTGTGTGTTTTCGGCGGCGGAACTAACGTAGTTTTGTGTTTGTGTAACTTACATGGACCCTTTCTCCATATTGTCAAAATGGGTTAGTTTTATTACGTGATGACCAATGGAGCTACTGATGTTGGTTTATATTCGGGAGCAAATCAATGTAGTTTTAACTTTTTTAACATTATATTAAAGTAATTATATGGGGTTTTAATTGAAGGGGGCGTCGGCATGCCAAAATCATTCTAAGAATGTGTATTGGCATATTCTACTAAAATGCACGGAATATTTTAAACGGACTTATTTGAATCTTCGTTCGTGAATATCCTCGTGACGACAACCTTTCTAAGAATGTGTTTACGTTCAAAAACAGTTTGATGATAAACTACTGTAACATATTCTTAATCGCACTTTTGTATGCGTAGACCCAATCATTTGTGTTGTATGCACTTTAATTAGATCTTTATGTTGCTATCACGTACGTGTGCCAACGATGTTGAACATAATATAAATAATAACGTCGTATGCAGAAGAATGGGAACAACTGAAGGTTGGTGACTGTAGAGCTTGCATCTATTGTAGATCGATTTGTTCTACTTGGGACTGCTTATTGCAGTTTGTATGTATGCCCTGTTCATTCAAACATCAACCTAATAACATCAAGTCGTCAGCCTATTTAGCCACCTTCAAGGCACGCCTAAAGACACATTTCTTTCTGACTGTTCTCACGGCTTAGTTTAATGTTTGTGTACTTTTATCGATATTTTATTTAACCTATTTATATATTTATTATACATATATACATTTATTCAGCTTAAATAATGCGTGTTATTATATTTATATAATTATTTTATAATTGTTTATATATTTCACTAGTATATTTATGTTTTTCTTCTGGTGTATATTTGTATTTTAGGATTTCAATGTATGTAAAGCGCCACGAACAATTTGAAATTGGATGTGGCGCTATATTAAATAAAATATATTATTATTATTATTATCATTTCGACTACCCTTGGAAGCAATCAACCGCGCAGTAAAATAAACCTCATACTACACAATCTACTATCCAAGATAGCCTGTCTGCATCCAGGGTTTCGTTCTTAACAACGAATGGACTGGGAAAATATAGAGTGAACGAACATGCAAAAGAAATTATTCAGATCATTACTGATTTTTATATTTGGGATGGACTATAACATAATGACTTAATTTAAATTGTTTACCAACAGAATCGTAAATACGACAAGAATGTAGTCTACACATAAAAGTATGTCCCTATACATAGGTAGACATTTGACATTGTTTAAAATCATGATATATGTTCATTGCATAATACATATGGATATCTAATAAATGCAGCTGTTTTTATTATACTATTGTTGTTACTTGCTTTTGACATGTGATGTTGAAAAACCAAACGTAGTTATATGTCTCGATTTGATGTTTCTTTTCCAGATATTCAGAGAAGACATCGCTATGGTGATTTATTTGGTGCAAGGTTTGGGAATTTATTTGGCTCATGGCTCAGACCTCCAAAAGGTGATTACTTATCTAATGAAATTATCTAAAATGAAAGTAGATTATCTTAGTAGTATTAGTATGTTTAAAAATAAAATCGACACATACCTCAAAAGAGCGGGATACACTTAGATAGACAGGATTGGACTCACAATTATTTTCCACCAGCCATCTCAAGTTGATTCTCTAGATAGCAATCTTGTTAAATCTTGCTAAACTTCACAATTTCGAAATCTAAGCATGCGAAACGTAATGGGAAAAACACAACACGTAGTGTTAGGTGTCGTGCGACCGTTTAG
>OZ024859.1:7367878-7397878 GCA_964017155.1 Oasisia sp. SBJ-2009
ACACGGTTTATCGATAATAACAAATCTGAAACCGAACTAAGTCATGGATAGCCTCGATTGCACAGGCTCCGTGATGTGGCAGCACTTTTCAGCCCCTCAACTCTGCCTGGGGGATTAATCGGCTGTCGTTGTAACCGCCAGAACGCCCTTACCCAAGATAAGGGTAGAGACGCTGATTGGTTCTCAGGCCAACTATAAAATAAAAATTAAAATAACGATATACTTTTACAAGATAATGACACCCTATGAAAAGTATTCAACATTGAATTTATATTAACACAAAAATAAATAAAAATAAAAATGTGCAGTTGTTTATAAAATAGAAATTACAGCCAGATTAACCAGTATCCTTGAGATGGCAGCATTGTTTAGTCCCACACGGAAAATATTCAAAACCCGGCAAAGTCAGCAGACTGTCTTCTCGGCGTAGTGACGCAGACGACCGACAGTCAGTTAGGCGAGACTAAGTCATGGACAATAAAACCTCTATCGCAGTTACGTAGGCGTCACTAGGTGGCGCCACCATTTACCGCTATCTTCGTAGCCTCACTGAATAATCTCCCAGGCTGTATCGCAAAAAAGCGAATCTAGCGACTCGATCGGTTAAGGAAAATAAAAGATAATCTATAAATACTCCAAAATTACTCCAAAAGGATCGGTTTCATGAGCAGCTAATAAAGTTGTGTATATGCTAAATATGCTAATGCATGAGTTTACGCGATTTATATGCTGTCTAACCAAGGATTCTATAGCTTCACTATGTAAATATAACTATAAGATCCTTGGATTAACACTAAAGGCCGGATTAAATTGACGTTATTCTCGTCCGACCCAACCAAACGACGCAAGTCGGTGTATGTTTGGTCTGGTTAGGCCGGTGTTAATCGGATCGACACTTTCGGTTATAATCGGGGCTAGTCGGTTTAAGTCTGACTTAGTCGAACTTTACGCCATTACGACTTGCATTAACAATGTCATATGCACTTTAACCGATGACGCGTCTGAACCTTCTGACCATCTCGTTATATTAATAACCTTTGCCATTCGATATGTGTTTCTCGAACTTTCAACATTTCACTCAACAAATAGCGTCTGATGTCTGTAGAGGGCTGATAAATGTCACGATTTATTACACATCCGTTGCTCTGAATGCTTCACTTACTCTGACCTGGGGATACAGTTATCATGTTATTGTTTTACGCACACGCATAAGCCACTCTCTCTCTTGTCTGGAGTCGATTGACATTTAGGCCCATACGTTGTAATCGGTTGACAATGACCCTATCGAGGCCGTTTTCCACAGTGGGTCTAAGACCAGTTTCGTGGTACCTTCCCCCAAGGCTCTGGCAATCATGTATGTAATATACAGCTATTATTATAAGAGTTACTTATTGGTATATTATCGTTCTTGGCTGAATAGTAAAAGTAAAACTATAAGTAATATATATATATATATATATATATATATATATATATATATATATATATATATATATATATATATATATATATTACTTACAGTTTTACTTTTATATATATAATATATATATATATATATATATATATATATATATATATATATATATATATATATATATATATATATGACAACACATATGCATTTGGCAGGTGGACAAAGATGGCCGCAAATCTTTAAAATAACTTCAAAGTAGTATTCATCGTCCTGCTCTCAAAACATACCAATGGTGCAGTATGGCGGCCATCTTGGATTAAGAAAAAGCCAAAGGTTCATATAAACATTAAAAACTATCGAAATACTGAAAAACAAAACTTACTGTAAACAGACATTGCAAGGTATATAACGAATCTGTTGACATTTCACTGAACTTTGTTGAACCGGACCGTAACTTGATTTGGTTTTTCGATTAGCAAGTTCAAAACAGTATTTCCATAGAAATAAAAAGGGAGGGTAATGTAAATTTTATTTTTATCTTATTTGTCAACGCGGCAGCGACGGCAACAACTCTAGGTATAGAATCAGTGGTTTATTCTTGTTCTGTTTCACCAGAAATGTTTGTTTTCGCACACATAAGATATTTGCACGTTCTGACGGTGTGTGTGACACTATAAATAATGGTTGACCTATCAAGACAGCTAGCCATTGAATGTCAGACATCACATAACGGGACAGAAAAACAAACATCTGGGTAAGAGAGAAGACAACGGTCATATAGACGTGATTAATAAGATCGGAAGACGGAGGTGGATCTTAGCCGGACACATCGGTAGAATACGACATAACCGACGAACATGGCGTATCAATATTTAAAAATCTTACAAGTGGACACGAGTGAGCGACGAACTAAACGTGTACTGCAAGAGCATCATTTTGCAGAAGACACCGCTACTAGACAGGCCAATCTGGAAACAGCATTTTGAGGGGTTCGCCAAATCACAGGACACAGTAACGATGACGATGATGACGAAACAGTTATACCCCTAATGGAATTATCCCAATTATCCGTTCAGATGCTAAGGACATGTCAAGCGTAGAGCCGATTGTCATGACGTTATTTGGGACCCGGAAGTGACAGAGAACAGGATGGCGTTCTGATTGTAATGTTACGAGCTTAATTTTAAGTAGGTTGTTAATGAGGTACTGCCACCTTTCACCATATTCGATTCAGTTATATAATATCATTATACAGTGTTTTTGTTTGAAAACAGCCGTAACGGGAAAACATCATTTTAATCAAACATCTCGACGAGATCTTCCATAAAATGTATGTTTAATCACATTTTTGCAAATACATGTTTTGGAATGTACGTTTAGGTGAAGCACAGGGTGTATATGAAATTTCATTTGGCGAATTTGCATTACCATGTCTATGCATAGTATACTCTTGCCGGTTCTTACGTGTCCTTTTCTGGTTTGTATTAGGCATTCCTGCCTCTTGTGCCAGCTCTGTGTTTCACATTATGTTGAGACTGTGCGCATGCATCTGGTAACACCGTCCATAGTAATCGGCGTGTACGACGTTGAGAAATTAAAATAAAACATCTAGGACTCCACGGAAGAAAGCCGCAACATTTACCAAACTAGTTACACTCATAATTTTGGTAAAATTGTTATTGCCATTGAATTAAACAGTTATATTCACCGCAGGAATCCTGCCTATGTCTGGCAGCTCAATGAAGCGACTCGGAAACCGGAAGTGCGGAATACATATTTTGCGTTCGCGACCTTTATAGCACAGTGTGTAATATAAGTCCGTGATCCTAATTCTTACTGACACGTTTTGATTAATGAGGACATTGCCAACTGACACTATTTTAATAAAACAAAAAGAACAGTTGTGAAGCCCGCGTCTAGTTCAACAAAATCGCCACATGGTAAAGAAGTGGTCCAGAGGCAAATAAATGAAAGGTAAAATGCGATATGTGATATCGGTAATCATTTCGAAATTGCATGGATGGCCACGTCGAATGTCATGTTATAGTCATGTCAAGAGTCTCAGTTGTTCGGACGCCATTTCTGTTGACCTTTTGGATGACCGGACGAGACGTGAATAACAAGCAGCAAGTCCCCATTTAAAAAAGCAAAGCAAATGTTTTATGAAAGCCAATTAATAATAATACACTTCCTATTATATATATATATATATATATATATATATATATATATATATATATATATATATATATATATATATATATATATATATATATATGTATATGTATATATATATATATATATATATATATATATATATATAAATATATATATATATACATATATATATACATATATATATATATATATATATATATATATATAAATATATGTATATATACATATATATATATATATATATATATATATATATATATATATATATCATATCTTACCGTAAAGTTACGGTGGTAAAGAACTGTACGCTTTGGTTAAACCAAGATACAGGCAATTAAATCCAATTTGGTAGACGCACAAATATATGTTGCACAGTGTAGACATTTCTGCATAAATACAATGTATCATTACAATGCAACCAGAACTTGAATCGTCATCAATGTATTTGAGACACATAATCCTTGGGTTAGGCCATAGTCATAAATGAGATCGTGGTCCTCTTTTGATGAACGCCATGGCTGGAAAGAGCACACGATCTAACGCGATGCCACAGAGTTGCTTCTCCGCGTTGATGGCAGGCGTTGTTTCCACAATAGCGAAAGTACTACGCACGGCAACATTCCAATACACGTGCGGTATTAATAACGACGTAATCTAAACAGATAACCGACATCACCGCCTATTTCGTCACAATAATAAATGTCACGCAGCTTGACACTGATTTCGCAAGATATCGCATTTACACAAATAATGCACACAGTCGGTTACGTAAGTTGGGTACGAGGCCATGCGTGTGCAAACATTGTCTGGATTTGACCTCCTGTGCATTAGTGCAGTCAATGTTGACCGTATCCGGTAGCTGTTAATAAGGCTCCACACCTATCACTACGTATCTAATATTAGCTCTACAACACCGGCTAATGTTACAACCAAGGTATTTGAAAGCAACTTCGCGTCAGTGGCTGAGATTGGTGATTTCTGGGATCGATCTCTCTCCGGAACCGGAAATGCGTGCGTGCAGAGCACAGTGGGTACAGTTACTAAAGTAGTAGTCTTATCTGATACGAATCAGCTTGAGTTATTTAAATTTGCTGCAGATTTATAAATAGTCACGAACCTTTGGATTCTTATGAATGGACAAAAACACTCTTTCTTGGGTTGATTGAGCGATTCAACCATACGGAATGTTACTCAGACTTAGAACATTTGCATGCTGCCTTCTAATCTGTTTATGTATGATTATAAATTCTAGTCGTGCCTCGTGCATTCCCTGGTGTGTGTCGCGCTGACTAATTAAGCACAGTTAGCCAGTATATAATTCCAGTGGGACACCTTCTAATGTGTCGAATGTCTCCGACTTGTCACGTTCATACACTTAGCGTATAGCTGACATTTTGTGACGATGTAGACTATTGCTATGTTCACACATAATATTTCAAACCGCAATAATTTACAACCACACAATTATTCTGAACGCCAGACGTCCGTTTATTATGTCAAGCTACTGAGCCAGGGCACTTGTCAAGCTAGACCGGTTATGTAAATCTGTTTAGCCTCGTGCTATCACAACATTGATGTATGCGAAACCGCAGCGGCGTAATTTCTCTTGAGAACGTTTGGAAGGCTTCAATTAAAATAAGCACATCATTGAAGTAGTGCATGAGGGAGGCGGGGGAGGACACATTAGCATACCATAGCATATAAGAATAGCGTGGTACAACAATTGTACTGGAAAGAGATAAGGCATGCTCGCGTTGTATCTATTTTACTGATCAGAGAAGGACAGATCTTTCTCTGTACCGAAAGCTCGTTTTGAACTACTAGAACTAGACGATATCGACACCATGAGCGAAACCATCACATACATGATCCAACAAAGCGCGTCACGAGTAGCTAAGGCAATTAATAAGCCAAAGAAATCGAGGTTAGCGTCACCAAGACGAGCCCTGATGGCGAAACGATGAGAAATGGCGGAAAACGGCGACGATAAACAACGAATAGAGTACGCAGAAATATGCAAGACAATCCAAAAGAAAGCATGAGAGGACATCTGGAAGTACAACCAAGATGTCATACAAGAAACGATCATAGCACCAAAGAGCCTGACGAAAGTCGGAAGAACGCAGAAGCTCGGCCAAGGCAGACTGATCACATTCCTGGACAAGCAGGGATCAAGATAAGATCGTAGGACGAATAGAGGAATTCTACACCGAGCTGTACAAGTGAACAGAGTACCATAAGCCACACTGACCGAAAAGATGTACCAAAGATAACATCATGAGAGGTGGAAGCAGCACTACGAGATATGTATAATGGGACAGCAACAGGCTACGACCATATAAACATCGAAACATTGAAAGCAGGAGAAGATACCATATCGAAGACACTTGCTAAGCTGTACACTAAATGCTAATCAGAAAGACGAACACCCACAGCGTGGAAGAATGCTAAGATGGTGAAATATTCAAGAAGAGACATGAGAAAGACCTCAAGAATTATAGACTGATATATCTTATATCTACTATCAAACGTTTATGAAGTACTCACGAAAGTAGTAACGAAAAGGCTAAACAAGACACTCGACGAAAACCAGCCACGAGAGCAAGTTGTATTCAGAAGCAGATACTTACCGATAGATCACATCCACGTCGTAAAGCAACTGAAGGAGAAGTGCAGATAATATATTATCCCACTGTGCATCGCATTCGTCGACTACGAGAAAGCCTTCGACTCAGTGGAAACTCAAGCAGTAGTGACCTCTTTTCAAGAACTGGAGATAGAAGATCTGTACATCTAACTCCTGAAGAAAATCTATACCAACAGCTCGATAACAGTCCACCTATACAAAGAAACCAAAAGATCAATATCAGGAGAGGAGTACGACAGGGAGATACCAAATCGCCCAAACTCTTTGCGGCAGCACTCGAAAGCATATTCCGACGATTGACTTGGGAAACCAGATGCTTGACGATTGACGGCGAATATCTTAGTCATCTTCGCTTCCCCGACGACATACTCATATGCGCTAATACACCACATGAGCTACAACAAATGCTAAAGGAATTAGCTGATGGAAGTAAAAATATGGGTCAGAATATTAACAAGTCGAAGACAAAGGTGATGATGGAAAATGACAGATGTAGAAGCAGCATGCTGAGGCCTTCGCCCAACCACGGGACACTACGGCTGCACAGTGGAGATGACGATGATGATTATGATGATGATGATCAACAACGTTTACACAAAGACCTATGCCTTATTTGTCAAATATATCAACTTTGCATACTATTGGAAAATCTTCATATTGTCACGATGGATGCTGTTCGAAACGATGCTAAAGTTTATATGAAGATCTTAATTAAAGATAGTGATCACGTAGGTACCCAACTTGTTAAGAAACACAATTATGTTTGTGGTAGACCAGCCATTATATAAAACCATTCTAACGTGTTACAAATACTAGAACTGTGCGTGGTATAAACAGAACGCAATTGAATAGTTTCGCAGCTGGTGGCTCGAGGTCTTGTAATTTACAGACTGGCCAGGGTCACAGTAATTTGGAATAACAGCTGCGTGTCCATGTGTAAATTAATGACATCTCCACTGAACACCTATGATTATTGTGTCCAGAAGGATACCGTAAACCCACTCAATTTTCTACTGTGGTACGAATATTATTAGGCTATTTCGTGCTGGTAAATATTGCATTGATGTGCGATATTCATTGATTTATTAATTATGCATAAAATAAGAAATGCTACGTTCGTACGTGTTTGCGAGGGAGGTTACATTAAATTACAATCATGAGCAATTTGCAACTGTTGTGACACAAAATACGTAACAAGTTTACACCGCATTCAAACACGCAATCAGTCGATCAACAAATCAATTCATTTATTTCAAGATTATACAATTAAATACAGAACAAAATAAATCTAGACACATGATCAGTCAAAAGTAATTCGTATACAATATATGAAAAACATTGCACTAATAAGATAATATAATATATATATATATATATATATATATATATATATATATATATATATATATATATATATATATATATATATACATACATAGGGCCTACATATATTCATACATACATACATACATACATACATACATACATACATACATACATACATACATACATACATACATACATACATACATACATACATACATACATACATACATACATACATACATATAATATGTTTATTAAAGGGGTAACCGGACAGAATCCCCTCAGTCAAAATCCCCTCGGATAAAAAAACCTCCGGACAAAATCCTCTTAAGTCACTTATTTGAAATCCACCAACCCACAACTCGACACCAACTGACTGTTCTCGTTGCTTCTAAATTCGATTTACGCACGCTCACGCTCTCTCGCTAACGCGCTTGATTGTCTGTGGTTCTAAAATGCATAGCGCCTACATTCGTCTATTCAGTCTATGCCCAGACTGCAACCATGGAAGTCATACAGAGCCAGTAGGGTTGCCTCAAACTACTACTAGATGGGCACAGGTACAACAAGAAGAACAAGTCCAAGACGACTATCCGGTGGGCGTGTTGACGAGGAGACAAGGATGCTTTTTCCACATCACCCAAAACACGTTTCGGAAAATACAGACCCTTGGACTTGTGCAACAGTAGAAAGATTATTGGACTTGTGCAACTGTACATGGATGATGACACTGTGAAACTATTCTGTGGCACGTTGGATGCCTGACATTGTTGCCTGTGGACGATGTTGTTGCTGGAATTCTGTTCTTGAGACGTGTCACACCTGATGAACTTGAGCCACTTGTCGACTGCGTAGTTTTCCACCATCCTTCCCACCACCTGTCTGGAATGTCCAGGAAGCAGATTGCCAGGGGATACCGCACCAACAGCGCCTGTGAAGGTTGGAACAACGCCTTCATCATGCATGTTGGACATGCTCACCCGACTGTTTGGCGTGCCATCGACTCACACCGCAAGGATCGGTCTCTGGTGGCCAGCATATGACTTCGTGACCAGCACGGCCAACCTCCAGCCAAACATGTATGACGTCACACTCCACAGCTCCATGTTAGACTCCAGACTCTTTGCTCTGCTATACAGAATGGGACTAAATATGTGGAGGCCGCTCTGAAGGGTGTTGAACACTGTATGAGATGGAAAGGAATCTGATCAATAGTTTGCTTTCATTCAACATGTATATGTAATTATGTACTCACCCAGATTTTGATTTTAGTGATCAATAAAATAGGTTTTTACACAATACGTTGTCCCAATAGAAACGTTAATAAGGGAATTTTGTCCGATGGGGATTTTGTCCGAGGGGATTTTGTCCGGAGGGGATTTGGTCCTGGATTTGTTTAAAGGTGTGTTTAAATTAGTGTGTGCATGCATGCATGCATGCGTGTGTGTGTGCGCGCTCGCGAGCGTGCGTGTGCGCGTGCGTGGTATGGATGCACTTTGGTGCTTATGTGTTTATGTGTAAAAGCATTACAAACCAACCTTGCAGCTATTAATTGACCGACTCGTAAACAACCAGCGGTTGCACCAGAAGACGTCAGAAGTGACGAACACGACCTGTGACGTCACTCACAAATAAAGAGGTTTCCTTAATGACTAAATTAAATTATGGCTTCGTGTCATTAGGCCGCGTTAATGCCGCGGAACTAGCAGCACTTGCACGATTATCCGTGTCGGTGCTATTTAATGAAGTGTAGTAACTGAACTGAAAGAGAAGGCGCAATTAGTAAGATGACTGGACATCACATTGTTTCTGATGTAGAAATAATTTATCGTCATACTTAGCGCCGCTATTTTGTCATAAGACACCACACAACGCTGCTCGCCACGCATCGCTGCGCACGATGCTCTGCTGCACCACACGCTTCGCTGTACACCACGCTACCCACAACACCCTAGTACAGTACGCTGCACCCGAGCCACGCACCACGGTACTAGCTATACTACAATGCTCTCTATTTCACGCTACTGCACTTACTCTCCACATCATGGTATTAGCCCCAACACGATACTCTCAATATAACGCTAATGGCAACACCTCAATACACTCCACATCACTCGAAAGAGTGATGTGGAGTATATTCCACATTACGCTGCTAGGCGATACTCTTTACGTCATGCTATTAGCCGCAGCTTAATACTCCCCATATATCGTTACTTGCGTCACCACTATACTCTCCATATCCCTCTACTTCCAACACCCCACTACCTTTCACATCACGATACTAGTCACGTGACGATAGTCTTTACATCAAGCTACTAGCAGCAGCACGATACTTCACATGTATCGTTATTTGCCACACCACTATACTTTCTCAATCACCCTACACATGTATATACTACTCACATCACACCACTAGCTACACTAAGACACTCTCCGTGTCATGCCACTAGCCACATAGCAATATTCTCCACTTAATCTAGTAGCTTTAGAATGATACGCTCCACATAATGCTACTAGGCACACCACGATATATGTCACATCATGCTACTAGCCAGACTACGATATAGTCCACATCATGCTACTAACCACACCACGATTAACCCCACATCATGCTACTAGCCACACCACGATATACTCCACATCATGCTACTAACCACAACACGATACACTCCACATTATGCTACTAACCCCACCACGATACTCTCCACATCATGCTACTAGCCACACCACGATACACTCCGCATCATGCTACTAGCCACACCACGATACACTCCACATTCCGCTACTAGCAACACCACGATATTCTCCACATTATGCTACTAGCCACACCACGATACTCTCCACATCATGCTACTAGCCACACCACGATACACTCCACTTCATGCTACTAGCAACACCACGATATTCTCCACACTATGCTACTAGCCACATCACGATACTCTCCACATCATGCTACTAGCCACACCACGATACACTCCACTTCATGCTACAAGCCACGCCACGATACTCTCCCTATTATGCTACTAACCACACCACGATACACTCCACTTTACGCTGCTATCCACAGCCGCACACCACTCAACTAGTCATACTACGATATTCGAAACATAATACTAGTACCACTTTACTTCACATTCTTCCGACGCATCAGATTTTACATTGTATAAGATATCCATTTTCAAATGCATAAAGACACAGTGTCGGAAATATTCGACACGACCTGAAAGGAAGCTCGCCTACACACCTTCGACGCATCAATGGACGTGACGAAGGTATCACCGTCATCAGTCCGGCTCTCAGTGTCGCGTCGATCACTTAATGAGCCAAAGGCCGCCGAGAACCTAAGCACACCGACGTATCGATCTTTGGCAACGTGCGTATTTCAGATCTTAAGTTAACCTACAAGGCTTGCTCTCCGATTAAACATTAAATAACCTGTGTGTGTGTTTAATTGCATGTGTCCGTGTCGTTGGCGGGGTGAGAAAAGTTAGCATGTCCTTGAATGTGTCTGTGAATCGTCAATCTGCGGTTTAATTTAAATATCGACACGCTTGAGTTAAACACTTTTGTTATAATTGTACTCAACAGTATAGATCTGGTATCACATATTTATTTTAACAAGGCGATGTCAATTGTTTTAATCCCACCTAATTATTTGGTAAAATGTTACTAGTACTATTATTTGATGGTTGTAATTCATTACTTAAATTATTTATTGTACATAAACGTTTTAGGTTTACTACATTTATATATATATATATATATATATATATATATATATATATATATATATATATATATATATAATTGTATTTTAACTCTTTAATTAAATTTACGACTATCTGTTGTTTTGTTTTAAAATTATTAATGCTCTAAATATTCGCCTGTAGAATTAGTAGTATAGAGCACTATGTGATCATGGCTCTATATAAATATCGTATATAAATATCGTATTTTATTATTTATCATTTTAGTTGCTGATTTCCCTCCTAAGTCGGACGGTGTCTCTGCTATATGTGAGCAGCTATAGGCACGTGTGACCTACTGTTTCGATACCCTTGATGAAATGTCAGTTCCAATGGTTTACGTCGATATTTTAGTGACGTTTCTGCATCCGACACTCATCAACTTAGGCTCCGTCGTAACCACTGGCCCACGGCGCGGACACTCACCCCCTCTCTGTCTGCTTCCTGCCTTGCAGACCATAGTTCGGATTGCTTTTCATGATAAATCTATGCAGATGCTTGTTTGTGAGCATATTATTTTCGTTATATCCCGAAGGTATTTTGTGGAAGGCAAAACATCGTATGCGGTCTTCTTTGAACCTTGTAGATCAGTGGGCGATTTTCTTCTTTTATGATATATCGGTCATCTCCAGACACGACGTAAACGTGTCCGGCACGCTGGCTTTGAATTGGTACTTGTTATATTTCGGCAATTTGAACATTGGTTAAACGCAATCATTACACGTTTTCAATTAGTGGCATGAACGATGCAGAATTTCACCTCAGTTGTGCCATTATAACTGTATATTTGCCTATATTGGATAACTCACACAAAGGCTAATCCTAAATATGGTCAGTAAGCATTCCCAGGCATATTTATGTTTCACAAATATTGCATTTTGAGACCCAAATAGCGCTCCGATTTGTGCCAGTCGCAAGCGCAGCGGTGCATGCGTCACGGCGCCGTGCACCTAGAATGAGCGATAAACAGTTTGTCGATGCCGACCGCGCTGTCTTTTCGACCTCAAAAGTCTGCTAAGAAGCGCTGTTTAAAAACATAAATATGCGCAAGATGATGTTAAATTATTGAATTAACAAAATTAAATATCAAATGTTGGCAAAGATACAGTTGCAATGGCATAATTGTGGTGGGTCCGAATTCTGCATTAGTGCCGGCAACCTTAAACACTAGAACGGGTCCAATTACTCGTCAGTATCGACTGCGAAGATGACCCCCTTTTAAATTATTACCGACGGTGAAAATACACTCATTAACCGTTTTAACATGCGCGTAGACGAATGGACACCGCCATTCAGTAGGACTATAGTGTCACAAGATCCATCAAGCAATGGACGTTCCGATCGTTATCCACATCAGGTCCAAGACACAATTGGGACGTAACACAAATGATTCAGTATACATCCATTGTGCATTGTTCATCTCCGCCACCTGTTAACGTCATTCCTAGTGAGCGACGATAATGTTGACGCAATTTCGAGTTTATTCCCGTCTGCATTCAACTTCTCGGAAAGATTAGATGGGGTGGGCGATCACACGGATTTGGTGTTGCCTACAATAGTATTTCAGATTGCGGTTTAATATGCTTCTGCTTTAATCTGATGCTAAACACTACACGTTAATCCATAGTGTCTGGTCCACCCGTCTGGAATAGTTTGCCAGAAAACAATCGCCAGCCAGACACTAACTAGATTCAAGAATGTCCTTAACATTATTTATTCCAACTACTTCCACTGAGGAACAGTCCTGTATGACACTTTCACGATCCTGTACTTTATGAAATAATTGATTGATTTGTTTTGTTAATTAATTATTATTTTTATTTATTTATTTGTTATTTCTAAATTATATAATAATTCTTATGTTTTACTTGAATATACCATAGTTATTTACAGTGCGGCCAGACAAGAATCAGGCAAGTAATTTCTTGGCAATAGGGCGTGTACGTCTCGCGCGCGAAAACGAGGCTGGGGACAATTGGGGGCAGGAAGTCCATATTCTCCATGTTAACGTATAGGACGTTTTGTTTTTGGTTGTAATAATCGAACTGTTCCAGTCTAACTTTTTCAGTTATACTGTCCGAAGGATTATTACAAGCAGAAGCAGTGGAGCATTTTGCCGGTGACAAGGATCACGGAAATCATGAATTTTAATCGATTATTATGGTGGTTGCCATGGCATCGCCGGCTTGTACTTGCGTTTGGCGATCTTGACTAATAATGAAAAGTGCAATTTTTCACGCAGTACAACCTGTTTGGGGAAAACGTATACATGTGTTATGATTTTGTGCATTTAGGCAACTTGTCAGATATAAGTGCTTAACGAAACCACAACGCACAGCAATGTAAAATGCAAATCCCGCAAAAGACACACGGCCTAAAATTGTGGGGAGTGTCAGTTATCTGCACTACGCAAATCGCTATATGTCTATGATAGTGGGGTAAACTCAATATTAAATCGGGCATTTAAGATAAGAAAGGTATGACACAAGATATTTATGACCTGATTTTTCTAGTATTCATCAGTCGGAAGTTACAACTGTCATCCATCGAATATTATTCTTAATGTCCAGTCCCTAATCAGCTCCAGTCGCGCGGAGTCTCGCCACGTATAGTGACCCACTTACGGGCCCTATCACTATTTGCCCATGCAAATCACCTTTGACCTTTGTAGATATAATTGCTTTCGCCACCAAGTTAAGGAACTGCCTTTTGCGAATAAATTGATTGATAACGCTGCTCAAAATGTTAGTTCATGTTCTGTCACATACTGCAGTTGCAGAGTTTGAATGTATCTTAATTAGCGTTTTTTCTCACTCAAAACTGTCCAAAGCCGCTTGTCAAGTTCGCTGAAACAGACATAAATTGTATTCTATAGCGTTGGTGGCAGTTACACTGTATTGATAATGCAAATCTTCTTTAGCTTCGCAATTATATGTGATCCTGTAAAAGGACAACTCGCTTCTTCCACCAAAATCAACTTGATTGGGTTATTGCGTGGACGACCTTTAACACCAATAGTGTAAGAGCATCCTGGTTTGACAATCATGCTCTGTTTCGGCCACTTACCTTGTCTCTGTTGATTATTGTGTTTATATAAATTCATAGATGTCCAGGCGTGCATCTTTGATTTCATCATTGTTGGCCCTCCGTCATCTAATGTGGTCAGCCAAGACTCTGTCACCAAAACTTCTTGCCAATCGATCTTTGTCCATACAAATCATTCTTGACCTTTATAGACATTATGTGTTGTCATCACATTACGAGGTTTACTATTGTATTATGCGGACAACCTGGTTAGTAAAGTGTCTCCTCTGTATTTATCTCCTGCTACGTATTGGAGTTAGAGGCCACTCAACCTATGCATCGAACAAGTTTGAGTATATCTTTAGCGCCGTTTTTAGTCTAAGCTGTTCAAAGATGCCTGGCAATGTCACTAAATAAGTGCAGGCTAAACTGGCGTGGGCGTTGTAGGCAATATTGACAAAGCAATTCTTCCGGGGTGCAAGTAGGCGTACAACATTTCCATGAGATGTTGCTAACTCATTCGTTGCGGTCCTGGATTCGATCAGAACTTCGGGCTAGAGCCACGTAACAGATCTTGGTGAGACATGCACGTTGAGGTTTTTGACACTGTCTTTGTAGAACCCGTTCGGAGTAGCTATTTCCTGGTGGTATATGGGCAAGTGGATGTCAACGATTGTTTCTGATCGTCCAAAATGTAATCGACAAATGTGGTACGAAGTGTTGAAGATCACATAACCTAAGACATGGTTTCCGACTCGCCAAGAAACTCGTGCTACGTTAATATATTCTCCTCCAACATATCCCTCGTCGTACAAGTCCGTTTTCACTGGGTGACCGTCTTTCCCGTATTCCCCTCACCAGATGAATAAATGAATATGAATGAGAACGGATGGATTCGGTAGGATATAAACGCCAAATGTATGAATTGTAAGCAGTTTTTCGCCCAAAACAAAATTGATGAGGTGTATCTCATTGCCCTGAAATTTCAGCCTTGGGTGTATCAATGTTATACATGCTTTGTTCTCTTCTTGGATTCCGTATCGTTATGGATAAGCTGCAATATGAACTACACGCTGCCCTAGAAACGTGGGCAGGCACAATAAGTATTGGTGGCGTTTGTACAACGACAACCCTGGTCAAAGCACACAGTCAATGCAACGACGGACGTGATTCAGGCAGACAACGGTTCCCATTGCATATTGTTCGAACTCCTTTTATCCACGCACTCATTTGCCCATCTTGTGGTTGTTCTCCCGGATACCTTAAGGCACTCATCAATGGTCTGCACAACTTGATACGCAGATTTGGGTTTCAACTCTTCCTTGTGCGTTCTGTCAGAGAAACAATAGCATCCCTTTTGCAATCACAAGTGACGGATATTTGTGTGCTACTCATTACGACAGGGTCTATACAGATACTGCAGTATAACTTGCCATCGTGAATTGATCGTGCTCTAGTACCCATACCAGACGGGCAATCAGTGCACAGTTGCTCTTTCGCGCTACTGAAAATTCCAGCGTAACGTCTTTACTGATAATGAAGAATAACTGTTATGTTTGTTCGCCATAGTAGATTCAAGGTATTTACATTATAATATAATCGTTGCTATCATGTTGTCATATAGTATATTTTCTTATTCCTATTAGGTCTACCTTGTCAGAAGAGGATCACCCCTTTTATGCTATACGTGAAGCACTTGTCTCCAAATTATAATATAATTATGGTGTTAAATGTTCGAGATTATAATGTTAAGCAGCAGCAGCAGTCGTAGGATAATGATTTAATTGTGATTCCAGTGTGCTTTTTCGTGCTGCTTTGGTTAACAAGCTATCGTAGAAAGTACCTTGACGTATCTGTCCAACATTTAGTGCATGATGGACCCACCCCTACCCCCCCACACACCTCGCGGTCCTTATGAGGAAGATAATGAAGAAAATAAAACCTCGGTACAGGTGTAGAAGCCCACAAAAGAACCCGACCTTGTGGTTTCGAATTTTATTGCAAGGAATAGTATACTGTATATATCCGGTGTAAAAGTGCAATTAGTTGACGTTTTGATAGATATGTATGGATAGGGAATATACCATATGTAAGACAACGCCAGCGAACACATCAGAACATACGACCGGAAACACCGGAAACGTGAACAAATTGCGCACGCACGTTGTACTTGTATTCAGGTATTAATAATTTGTCTAGATACAGAAAAAGCGTTTGACAAATGTATAGATCAGCTACCATATCACCCAACAAGTGATTATTGTGACTATATTATGTAAGTTGCAAAGGTTTCTGATAGATTCTATTTATCTTACATCATAAATAAATGATTTAGAATTTCGAAACGAAACGGCGAATAGGAGGTTGTAATATAAAATTGTAACAAGCTATGGTGTATATTGCACTGTGCTTGTTTTGTGATCACATTTTGTTTGACCAGCCTACCGTTATTTCAGACAGCTCGCCTATAACTAGCTGTCAACAATTACAGACAACAGTGGCACGCAAAATATTTACACTTAGTGTGTACGTTATAGGCAAAGCAATACATTATAATTGTGATAATACAACTGACCAGCTGCCGACAGTGCATCACGTAAGTTATTAGTTTCAATATGTTGGTGTAAACTTGATAATTATGTGTCTGTAGGTTGACTTTAATTTACTTGGCACTTTTGTCCTCACGGTGAACGTCTAGACAACACCATATATTCACCCTGAGTGAAAGCAATAGAAAAGAAGAGCATTCTCTAATCAAGCATTCGGCATTTCACATTGTCCAATGTTGCCAGTTCTTGTTTTCAAACAATTCAATGATAGCCTTTAAATACTCACCTCACAGACTTGATATTTTTATTTGTTCCTGTTCTATTGTTTCGAATGAATCAGAGAATGTTGTTAATGATACCAGTTGGCAACAAATTGTTTTAGTATCGAGTTACTCACCACTATTATATATCTTATCATTTGACATTATCTGTTCGTTTATATTACTTGGTTAAATGACAAGCAAATCACTCGCGTAGTTCAAGCAGAACCAGATTGGTTGACGTCAGCTTAATTTCGCCGAAATGTAGTGGATAACTTGTCAAAGAGGTCGTATGATATGATATGTCCGTTGTGTCAGATAGAACATCGATTGTGTCGCGCAATAAGATCACAAAGGCTGTGGAGCCGAGTGCTCTTGCAATTGGATCGAAGCATGGTGATGGTCTTTTTTCATTTGGACAAGAAATACGTCAACCACGACGGTGTCGATGGGTCAGGTTTCGGTCATACTGTGTCACCAACCTCTTTGTGTGGTCAATATAGTGTCATTCCTGAGCGACAATACACACTTGGCACGTTGTATTTAATTGACATGTGATGCATCTTCGTAAGACACACAGCTGTGTGTTACTAGCGCCCAACAAAAAGCCGGATATGCGGCTAGGAAATGAGTATCGCGAACACTAATAAGACAACGGTGAATGGGTGATTCATCGTGAAATTAAAGGATTATGAGAGGTTAGATAACACCTTTCTTGATAGAAACGTGACGATCTCGTAGGTAGAACTGGTATTGTCATTCGAGAGGTTCTGTGTCGAAACATCGTAGGTTGTTGTACTTGTGGTTATGTTAGTATTTAGGACAAACGACAAACGACAAACGACAAACGACAAACGACAAACGTAAACTAAAAACAACGCCGTCCGTGGTTCAGTTCGTAAAACAAATCGTCTTAAGGTAGCGGACATTAGGGGTATAATCGATCCGGCGACATTAGTGCCGGCATAGGGATATCCAGGGATGTATGTGCGTGTTTGTGTTCAAGAGAATGATATCGCTGTAAGGGGTTCCAAACATGTATCGAGGGTCCCATATATGTATTTCAGTTTCAGGTTACTGAACCCTGGTAAAATCCATATTTTTGGCTTAATCACAAGGTCGGCATTTTCAAGATCACAACGATGTTTGTCAATTTTAATATTATGTATTGGCCGGAAGATTTTACGTTGTTTGGTAGCTTTTGACACGATTTTGAGACTCACATCGATCATTACAGTATGATAATATGCCAATTCATCAGTACCAAATACTGTTTTAATATGTTTACAATTTGGTCTAAAACAAATAGAGGCCCATGAACATGAATAGCCAATGACAAGAAAACAAATGTGTACAAATGTGCTTGTATATAGGTCCACAACGAGGGGGTATGTTTGCATAATTAACATACGTACCAGTACTGATTTTAATATGAATACATAATGCCGGGAAATTGTGATATTGGGCTGATTTAAGTACTTCTGCGGTGAGAAATATCTTAAAATAGAAACGCCACTCCGCCACCATTTGCGTGGTGAATTATGGTGTAGAGGAAAACCATGCGGACCTACATCAGCAAAACAGGATACACCATCAACTTATAACATTCAGGTCTTCATCGTCATCAACGTGGCCACAAAAATCACCTTGCTGATTACATGGCCGCAAACTGGGTATGAGGTAGGATTTTCTTTACCAAAGAGTCAGTTCAGAAGGTATTCGCTATATAAGGATGGATGAAATTAAATCATTAAACAAAACCCTCAAGAAAACACCCCAAATATAATCAAATAAATAATTTTCTTTAACACTAAATAAATAAATAAATTATAAATAAATAATTAACTTAAAATGATCATTGTTCTAATATAATTATCGAGGTTACAGACTTGTGGTACCCTTGCCTAGAAAGTGTTAACGGTTCTGTCAGCCACAGCTTAACAGTTTTTGCGATGAATGAATGGAATCTGTATAAGCCTCTGCACTGCTCAGTGGTCGGTATATGCCTGTTCGGAGCTGGAAGGAGCCTGATGCTTGTCTCTGTCATTGGTGAAATATCGATGTGTTCAGGTGTGCTAAATCATAAAAAGCAGCAGATTTATGACGAACAAATCTCACGTTGGAAGTTGCACAGCCTATATTACGAAACATGTTTGGACCAGGATTAACTGACAAATTCACCCGCTAGAAGGTGAATAGCAGAGAGTTTAAACGATGGCTTACAACCCGGTGTGTTCACAGAATGCTTGTGCGTCCACAGATGGGGACAGGAAATGCGCAGAGCCGGGGGTATTACAAAGCTGACTCGTGTGCTATTTTGGAAGAATTTCCGTTCTGGCTGCAAATGCGCTTGCCGTTTAAAGAGAAATTTGCGTTAGAGCTCGGGCGGCCAGGACTCGCCTAAGCGGTCAGACGGAAGTGTTCATTAAATATGCAGCCAGCGTGAAAACCGTATAATCGGACACAAAGTGTCCACAACGTGTTCTACTTGTGCCTCCGCCTACGATAGTGCGTCTAGAGTGTCGTCGACCTTTGAAGTCGCGTCATTAAGTAAACGTCGTCTTGATGTCGCTATCGGAGTACCAGCGTATGACATTGTGGTGAGCGTCGATAATGTTATAATGCCTACCCTCATCTGCGCACCGGCGATCCAGATTATTGGCTGTGTATCGGATTAATGGCGGTTTAGTTCGGGCTTCAAACGGTAGCCACTTTTAATTAAATGAATTTATATTGATACCATTTCTTAAGACACGTATTAATCGCGTTCATGACTAATCATAAATAACACGTTTTTTAACTTATATATTTATGGCATTTCTTTTCGGTGTTCATACCATAAAGCAACGCAACGACTACCGAAATGTCATAGGTTTCCGTGTGTGTACTAAGAAGGTGGTTACGTTGTGCTGTATGGCGAGGTGGGACAGTATTAAAATGCTTGGATTGTTTATGTCATAGCACATCAGCAGATTGCACTGATCAATATTTTTGTTATTATAATTATTAGGCAAGAATAAAATCAGGAATAGCTAGAAATACAAACAGACAGACAGACAGAGACAGACAGAAACAGAGGGAGAAACAACCACCTTGGAAACCAGAGACAAGGAGAAACAGACGGACGGACGGACGGACGGACGGACGGCCGGGCGGACGGACGGACGGACGGACGGACGGACGGACGGACGGACGGACGGACGGACGGACGGACGGACGGACGGACGGACGGACGGACGGACGGACGGACGGACGGACGGACGGACGGACGGACGGACGGACGGACGGACGGACGGACGGACGGACGGACGGACGGACGGACGGACGGACGGACGGACGGACGGACGGACGGACGGACGGACGGACGGACGGACGGACGGACGGACGGACGGACGGACGGACGGACGGACGGAGAGAGCTTACGCTACTGCGTATGCGTATTATATGTGTGTCTGTGGATGTGCTAACACCTGTGAAAATAACTTGTTGACATTCAGACGGAAGTGGTAGAAAAAGACACCTCTTTCTGTAGCTTCGACGTCGTTGTAAGGGGAGTCTTTAATGTGGCGTGAAGTGGCACCTTTCTAAATAGGAGACGAAACTAATTATGCTAATACGGTTATGGTCAAATACACGATATTGCTAATGACATCGCACTTCCCTTGTTATGTTAAACGTCACATATGATGCAGTGATGTAATTTAGTGCGAAAGATAGGGAGAGAGAGGGGGGAATGAGGAGATAGAGAGAAAAAGAGAGTGGGGGGTGGCATAGCATGGCTTTGCTTTGCTTTGCTTTGCTTTGCTTTGCTTTGCTTTGCTTTGCTTTGCTTTGCTTTGCTTTGCTTTGCTTTGCTTTGCTTTGCTTTGCTTTGCTTTGCTTTGCTTTGCTTGGCTTGGCTTGGCTTGGCTTGGCTTGGCTTGGCTTGGCTTGGCTTGGCTTGGCTTGGCTTGGCTTGGCTTGGCTTGGCTTGGCTTGGCTTGGCTTGCGTGAAACGTCCTTATGATATATTTGTGGCACTAATCAATATTATAAATCATCAGTTATATATATACACACACACACATATATATATATATATATATATATATATATATATATATATATATATATATATAATATGTCAACATGGTACTGAATTTGGGGGATTCGTGTGTAGGCCTATATAAGAATGATTTGCGTTATATACGTTACATTTGACATCTGCGGTATTGTAATTGATTTCGTTACCGAAGGTCATCTGTCTCCATTTCTGCAGTAAATTGCGCTGGAGAGATAAGTACTTGAAAAGGTTGTCGCTAACAGTCTCAGGTCTCACAACTACACAAATGACTTATCCAATGTGTCGCAATCGGCGTACAAAGCAATAGTCAATTATTTCCCTACCAAAATAAAGTTAAAGCCAACTCATTCGACCAGCATCAGACGGAATTAGTAGTATATTTCCGTCGATTCGTCCGATATATATTGAGCACGTAAAATAGTGATATGCCACCGAGCTTCAGCGATATCTTAACAACCCAATGCATATAAATTGTAAGTTTAATACATCTGGATAAGACGATTCTTGCTCTTTTTCGGCTCCTAGTAATACGCAACCGTTGCGTGTCACAACAAGTGTTAACAGGGTTTATGTGTGTCAACGCACATGTATCATATCCAAAGGGATATAAAATGTAAGAACTGCTAAAACTAAGCGATTGTTATCAATAATCAATGTAATGCTACGATCTGGATTGGTCGAAGGTCACTTTGTTAATCACAAATCATTGCGAAATGGCCATGTTAAATGCATTGATAATCAGAGTAAGACATATATGCCTAACCAATAAACGTGCTGTTTTATAGGGTGCATGTATGATATTCAGTTTATTTTTGTCTTTGCAGAATCGACATGTTAGCCGCTTTGCAAAAGACAAAGTGGAATAGTATTATACAATTATAAAGTGAAATATTTATGAAATAGCATATTAGCAATGGAATTTCATACATACAATTCTACGTAGACAACCTGCTTCATCAAGATTTGTTTAGGTCTTGTTGTGATATGTTTTCCGGTTATTTCAGTTAATGAGTAAGCTTATTCATTCGTCATTTTCAGAACACAATCATTTAAACACGGCATGTTCGCTCACGTTATGCTTGCCTTTGAGTGTACCTGCTACATTTAATCATGTAACCGCTAACGTATCAATGTAACTTATAATGTATATAATTCGTATTTATTTTGCCTTCCGAAATATCGTAATACACGACATATCGCTTTATCGCTTTTACGTCGACTCTATGGAATGTTCTTTTACCTCTAACGGCTACATAAAACTAGTCACTGGTGTTTTAATGTTTTCGATACGTCTAAGGATTGCTATGATTTCGATACAACGGGGATTATTTTATTACCAGGTGTTCTTCTTCTTCTTCGCCTTTTCCCACTAGGTGGGGTCAGCGGCCCGAATTCTTGATTTCCAGAATGTTCAGTCCTGGGCATTCTCCGGGTTATCCGCAGTGCATGCCTTCGGACGCAATCCGTCCATCTCCCTCTTGGTCTCCACCCTTGGCCTTTTTCCTGGCACTCTCATGTCACCAACTGCTTTCACTTCGTTGTTTTCTTCCATTCTCTGCATTTTATTACCAGGTGTTATGAAACGCAAAATCAGCATCACGACTTGTCAACAGTATACCCAGTGCATGGCACGCCTGCAGTCATCTCCAATTATGATATAACGGCAATCAGTGTTTCCCGTGGGTAGCTTTTCCAGCGTGGCAGTGCCGGTGATTGGCCACCTAGGACTTGATAAAAGCACGTCGGTTCTTGGGGGCAGTTTCTGTTATGGTCGCACTGGCCACTTAGGCAACGCTTCAACGCGCCGTTTCCCGGAAGCGTTTCTTTTCCATGTCTTCGCGCTCGGCTTTGGCCACTCAAGTCACGGTCACCATCACTCCGCATCCCGGAGCAAGTGTTTTTGTGTTGGCACCTAACCAACGCTTGGTTCGTCGTTGAGTCTCTCCCACGCATCCGTATGACTAATGGCGAATAATCCCTTCTGATATCGTATTATTTATATAATATAATTATAAATACATTATATATATATATATATATATATATATATATAATATATATATATATATAATATATATATATATATATATATATATATATATATATATATATATATATATATATATATATATATATATATATATAATTATAATATATACATATTATATATATATTATATATATATAATATGTATAATATATATATATATATATTATATATACATATTATATGTTCATATATTATATGTATATAATATATATATATAACATAAATTATAATATATACATATTATATATAATACATATATATATAATACTATATATAATATAGATATATATATATACATATTATATGTTCATATATTATATGTATATAATATATATATATAACATAAATTATAATATATACATATTATATATAATACATATATATATAATACTATATATAATATAGATATATATATATATATATATATATATGTATAATATATATATATATTTATATGTATTATATATTTATATATATATTATATATAATATATATAATATATATAAATATAAATATAAATATATAATACATATATATATATATATATATATATATATATATATATATATATATATATATATATAAGGTATGCTTGAAAACGTTACTTGCAAATAATCAGCAGATATAGGAATGTTACAATTATACTTTGCCCATCTGTCTTTTAACAATGGTCTCCAATAAAATGTACATCTTAGGTTTTGTAAAATTATAGTGCATAAACATTCGCATATATATATATATATATATATATATATATATATATATATATATATATATATATATATATATATATATATATATAAAATATGTCAACATGGTACTGAATTTGGTGATTCGTGTGTAGGACTATATAAGAATGATTTGCGTTATATACGTTACATTTGACATCTGCGGTATTGTAATTGATTTCGTTACCGAAGGTCATCCGTCTCCATTTCTGCAGTAAATTGCGCTGGAGAGATAAGTACTTGAAAAGGTTGTCGCTAACAGTCTCAGGTCTCACAACTACACAAATGACTTATCCAATGTGTCGCAATCGGCGTACAAAGCAAGTTCAAGGCACCGAAACTGCTCTATTATAAATATATAACGACATTAGGATTAATACTGATAATTTGCAAAGTTACCGAACTGACCCGGCTTGATTTATCTGCCGCATTTGACACCATTGACCACAACATTCTCATTAGAGGTTTATCTACTTGGTTGCCAACTATGGCACAGCATTGCGCTTGTTTTCTTCAGATCTGACTGATAGACGGCAAGGCATTAAGAAGGGAACTGTTTCTCAGATGTGTTGTCCACGTCCTGTGGTGTCCCCCAGTGTTCTGTTTTCTTTATCAAAAGTCACAACTTGAAACGTCACCTTTATGCAGATGACACACAAATCTACATTTATTGGGCCACACCTGATACTTGTCATACCGCGTGACACCGCTGTCGTTATCTACAGGGACACGACCTTCGCAATAGGCATTTGCGAAAGTTCGTCATATATATATATATACTTTTATGTTAATATTTATGTTGAACATAAATGTTCTAAATCCCCCATCAGCTAACCGAATGCATGTTTGCTCCCTTGTGATTTTATGCATAAGAAGAGGCTTACACGCACACATATATTCGATGTTCAAATACACCAAGATAACATCGTTATCAAAAAACCATGGCTTACAAAAAGAAATATGATGAAACAGTACTATGGTGAATTAGAACAATTTGGATGTAATCAGCATGACTTCTACGGATGATTTGGCTAAAAAGGCAAAACAGGCAAGTTCTTATATAGCGCAATATTCAGTCCTCAGGACCATTCTAAGGGCTTTACGCTTTACTTCCCCGACAGACCTGTTCACTCAGACACCATCTCAACTTCTCCGGGAAGCATCCAACCATATGCTACAATTAATGCGTGAATGCTGCTCGTACACATATCCACCACTGTCTATAGCCAGGTACCCATTTATACAGCTGAGTAAACTGTTAAAGGAACAACATGACATTAAAACATAGTAGAATTGCATGTGACACCTTTGAAGCCAAAGCAATAAGTGTAAGCCAAGAAATATGTAAAGTAGTCGTGGTCGGATATACGATTAGACACATGACTAGCGCCCGCATGTGTTACAATACACATGTTGCCCGCATGTATTACAATACCCAAGCGTATCAATTTCCCTGTGGAACACAATATGTCTCCCACTTTGAAGACAGAATGATCAAACTAATAATCACATAAGTAATTTGGTATTGCGCGTTGGTGGTTTCCTTCTGGGAAATGCAGCCTTGCATCGCGGATCAGTTATTATAGGCTTATTTATTTATGGTAGGTAAATTGATTTCTAATTCGCTGCAGTGTGTCCATATGTGGCCCTTCTAAATGTCGAGCAAGAAACCGCAGATTCACTTACCCAGCTAATATTAACATTAAAGTCCTGGCGTTGCGTTATCATCTTGTTTTCTTGAATGTTGCCATCTTGTTTTCTTGAATGCACAGCTCATTTCGTCGGTATAGCGTTATTTACCGTTTCATGTTATATGCATTCATCATCTAATGTGTCCTTGCCATAAGTAAGGTTATCGTAAGTTAGCCCGTAATTATGATTAGATAGTCGTTTACCTTTGACCGTGGGTTGATGCGATTACAATAAAACACAACTCGAATATGTAGGTCTGATATTATGTGTCACATTGTGCCTGGGAGATCGTTACTGCTTAATTGCATGGCATGTTTATGTGGTGCTAACTATATAATATTCGTAAATAAATCTTTGTTGTCATCGTAAAACTATAAATAGTCAACTTATATACATGGTCCTTATGTCTTTCATCTCGTAGCCATTTATACATAGTTTATACGGACCCTGTTATGTTTCAAGGTGCAATTCTCTCTAATGAGTAGCCACAAAAATTATAAATGGCGTTTCGGAGAAGGCTTCTTGCGTTGTGTGGATTGCGGAGACCACATCAATGGTTGTGGTGCCGCTAATCGCCGTCGGCTGGTAGTCCATACCCTTGGTTGTCTGCAGTAACCTCTTCAAATACTCCTGTGTAGTTGGTTTCAATAACGATGCATTCTCCTACTGCCTTCTGTATTTGAGGATACACGAACCGATGTAATAATAAAAATGTTGATAACGTTGCCCTATGTTTATGTCGCAAAGAAAAACAGTCGCAACAGCAAACATTATATTTATAGCGTGGCAGCCATGTTGGAAGCTTAACGGACCCGATTGTCGAGCAACAGCATAACTGACATGCCAGTTACGCAGATCTGTGGTTACTGATTTGGTCTTTGTTAGCCACGTCACAAGCAATCAACTTCTCTATATGCCCATCGGCTTCCATTTTCCTTTACTAGACTTACTCTTAGTTATGTATTTATGTATAATTTATTTATGTATTTATTTTCTTAAATTATTAATATTTTATGAGGACCACATTTGTGTGCTTTAGTGTGTTTAGCCTCGGTAATATTACATATATATATATATATATATATATATATATATATATATATATATATATATATATATATATATATATGCTTATTCTTTTATTTGCTTTTGCATCTAAACTATGTTTAATTGTCATGTGTATAATTTTTTCCAAATAAACTCACTCACTCACTCACTCACTCACTCACTCACTCACTCACTCTAGTCAATCAAGGAGAACAGCGAACAAGTTTTAGAAATATACCTGTGAGTCCATTGTGACAATGATGATACTGGGTTTTGTATTTTTATGGCCAATTGCTAGAGGTTCTTCGAAAAGCCCTATAAGATGACAGGTAACGTCTTGCAGATCCCACGGTTCCCTGTAATAGATGCTATCAGACAGACTTCTTCCTAGGGATGGTGAAGTTTAATTTGGTCTACCAAACCTGTGTGGGCACCAGATTAAGTAAAAACGTAGTGCGCACACAAACACAAGTATGCACGAACGAGCACGCGTGTCCTATGATGGGACGAATCACGGCCGTAACAAAACAAAGGCCTTGGTACATAACTTATCAACTTACAGCATTGGTAGATGCGTTGGTCGCTGACTTATTCGAATTTCCTTCGCTGGCTGCTACGCCGTATTCCGGGTTAATCCATACACGTGTCCTTTGCAATGTCGAAGTGGAGCACTTTACAGTGACGTCACTTCCGTGGAAACCTCTAGATATGTACGATGTCCGCCACGCGTCGCCACTGCTCATCACGATTGCTAACAATAACTCCTTAAAACCAGAGGCCCTGACAAGAGCAGTTGCCTGACATAGAAATTATGATTAATTTGAAAATATTGTGAAATGGCATTTTCATGCGTGTAATTTAATGATTTATGCATAAATAAAAAATGCAATGTCGTGTTTTTATAACACAAACATAATATGTGGTGACAAATCAACTTGGCGGTGCTAAAATATAGCAGCCTTTCCAACCTGCAGAAAATGACATTCCGAATACCTTGGCAAAGTAATTAAATTATAACTCTTCCATGGAACCTAAAACGAAATAGTTATGCCTACTACTCGTTAGTGTTCGAATGTATTTAATAAATTCCTATATAAATGCGTTCCTTTTTAATTAACTGGTTTTACAAAACGCTGCTGATCACGATTATCAAACAAGGCATCGTAACCCAAACATTCGTACAACGAGAGCCAGAAAATGTATTAGATGGCGGCTCGTAATTGTTAATTTGTATAATAATTTTATCGGAAAAACAAATATGCAAAAATTAATACGTCCTAATGAATAATAGGCGTGTTTCCTTTTTCGCGAACTCTGTCAGACACGCAAGGAGTAAATAATCAAACAATCAAACAGACGGAGCACTTTTAAAATGGTTATGATATTGCTAATAGATCTACACATAGTGCCGCCGAGACGACGCTTCCTGTTCCGGTAATAAGTGTCTTTTTGCGGTTTTAAAACGGATGTATCAACGTAGAGATGACGCATAAAATGTTGTCTCTCAGAGCTAACCACCACAACCAATCGGAAGTGCATCACTGTGTTCGTCCTGCAGTCACAAAACTTGGGGCACACACGTCATTAACTAGATACGTAGATCTCGATGGATTGAATGATGAATGATTTGAAATGGTATGTTTGACCTCATCTCGGCTACGTACGGCACCATGTCGGTGATTGCTAATGTAGTGCAATAATAATAATAATAACAATGTGTGTGAGTGTATGTGTGTGTGTGTGTGTGTGTGTGTGTGTGTGCGTGCGTGCGTGTGTGTGTGTGTGTGTGTGTATGTGAGCGTGTGCGTGTGCGTGTGTGTACGTGTGTACATATCCATCCTTTCGTGAGTGTGTAGTATGTTTCGGTGTGTGCTTGCGTGCACACATATATATATATATATATATATATATATATATATATATCCGTGCGTGTGTATGCATGCAATAACAATTAATACATGCTCATGGTAGATTTCTGTGCAATCGTGAATGATTACGTCTTGATGATTCGACGGATTCGAAGCGTCTCCGGTCATTCAGAAATAGAGCGAGCACCGAGTCAGACGACCAGATGGATGCGTCACTCGGATGCTGCGTCATTGCCACAAGCGACGGAAAACAGCGCATTCGAACAAAAAATAGTATTTATTATTGTAACGGCGTGAATGAGACGTGTCGATCACCAGTCGAAGTGACCGTGTGAGCGAAAGAGCGAGAGAGTCGCACACCGTCTGCTCAACGCCCACCCGCCCAACGCCCAGCGACGACTTAATTAGCGCCAGGTGGTTCCTCGCGGAGACCGAGAGAATTCTGTACGGCGTCTTGCGGTAAGATGCCATTAAGTATTCCGCATTCGACATGTTCTACATGCCGGGTGGGGATGTGCCTAGAGTTCTCACAGAGCCACACCGCACGCAGGTGTCCACGCAAACGGGAGATTATTGCTCCTGTTTGCGGCGATTTTCTTAATCTGTTGCGGCGAAGAAGGAAGTGAGGATTTAGGAGACACATCGAAAAGGGGCAATTGGTGTAAGCCGAGCTGGCCATTTGTGGTGTAGAAAGTCGGTTCGATGAACTAAGCCTTTCAGTATTTCGGTAAGGTAATGCCTAAACGCCAAAATGCAACTTAGTTGTAAAATATAGACTTTTTGATTTGGCTTCCGAGGATTTACGTGCAAATCATTTACTGTCTTCGTATTCGTCTTACTGGTGTTATTAAAGAAAAGAAAGCATCTCATAGCTATTGTAACTGACAGAATTGTGTAATATAAACTCTCTAAACTGACGCAATGCCTACGAACGCACACGCACACGCACACGCACACGCACACGCACACGCACACGCACACGCACACGCACACGCACACACACACACACACTACTACTACTACTACTACTACTACTACTACTACTACTACTACTACTACTACTACTACTACTACTACTACTACTACTACTACTACTACTACTACTACTACTACTACTACTTTTTCTACTACTGCCTCTGCTGCTGCTGCTGCTGCTGCTGCTGCTGCTGCTGCTATTACTACTACTACTACTACTACTACTACTACTACTACTACTACTACTACTACTACTACTACTACTACTACTACTACTACTACTACTACTACTACTACTACTACTACTACTACTACTACTACTACTACTACTACTACTACTACTACTACTACTACTACTACTACTACTACTACTACTACTACTACTACTACTACTACTACTACTACTACTACTACTACTACTACTACTACTACTA
>OZ024859.1:7402878-7432878 GCA_964017155.1 Oasisia sp. SBJ-2009
TGTGTTTGACATTGATTTGGCCACTAGCTTTCTAGCGTTGAACGATTGTTTAGAAAGTTGCATTGAAACCAGTATTCCGTGCGACATGCACTGATTAGCATGGATACTGTTTACACAATAGGTCTAATACAACGAGCTTCAACCAAATGTAATATTATTTATACACGATGTCACAAATTTCGCCTGCACCATATGCACCGGTGTTTACTGCCGAGCGAAATGCACTGTCATCGTGCACAAATTGTGCATCCATAAATTGTGCATTATGACCCTACACTGTTAGACTGAGCCGCAGTGGGAAATCACATGTCAAATATACTTATTTGACCGTCGATTGGATAATACAGTTGTATAATAAGCGTATGCAGGTGCGTTATATCTAATTGTAATTATCTTAATTTCCGGCTCATCGCGTTGCATCGTCATATAGCATGTATTTCTTCAGCTACGACTAGGAGAAGAGTGGTAAATGAGAGTCTACCTAGCTGTAGACGTATAATCAATCAAACGTGTGCGTCTGTGTTAACAACGCAAGTTAATTGAGACCTATAAGCATCTCCTTCCGATGGTGCGGAAGACATGTAGACTAGTATGTTGACTGTACATGAAATTATAATCACACAAAAGAACACAACTATAATATGTACATATATATATATATATATATATATATATATACACACACAACTATAATATGTACATATATATATATATATATATATATATATATATATATATATATATATACAGTATATATATATATTGTATATATATACATATGTATATATAATATATTTTATTAACCTAAATATGATATCTAATATATAGTATATGTAATATATATGATATATGTATGTATATATATATATTGTATATATGTATATATTTAGTTTATATGTATATATATATATATATATATATATATATATATATATATATATATATATATATATAATATATATACATATATGTATATGTAATATATATATGTAATATATATATATATATATCATATTATCCTGTATACACTTTCCCATTTCTAGTTATTAAAATGATACTATTACATGTATATGATACTAGCTCATCACAGTAATTTGATGGGAATTCATATATCGCTCGTTAGTAGCAAGGGTTACAACTTGGAACGCATTTAGAAAGATCGTTTGATGCATGATATGCATCGAAGACTATGCGAGACGCTAAAAGGAGTTTGAATTAGTCTCTTTCCGTAACTGAAACTGAAGGGGAGCTGCTTTCAAATAACAGCAGCCAAGTTGACCCAATGGAAAGGGATTATCCTTAAAAAAAGCAGGAGAAGTTAAGTATATTGATGTCTGAAACTGTGTGTTAACAAGGCGGTGTTCTGTCTGATAGCATCAAAGAATCGTGTTTTTTTCCGTAAAAGCGTGGCATTCGTGGCATTTGATATACAAGTAAACAACTTCGCATTAGTGATTTTTTTTAGATGTGAAGCCATTGTGAACCTATACTTTGTCGGTCGTTGATACCAGTGTGGTTCACCTATTATCTGATAGCATACACATCAATAGTTTATAAGATTCTACATATAACGTGACGTATCTAATTTGTGATACTCAAAGTGATGCTGCCATTAAAAGAGAAAGTCGATATTCTGTATGAGTTTTGCAAACAAATACAATGAAATTACTGATGAGGCTTTCGTGAGTATTGTTTTTCCCAGTCAGAGATTGCAGTTTATATACTCGAAACTGCATAAAATCATAGTAACAATCACTGTATATAAATTACTTGTATAAATGTAACATATGGTATCTTTCATTACGTTTTATGAAAATTACTGTCGCTGTATAATCATTTGAAACTGTAGCAGTAAAACACTTTATGACTTAGAGCATATTTGTTTGAAATCGTATCCCCTCTCCAAACCTCCTGCAGTCCTTCGCTCTTATGCCTCATATCAGATTTTCGGTTATATAGACGCTGTAGAAGTTTAGTATTATTAGTTTTGTGATACACATGCTGACTCAGCGCAATTTCAACCTTACTGCGACATAAAGACTTATCTATGACCAGTCGCTGTGCCCGTCAATATACATATACAACAATGTGTGCACTTTGCAGAATGTTATGAAATGATGCATAATACTCTGGCACTGAATGCAATGTTGCGATAAAAGTTGCATTGAATTGAAATTCATTTGGCATATATTATAAAATAAACCTTTCGTTATACATGAAGTGCATAATCATAGTAATGAATAATAATAAAATAAATAAACGAACATGCCATGGGGCCAGTAATATACTCGTATAGAACTTCTCCCGGGTTCAGTAATATACCGGTGTTATATTGGCTCGTCCAGTATAAAACAGCCCCCCACCAATGTTTAAACGTGTATCATGATTGACGACTAATTGTTATATAAGCATATGTTATGGTTACGGTTAGATTTAGAGTTAGGTTTGTGGTTAAGAAGCCGGAGAGGCAACACAATACCGGTATACACTTACCCTCCCGGCAGTTTTATACCGGTGTTGTTTCACCGGGGGGAGGGGGGAACATTATACTGCGGGCAATATCACACCTTTACAACAGGTACCTGTGTTAGCTCTTGTAATTTTACATTTGCATGCATCTCTGTAATGTCGAAACAACACTTCATTTACATATGGTTTGTCTGAGGAAGAGGTGTGTACTGATGCTTCAGGTGTTTAGGTTCAGATTTAGACGCTCCGCTCCAGACTAACTGTTCGATCGTAAGACAAAACCGTCAGCGTGCCGCAGTTGCTGGCCCGCGGTGCTTAAAACAACATCACACGGGCTGTGATGAGCATACAGGTCTCCCACGACTGTGTCCAGTGCGGTCAATATTTATAGTCTGGTCGCTAGACAGGTATACCCTGCACCGACTGATATCGTTTTTTTTCTCGCTGGATTCTACATCCTTATGACCTTTATTGCGAACATCAAGCGGATGTCCTTGAGTAATTTGAGATATCCAAGATGGCCGCCAAGATGGCCGCCGGCGCCAATAGATAAATAACTTTCGAACCTGACTATTAGCACTTCGTGTCTAGACAGTGTCTGTAAATATCGAATATAATATTTCTGTTACTCCAGCTTCATCGGTACGTTTTGGATGCAAACATTGAATCAAAGTACCCTGATACAAACCAGCTTGCAACTAGCTGATTTGACGCAATTCCAATGTTTCAGAAACGTTATAAAGAATCGCAGTGAATGTTGCTGTAAGTTGTTGTGGAACATTAAGACTTATTTCTTCACAACTTTCAGCAATATGTTGAGTTGAATACCATTTTTGCAATAACATTGATTCCGTTATTCTTATCTTTCATCTTCTGTGGAATGAAATGCAATAATTGGGCGTGCCCCTTCTAAACGCATTTTAGGGGTAAATTCCACAGGAAATATATGTGTTAGCTGACAAAAGCTTCTTCTGTATGCATACTCCCGTACTCTGTATGCCTACGTTAAAGCTAACATTTACATTTATCTATATAAAAACATAACATCGAATATTAACTAATAGCCTGTTTTTTGTGTGTGGATTTATTGGTTTCTACATGTTTACAATATTAATTTTTAGTCAAACATACTTGATGGCTTGGATACTAGTAGCATTAGCGTAATCGATCGGACGTGATTAATATGAATAACTGATGTTTTTATTACTATTATTATATTGTGTTATCACCATTATAAAACGGTTGGTTTAATAATAACTGCGTATAACATTATTGTTATCATCATACTGAAACGCGTCTAAATTTGGGGTTTACATAACAATAATTGCCAGCAGTTGTGTTCACGATGTCGTCGATAATGTTCTTGCTTCACAAAAATACAGTGTTTTGTAAACGTAAATTATTCAAATACGTACACGTTATTAATAAAGCGCCCCAATTTTTAGCCATATCCACAGGTAAACGTGTGTGCAATTCAATGCGTGTCGGTAAGCCAAGCGGAGTCTATAAGAGTCACTTAGACAGACCGGCTCGTGTTTTAGAGAACAAGGTTTCTCCGTCAGCACGTGCGGACTCTGCATGTCGGGACTTGAATAGGAGCGTGCAGGAAGTAGGCCTTTGCACATTGCGCTCGGCCTTGGAAGTGCAGTGAACAACCCGACCTATCTCTGACAAATTGACGTGATCATTGATCTCTTTCCGTGTAGTCGTGCCGGAGATATCCAAGCTTACGCAAGCGCTGTGAACAGACCAATCTGTCCCTTTGACAAATTGACATTATCGTTGACCTTTCATTGTATGCCAGTGCCAGAGATATTCGTGCTATAGTTTCTGTGTTTTCGCCTTCTTTCTACATTTTTCTTTCATAGCATCGCTATAATTTTATTATTTTACTTATTAACAATTTAAATATCAAACGTAGATATACTAACTAAATTTTATTTTAGAAGCAACGTCGACTTTAACGCGAGGCTAGTATTGGTCCATCATATTGGAACATTTTTGTCTCGATATGTGCTATTTCTGTTGCGTGTGATTAATATGGAATCGTATTATCTGTGACGCACACACACAGTCACCATATCCACACAGTGGCCACATCAGAGTGACCACACACACAGTGACCATCTGACAGAGTTGAAATTGATCAAGGTTTTAAATATAAATCTCACCAAATTCAACTTCTCTTCCATCGCAGTAGTGCGGCGACCCACGAATCATCCATTTTATACTCATTAAATCTCTTTAAACGGTTTGTCTGATCGGAGCAAAACGAGCAACCGCATCGATTAATCAGCGTAGAACAGAACAACATCCGCCGGGCGTAATATGAGCGATAATATCGTGTGCGCCGTTTTATTTTAATTATGTTAATAACCACAACAATAACACACACGAGAAGCCCTGCGCAGCATATTGGCGACAGGTTGTATATCAACAGGCAGTTAATCACCGAACGTTTCCTACGCAGAACTAGGAATTCACGCGTAATAGGTCGATTCATGTGACTGATGACGGCACATTCGCGCCTTCTCTTCCCGCGGGCGCCCGCCTCTCGGCAGATCTCGCGCACTTCGCCGACGGAGGTGTCGCAGGAAATTGTAGGGTGTCTTAATTGTCATCCCCCGCAGCCGTTGCACGCGAATACGTGGTTCTCAGTGATCTCGTGGGTGTCGACTCACCCGCGGCCTAATGAGGGACGACATAGTAAGCGTTTGATGGACCCAGTCGCCGCTGCGGTTGTGTGGGTCGAGCCGAAGCCTTATAAAACGTCGTCGGGCGCCCGTCACTCGAGACAGACACAATCGCTCTCTGCAGCTGGACCGCGAGAGAAGCGCTAACGGACGCCACCCAAGTTGACCACATCGCGCGCGAACGCAAGTAAGTGTGCTGGATCTATGGTCGATCGACATAGCCAACTGGTAGGCGTCGTTGAGTTTATGTTTCTAAAGGTACCGGACGAACTGAAAGTGTGCACAATTGTCTCGCATTGTTCACAACTTGCTTCTTTTTACTTTCACTTTACTATTATTCGTGGATAGCTTCTTCCCGTCAGACTTCGTTTGCATTTTTTTTTTTTTTTCCGTAAGTTTTTCTCCAGTTTTTTGTTTCTATTTCATTTTATCTATATACCTTTCTCTTGGTATTTCATTGTACGTTTTTTCACTACGTTTTGTGTTGTGTTACGTTACATTCCTCCGTTGTGTAATTCTATTGTGTATCTTTCTCACTATGCGACCCACCCCTCACGAATATTTCTCTTCCTGTTTTCCTTTTCTACATAGCCCGGTAAATATTTTCTCGGTGTTAATGTTTTCATGTTTTATTATGTATTTTTAGCTTATCATGGGAAAACTGTTTGCTAATTTACTTTTATGCAGTGCTTAGCTAACTGGATATTTTGGAACGACTTGTTTTCTTCGTGTTTGGGATAATGATTTTAAGTAATGTGTTTTGAGAAATACTGTTTTTTTATATTTAAAAGTTGTTTCTTATCATAAATGCGCACTAAGCCCAAAACAGTATGCTGCTTATTCTCACACATATGCCAGGATGGCTATGTTTTCGGGTAAGATACAACGACATTCATTGAACGGGCGCGCATTTTTATTTGGAGAATGCGTAGGATCACATGTAATTGCGCACACAGTATGGAACTGTGACCGTGTATAATATTGTGACATCATCTATAGTTGGTATTATTATTTATTTATTCAGCCTCCGTTGCCGGAAAAGAAACATTACATACATACATACATACATACATACATACATACATACATACATACATACATACATACATACATACATACATACATACATACATACATACATACATACATACATACATACATACATACATACATACATACATACATACATACATACATACATACATACATACATACATACATACATACATACATACATACATACATACATACATACATACATACATACATACATACATACATACATACATACATACATACATACATACATACATACATACATACATACATACATACATACATACATACATACATACATACATACATACATACATACATACATACATACATACATACATGTGCATACGTACAATCACATATAAAAGACACAAAATGAAGAATAAAACCCTGATAAAATAAAATAAATAGCAACAATACATACAGTGGCATGATATAATATATAAAAAGTGTACATTGTGTATATCAGCTAAAATAAAGAGACGCGTAATATATTATAGTGCAGTGGTTAATAGATGAACTAAAAGATGTTCATGTGAATATGGCTTGGTAAAATTATCAGTAAATAAAAGGTGTATAATCGAGTCAACAAGACCATCATTGTTTGTCACACTAGAGTCGGGTACACATTGAGAATTAAAGGCTCGTTTAGTTGGTGACACGCCCATAGATATCACCCTATCCAGCAGGGTTCCAGGTACCGTTTCACCATAAAATATAAAACGAGACAATAAGTTAAATGTATTTAACGTATATGGAATTAAATGTTCTGGATCTCATGTTTCACATGCAATCATGATATCATGATTAAACATGGATAATGACTAAATATGACAATAACTTAACCATTCGAGCGTTCGTTTTCCTAGATAACGTAAACGTCTTGTTCATTCTGTCACGACTGTGTGACTCATGTTTTTGTTGGACCATTTTTGTGAGAATACTCGGAGGGTGGGTCATGGATTACGTTTCCCCAGGGTGTGGTTGTTGATTATAATAACGTCATCATATTTTCAAAACAATATATCTAGTTGCATTCCAATATATATATATATATATATACATATATATATACATATATATATACATATATACATATATACATATATATATATATTTTATATATATATATATATATATATATATATATATTAATAATGAATGTTAACTTCAAACGCAACTTTTGCAATTACATGACATACCTGTGCTTCCCAGAGTTGCTGTAATACGAAAAGGGAAGAATTGGTACGCCTAGTTTAACTGTCTCATGAGTGCAAAACATGTTGTTGGTTTCCTTAAATAAATGTGTGCAATTATTTTTTATTCGCTATATAAAAATTTAACGTGCGTATTAAACGTAGCTGAGTATCCCAAAATATCACGTCGTCGCGCAGAAAATAGTGTGCGTTCCTAGTATGGACTAAAATAAGATTCTGCGCGTGCGCTGAGTGGGTGTCATTACCAGAATATTCAAAGGACGTGCTCTCTCTCTCTCTCTCTCTCTCTATCTCTCTCTCTCTCTCTCTCTCTCTCTCTATATATATATATATATATATATATATATATATATATATATATATATATATATATATATATATATATATATATATATATATGGTCAGTTATCACGAAACGTCGATAGAATTTGCTTTAGGGGGTAAATTTAGAATTCAATATTTCACCTTTTCCTTTTAGGGACTAATAACAGACATGTTAAGGTATACGGGAAATAAATTTGGGTAGCTTAATCAGCAAAACTGGCTCTTCGGGATAGCTTGGAAGTTGGAGGTCCGTGTTGCGCGATACCGAGCGTATGCAAGCACATATTGTATTTAATATACGTGTTATGGTATTTCGTTATTCAGCAATGTGTTTTATTTTATTTATTGGAGTATATAACATGTTCATTGTTCAAATGGGACAGAAATTGCAACCTGTTTATAAACCAATATATTTTTTCATGCAATTTTGAAATTAAAATGCATTTTCGGTCTCTCTAATACGAGTAAAGCAGTCATACAACTAATTGTCATTCTAAGAGGAGCTGCTTGTTTAGTATCACCGTAAATACAAGTGTAAAATATGCAATTACCCTTTCAATGGAACAAAGATAATGCAAAGGTTTTCATTTGTAGTATTGATGAGGATATTTAAATAAAGGTGTACGCTCGGTATCGCTTAAATAAATTTTTCATTAGCATTTCCCAAATAGAATAGAATTGTTCTAGGGGGCATATTTAAATGAACATCTGACATCAGACAAATATGTTTTAGTCTTTAATGATTCAGTAACAAATGGAGACCACATGATGTAAGACACTCAACCAAACGAATTAATTATGAAGGATTATATTATAATAATCAGAAGCCCAAACAACTTACTCGACTAATGTGCTTACTGTTACAGTCACTTGCAGCATTAGCAAATAATTAACCATGGCAGTCATCTATTCGACAAACTAAACATGTCCTTTGTTCAGCAATGTATTTAACATTGCCTACATGTTTTATTCTTCATTAGTTGACGCCATCTGATCGGTTTAGTCTATTGTCTCAAACTGTAACGACGGCCGTTGCTGGAGTTTGCTTCACGCAAGTCTTCCTCCAAGTGATCCTGGATGACAGCAACAGGAACAATTCTCCACCGTCGCAGCGTGGGTGAAATATTCCTCCCGCTTCATAGCAACAGTCATGGTAACATGAGGTGCCTCTCATCATAAGGGTGTTGTCCACTGGCACAATGGCGTGCGCCTCCGATAGGCCATTCACCGCATTTGGACTCCAAGACTCCACTTATTTCTGACATCTTGCAATGTCTTCTTCCACAACTTCCACGATCTCGAACTGTGTCTCAACCCTGCGCAGGACAGAGCACAACTCTGCACAGTTCCTCATGATGTGGCCACTCTTAACCAGGTTGTCGGCTTTCTTCTTGATTGACCCTCCTACCCCGTCGCAGGGCCCTTTCCCGTGGCCGGCTTCCAGCCAGGCCCAGCTGGCACGCACACCAAATAGTAAGGGCAAATGGCCAACCAATGCGCAGATGGAGCGATTTCGGTACTGAGAACTTGGAGAGTCAGTCACAAAATGGATGGTGTTTAACAGCGGCATAGCTTGGTGTAGCTCTGACATCATTGCTTTGAGAAAGGCGAATGTCGTAGGCACCGTGTGAGCCGTTACACCTGACAGGCCAACGAAACTCAAAACCTTCATTTGCCCATTTTCATTCCTGTAGTGTAATACCATGGGGTGGATGGTTATCTGCGCCTTGTCGTAATACACAGATCCTATCTCCTCCATGTACTTGACCTGCCAGTTCTCTGCATAATCCATCTGTATTGTTGCTTCTGTCATTGGCTTGAGCTTACATCTGAGGTGTCTGACTTCCTCGTACTGCGTGACGACCCTGCCGCAATGCGCTCGGAATTCGGGAAGTTCTCTCATCAGTGTTTGGGAGAATGTGTCAACGTCTTCCACAACTTCTTGTAGCTTTACTTTCGTGATGAGGGTGGTCTTGTATTGGACTTCTTTCTTCATCCACTGCTGATATATGATTGGTCGCGTGCCGTCCATATCATTCAGTTTCTTTCGTACATCTTCGTCACTCATCGATGTTAATTCAGATAATGACCTCGGCAGTACTTTGGAGGCGGTCGCCTTCAATGACATGTTGGTGTGACGCTGGCATAGGCACACGTGTCTCTGGGTGTACCTAATGAGTTTGACATTGGATGGTCTTCCCCTACAGAATGCAGTAAACGACATCTTGATGTCGCTGAATTCAAGGCAGAACTTCCTGTAGATGTTTTGCATGGTGTCTGTCAGGTAACTCATTGCTGTTTTCTGATCTCCTTAGAAATTCCCCAACCAACATCTTCTGAGATTTGGCTATTGCCTTCCGCATATTTTCCCCCTTCTTCTGGTAAAAAATATAATCCGTAGATAGGGATACTTTCTTACTCGGGTTCTTTCGGAAGCGTGTGCTGAGCATTTTCCTATTAATATTAAGATTTCTTGCCGGATCGAACAATGCTTTCTTGATTGTGGTTCTTGCTGACTTTATACATGATATCGTCGTTGTGAATGGGAGTAGAGCGTTTACCCGGTGTGGCCTTGGTGTGATGTCAAGTTGCTTGCCCAGAGCCAATGCTGCTGTTGTAGGTGAATACATTTCTGAAACAACTTCTTGATTGGCATGACCTGGGTAGCGTGTACATGGGGTACGTGTAATTGATCTTGAACCAGCTGATGTGGCACGCGAAGGCGAATAATCAGTTGATGATGTTGAGCCAATACTCGAGGTCGGTGAAGTTTCTGGAGTAGACAAAGGAGTACGATTTGTTTTCGATAATATCGTCTTCAAATGCTTTATTTCTTCCTCTGCTTCACTTATCGTCTTCTTCATCTGTCTCATTCTAGGTTCACGTAAGAGCGGCAGTTTCACCACCAACCTACAATGTCAATGTTAAAATGTTTCATTAACTATGATATAACTGTTGTATCATAACTTACTGTATGGCTGATAAAATATATTCCATTAAATACATGTAAGCATGTCGGAATATACACATTTTATATTTCAAGTGTAACAACTTATCAGCACCTCAATTCGTATCGAAAATAAATTATGCATCGTAGCTGCAACAACAATGACAACACACGCACATATGCCCACTCTCTCTCTCTCTCTCTCTCTCTCTCTCCCTCTCTCTCTCTCTCTCTCTCACACACACACACACACACACACACACACACACACACACACACACCATACCACACCACACCACACCACACCACACCACACCACACCACACACACACACATACACACTATAAGGAATCATACAGAATGTCCTGTACCTTGCCGAAACGGGTTCTTCTGTGTGAACTGATCGCCTTTTACGTGGTGGGAGTGGAGATCTCTCTGGCGCTACACCCCGCATCCTCTTGGAGGACCTGAGCGGTGATGTTCCTTCATCTCCCGGTGCTTCAGCGTTCCCATGCTTCTCTGCTACAATAATACAAAAGGGTGTTAATGCCGTGAAGACCCATATCATTATAATGAAATTGTATTCCATAAGTTGTTGGTCAATGTGATATGTTTCATAGCGTAGCACAGTAAATATGTGCGCAATGTCAACATACCTTTCTTTTTTGCCCGGTATTTCTTATTGTTTCTCGCTTTACGCTGAAGGAATGCCGTTTTCCTTTCTTTGGTCATAGGTACCTTTGGCCTACTTCTGTACTGCTGAAAACAAGTTTAAAAAAATGCGCTAATAAAGTGGTTACTTTAGTCATTAACAAGTCATAACGTAACATACGCAAAGCGATTAATACATTAAATTCAGTTTCAGAAGTTAATACTTACTTTGTGACGCAAAGCCTGCGCTGCCCTATAGCTGGGATCATTCTGTTTTGTCTTGCGGTACGCTCGTGATCTTTGTGCATTCGCTGCTTTTTGTCCTGCTGTCAGCGCACGCTTGTCGACCATTGTAAACGTCTGAAATAAAAATAATATTATGTGTAGTTTGTTTTTTAGCGTTTAAGTATGAATACCGAATTACATTTTGCGACACTAATACAATTAAGGTATGCTCGTCCATATGAACACATAATTAGTTGGTATGCAATCCTTTCAGAATACTACCGATTAAACGTCTTATTATGACATAAGTATAATAAGTAGAGACGTTTCGAATAAGCATGCAACTTTTAGTTATAGACAAGTTACAGTATTAGTACTATAAATGACTTGTATCATGTATGTTCCTAAAAACAGTCTAACCTTGCATGATGCAATTATGCGATACCGAGCGTGTTCGGGTACCGAGCGTATACTGTAACATGTAACCCTTCCAACGTCACGTGCATTGGACTTAGAACCCCAATTTTCGCGGATAGCGTTTGGGCGGGAACTCGACATAATGAAAATCAAAGAGTTTTCAACTATTATTTGTAAATAGCATGCACACATGTGATCTATAGGCATCAGTAAACACAACAATTTAACTGTTATTCATAGATCGTTTGAAAAAAAACAGTAAATTATTACTTACATTCGAGCAAGTCGTAATCTGCTGACGACACACGTCGCCTGTCGGATTGTCAGTGGATGAGCAGTCACTTCCATATCCGTTAGATGGCAGCAGGGCGTCATTTTTGAGATACTAGATTTGCATACGCTCGGTCTCGTGTATACGCTCGGTATCATCGGTAGTATATAGGTCAAAACAAATAGAGAAAAAAATGCTGCATTTTCTAATTTATCATTTTCATGTACCTTATGTACCAGCCAAATACATATATAAAAAGTGTCCACTAATATTAAAAACTCTGACCAAAAGACCTGACCAAGTCTATGTCATTCACTCGGTAACGGCAAAAACTACCCCGCGTCAAAATTTGAGTCTATTTTATTCTACCACAGGTTTCCATTTATTAGGTGGCCAATTTAACCTATACATGTTTTATCTAAATGGAAGTCTCAACAAATACATACAATTAGTATTTTTGAATTTTATTATTTACCCTTGCATATGCCGTGTTGAAAAATTGCATACGCTCGGTATCGACCAAACTACCCCACCACATAAACTTAAATCACCAACAAAATTACGTCACGGAAACGATGGTTTAAATGATTTGCAAGGGGTCCATAATTGCAAACATGCTATATGTACAAATGCGCTTAGTGTTTCAATGAACGCGCAAAGAAACGACCATGATTACCAGGTGTTAGTGTAAGCAACTTTAGTTATACTTTATATTTGATCTCAGCAGTGGGTTAGGGTTAGGGTTTTCACGTTATTCGTGTCTAACTTTGCAATTGTATTATAAACTTACGTGGTTTCTTACAATGATCGCTCCGTTCCGATACCCATAATACACCTTTTAAGCTATGGATGGTATGCATGAGCAAAATGTCCATTGAATCAGTTGTCTTGAATATAGGAACCGCCTAGTGCCATCATAGAATATTTACAATTTGAATATTGTGATTATTTTGCGACTGTTTCAAAAGATTGAAGTAATGAACAACGTTTCGAACTTACCGACCATATCTTGGCATGCAGTGTGCCTTTGACATATATATTTCAATACTAAGAATATTGTGTAATTGACAAAAGACAACTCGTGAAGACATCGACGAAAACGCCATGACAGTTGTTTGTTTCTTTCAGATACAACAATGACGCGCTGCTTATTGGCTTGTTGCCTGCTTGGTGTCCTCACGCTACTAGTGGCAAACACGACGGAAGGTACGTACATATATCTAGCTCAACGATACCTGGCCAAGCAGTTTTGTGTCCGAAACAGTTTTAGGGTGGAAGATGCAAAGTACGCGAATAAATTTACTAGGTAATCTGTCATGATGGTTTGTTGGATGGATAGCCAAAGAGTTGTTGCATTATACACAAAACGGATTGGTTTGGAGAGTCATAATCGCCAATGTCTGTAACAGTAACGTTACTTAGACGAATGAAATGATCTTGTGGACAACTCACGTGTAACAAACAATGGTACTATGTCAGCCAATAACGAAACATTGCAACGTCAGTGCTTATGAAAACACGCCTGCTGAGAACGGTGTCAGGAATGCTTCCTCTGCGCTCTCAAATAAACCACATATAATCAACACCAAGCCCATTGTACATTGCACAATACACAATGCAAGGTCTATCTTACTGATGTACATCGATTTATGTTTTATACAAGAAATGCTGGTTAAGAGTTATCACTACTGTTCGTGGAACTCACATAATTTGAAGAATAAACACAGACACTTGTGCAAAGAGCAAGAGGACGTATATTGGGTAGATATTCCCAGCCGGAAACTACAACTTACTTGAGCATGCATGATTATTGACACGGCTCGAGGACCTGCGTGAAATTTGTTTCACAGACCGCAAATGTCATGCCGTATCCGTAGCATCTCAGTCACTACCGTCGGCGCACGCATGAGCTAATTTACAGCATGCACTGATTGCGCAAAACATGAACTGTCTGGAAATACGCATTTTTCTAGAACACCAGCACTGACAATGAACTGGCTAGCCTGTTGCAAGCCACACCATTGACTATGCATAGAGCTATGACATATTGAATTCTCCAACCCCCGGACCAATTCTAGAAAAGCGTAAATATACGAACTATCCCCGTGGGTCCGCTAAATCACATGCAAGCTGTCAGCGCGATCAGTGCAAAACTGGCGGAGACGTGGGTCTATAAACAGATAGACACACAGACAGACAGATAGATGGGCAGACAGACAGACCTACAGAGATATACATACACACATACATACGTACATACATATGTATATGCATACATACATACATACATACATACATACATACATACATACATACATACATACATACATACTTACATGCATGCATGCATGCATGCATGCATACATACATACATACATACATACATACATACATACATACATACATACATACATACATACGTACATACATACATACAGATATATTCAGATATATACAGATATATACGTACATTCAGATAAATTTAAACATATACATATAGCCACATAAATACAGAGAGAGACAAATAAATACAGACAGGCAGACAGACGCAGACATATATATAGACAGATATATAGACAGATATATAGACAGATATATAGACAGACAGACAGACAGACAGACAGACAGACAGACAGACAAAGAAAAACTGTTTTGTGCAAACAAACATGACACAGTCAGTGTTGCACCGTGCCATGTATTTAAATACACACCATTGGTATTTGTCTGGGATTGCTATGTAGAGAATGGTCGTGGGAAGTCCACGTCCGCCCACCAAGCACCACATTGCGCTAAGCCAAGAATGAAACGTCGTTGAATGACAAACTAAGTTACTGAAGCACTAAGACACAGACACACGCATGCATGACACCACTACACGTCATGCAACAGGCTAATTGACGTCACGGATCGTTGGTGCCACAGTTCTCGTTAATCTTAGTCTTGTAGTCGTCATACTTGAACCCTGCGTCAAGGAGAACACAAGGCCTACACTTCACAGGCAAACCAGTTAAAAAATGGCGCAGTTCAATCGCGAAATTGATTGACTTAATCAAAAATGTCTGCGTCGTCGACACGAATGCTGTTACTTTGAAAATACCTTTCTTTATTCAAGCTTCTGTGCTATTTTATCAATAACGAGGGACCCAATATAATTGTTGATTCTTTAAGTGCATGCTCGTTATTTTATGAATAAGAAACAATAGTGGTCGTACGTTTGTGGGAAGACCTAGATAATAGCAAAGTTAAGTATAAACCAAGAATGGGCTTTTTACAGAACCGTTGTGAAATAAACCCCGGTAAAGAACTACTATCGAAATGTCGTCTACCCCATTATAAATGGAAAAGCAATTCTTAGTGATATGGATACGTATTGTATTTATGATATAACATTTTGTTGTTGGCTTCTTTTTAAATTATTAAACAGGGATTTGTATGAACATTCAAAACAGACATGGCTGAATCTGCTCGTGTTTGACTTGGAATTTACATTAGTCCACTCCAAAGTAATCATGATAAAGTAATTGTTTATAAACGTCCCACTAATTGTACTCCAAGTTAAGAAGGCTACCAGCCGTTAAGAGTTTTTGGTTTTTTAGGTTCAGTTCAAACAGATATAACGCCAACATCCAAAGATGGCAAAGTCAATTAAGAGGTGTTTGCGCGGTAGCTAACAGAGTGATCCTGAAATAACCGAAGTGAAGGTCAACCAGATTAACGACACTGCCCGGATTAACAGTGGGGTCAGCTGGCTTTTGGAAATTTGTGAGAGAAAGTGAGTGGGTGATCGTATTGCAGTCTAGAGTGCCGACGTAGACAGATATCGATGGTGGACGATATTTCAACGCTGTCAACACAGTTCACGCCGCTGACACCAATCAATGTCCAAATATAGTAGAACACGAAACCCATGTAGTCGAAATGAAACTGTCAATTATATCTGCCTCCATTTTGATCATCACAAACACGATCTGTATTGTGGTTCCATAAATTGTTATGCCAAACGGGATGACATGTGGTGTGTCATTATCATATATCAATATAGTGGAGATTAGACTACGCTACGGGCATAAACCTGGCGTAGTCAGGTGTCATGCAATTCTATTTTTGTAGTATTATAAATATGTACACTGGCACGGCATGGTGTCTTACTGCTGGCTATTTACTGCATGTTTACAACGCATTGTAAAATCATACATGTGTGTGTGTGTGTGTGTGTGTGTGTGTGTGTGTGTGTGTGTGTGTGTGTGTGTGTGTGCATGTGTGTGTGTGTGTGTGTGTGTGTATGTGTGTGTGTGTGTGTGTGTGTGTGTGTGTGTGTGTGTGTGGTGTGTGTGTGTGTGTGTGAGTGTGTGTGTGTGTGTGTGTGTGTGCGTGCGCGCGCGTGTGTGTGTGTGTGTGTGTGTGTGTGTGTGTGTGTACGTATGTGCATGTGTACTTGTGTACGTATGTATGCATGCATGTATGTGCCTATGCATGTATGTACGTATGTATGTGTGTGTACGTATGTATGTATGTATATATATATATATATATATATATATATATATATATATATATATATATATATATATATATGTATATATATATATATGTATATATATATATATATATATATATATATATATATATATATATATGCATGTATGCATCTATTATACCCTGGTATTCTTGTTCAATACAACGTACATATCCAACGCAAAATATAACTGCGCAATAACTACACCGTGTAGTGTTTTGTGGAAATAACATCGCCGCTATCTACTGCTATCTATCAACCGACAACCAGCCGCCTTCGATAGACTTATCGTTCGTTTTCGTTCACAGGATTCGGCTTCGGACGCCTGGATGACGTGGTCCGGATGAACAAGCGGAAGGCGTACCTCTCGCAAGACAACCGCAGCTACCTGTGCGACTTCTGCCTACACCACGCGGAGATCTGCGACCCAGTGAGCGTGTGCGTCGGCCTATGAGGCCCGGGACTGGGGCCGGCCGAATCAAACGGGTGAAATCACCTAACTCTATCTCAGAAGGCAACATGCATACAAGATAGTCTACGATACCGGACGACGACGCCACCTGCAGGGCTCAAATGTCGACCGAAGGTAACTCAAACCCAGCCGCGCTACCAAGACACGTGATGGGACGTTAGACGTATGTCGGGGCCTCAGTTTGGATGTAAGAATCACACAAAACAGTGCGTGCGTGCGTGCGTGCGTGCGTGCGTGCGTGCGTGCGTGCGTGCGAGTGGTGAGCGTGGTGATGGCGGGGCTGAAAACTTCGAACACTGAAAATCGACAATCGATTTGTGTGTGCGGGTAATTAGATGGACATCACGTGGACAACCGGAGTATACTGAGACGAAATACGATCGATGTTCTCCTCGTAATCCGCCCGCTGTGACCGTCTGTATCCGTACATACAATTTTCAAAATAAATCGTGACATGATTTCGTTGTACTAAACAGTGTTTGCAAAACATATTATTATATATATGCCCTATATGTATATATGTATATATATATATATATATATATATATATATATATATATATATATATATATATATATATATATATATATATATCTTCTTACCGGTCTAAACATAACAGGTAAATAACCAACAGTATACACGCAAGTGTGCAATTGGTAACAAAATACTTAGAACCTGGAAATGAAGAACCTGGAAATTAAGCTATTTTTGGCACTGCATCCAACATAACGCTCCTTTTTTAGGCCAGCGTATGATACTATAAAACAGCTTAACGTCTGTCGCTGTAACTAGTACTGAACTAAAGTAAAATACATTTATCTTAACTAGAAATAAGCGTTTTCCTAAATTTGTTGTCGTATCTCTCAGTTTAGATGCAAATACGAACATATGACAATATTACATGTTGACAGACAATCGAAATTAGAGGAAATATTCTTAAGAGTATATATGAGAAGTACAACGTCAAACGAATACTGCTACGTCTCCCTTAACTTAGGTTTTATTGCAAACATTCTGGAACATTTTGACGTTTGTCGTCTGTACTACAGTTCTTGGTCCATCCGTAGATTCGGTTCTAATGTAACGTATTGTACAGCTGTATGTATTAAATAAACAAATTACGTGTCGCATGTTTTGTATGAGCAAGCTTGAAATGACAAGAGTAACCTATAATCACTTGTTGAATCCTGACATGCTCGCAGGTTTACTGTAATCGATAACTGTCCGTGGGGAATATAGTATTACAGTGTGACATAACATTGCAGATATATTAACCAATATTTAATTTTATAATTACAATACACCAAAATAGGCCATGAATTTAAATCGTGACAGTCAAATAGTACACTATTTTTATACAGCTACAAATAACATGTAATTGTGATAATTATCTGAATAGTCACGTACAGTTTAAGTTTAACCAGCACAAGTTTCGACAGCTTAAATTGCAATGTGCCGCCGTTATTTCCGGTTACAACGTCCCTTATAAGCACATCCTTAGACCATTTTGTAACCGATTTCAGTAGCGCGCTGCACAACTTCCTGTCACGTCATAGCAAATTCACCAGATAATTTTAAACGTGTAACACGCATTTGTAGACGAGTTCGAGTAACGATCGCTACTCAACTTTGTAAATAGTCGGCGACGCGTCCGGAACGGTGTAGGCGACCATTGCTGCACCCAAACCGGAAGTCCCTCCTCAGCCGGCAGTACCGTGACTGATGAGACAGAACGTCCCTGCCTCCCACGCACACGAAACAGACAGGCCCGTGTCACCACACGAGTGCCACAGTAATCAATGGCATCCGCCAAAACGAAACTATCCACACTGACATGATGTCACTTCACACGGCCAATCAACGAAGACGGGCCCAGAACAAAGCAATGCATCATTTACAGAGAAATTGTTTTACTAGCAAACATGTCATGCGTACACGTGCACGCACCTGTGACGCGCAACGGTTATAAGACCTCTCGAAGCAATCTAGATGGTTCGGCATTGTCTAATGAGTCGGATATGACTGGGCTTTGAATACGCAAAAAAGAGCTTTCATTTACCCATATTGCATGCGTTTTTTGGAAGCGTTTGCTTCAAACGAAGTAAAGAAATTCAAGAAAATCTTCTGATGGACATAATGGGCCAAATGTATCAATCAATCAAATATCACTTCTAAAACACTTGCTCTGATAATTGCGTATGGCAGATAACTGCAATAGTTTGTCGTCTTGTGCATCTCATGCCAATATAAGAAAAATTGGTACATTAAACTGTTATTTTAAACTGAACAGTTTCATACAAATTTAAACCACGGTCGTCTTAGATTACTACCACTACCACTACCACTACCACTACCACTACCACTACCACTACCACTACCACTACCACTACCACTACCACTACCACTACCACTACCACTACCACTACCACTACCACTACCACTACCACTACCACTACCACTACCACTACCACTACCACTACCACTACCACTACCACTACCACCACCACCACCACCACCACCACCACCACCACCACCACCACCACCACCACCACCACCACCACCACCACCACCACCACCACCACCACCACCACCACCACCACCACCACCACCACCACCACCACCACCACCACCACCACCACCACCACCACCACCACCACCACCACCACTACCACTACCACTACCACTACCACTACCACTACCACTACCACTACCACTACCACTACCACTACTACTACTACTACTACTACTACTACTACTACTACTACTACTACTACTACTACTACTACTACGACTACTATTACTTCTATTACTATCATAACACATTGTTGTTGACATAACAATGTAGCACTACCCTGTATACTTTACGATTGCATGTCTAAATAACATGCTATGTCCGGATGAACGATTTAGGAATAGAAAAAAACGATTTAATAATTGGTGGTAACGCCGCTGTAATGGTAAACAGTTATTTCTACTAAAACATTGCATCGATCTGAATATATGCAAAACTGAGGGAAATTGCGGTCCACGCACAGAGAAAGAACAAGCTGTTTTACAATATCGATTCGTCATAAACAGGATGGTGTGGTTCCTCGTGTTTTCAAAAGAGCTCTTACTAATTCATTTACAAAATATCTACGGTCTGCACATAAGCGATTTCATTCAACTGATACGGCTCTTCTCAATCTTAAGATGGCCAATGATAATACAGTATTCAACATGGATAATAGCAAATTAACTGTGCTTAGCTTCCTGTGTCTTTGTGCTGCTTTCGGTGCAACTGATCATGACATTCTTTTACAACGCTTACACAGATATTTTGGATATTTGGCACAGCCTTTCAAAGATTCATGTTAACATATCTGACTCACTGTCGTTTTCCAAATTTCTTCTGTTTAGAATTCCACAGCAACTTATCTTATCCCGTTCCGCTTGGCTAGCACACCACATCCCTTTGTTGAGTCAGAACTAATCACAACATAGACCATCACTTACATGTTGATGACACACTGGTTTATATGTCACGTTCATCGTCAGGTGCACACGCATCCGTGTCAACTTTTAATAACTGTGTCAAGTGGATTAAAATGATTGGCAAAGGCTTATTAGAACTCATTGGGAACAGTACTTTCTTGCATTAACATATTTATAGTAGTTGTATAACTTATAATATCATACATTGGTTCGTCGTTGCAACGTTTTCGTAGAAATGTTTGAAAGGATAAAGACTACACTATGTGTAGTATTGCAGCGTGTTACCAACATTTATTTATGACAACCCAAGATTGAATGTCAGCAATCTTATGTGAGATGCATTTTGAAAAAATACCGCAAAAAGTATCAATAAAGAGGAATCTGGCACTACTTTAGGTTTGCCCCCAATTACTTAGTTACCTAATCCTCTTCGTGTGTGATCACACATAAGGCCGCAACCAAAGAACGTCGATGTTTACTGTTCACTGCCAACTTCTTCACTTGGCCCCAACTTCATCCTCCATCCAATTACTTTCATTTCACGCTCCACTGATCTTCTCCACGTCTCCACGTCTGGGGTCTGTCCCATGCTCTCTCTCCCATGGCTACTCTCAGAATGGACGTCAATGACTTTCTGTAGATGTGTCCGATTTGTCCCAATTAAGCTTAATGTTAATGGATTTCAAATGTGGTCGCTGGATCCTACGAACCGCGTGACATAAATTGGCTACCAGAGACAGCGCTGATTAATTATTACAAATCCAAACACACGTCGGTAGTAAAACATATTTACACGCACCATTAGTTGACGAAAATACTTCACACGCAACATTACCCAATACCGTTAGACGCACCATTACCTAATACAATTGCACGTACGGCTGGCTGATAAAAACTCTTTCCCGCACCGCTGCCTGAAACAGTTATACGTATAAATGGCAGCGGAAACAAAATTAATATGTGTGAAAGGCCGGAACTTCTGCCTTTCCAGCGGCTTCGCTCTGTATGTAAACGTGATATTGCCAAACCTTAAAGGGAGGGTATTGTAACGGGAAGTCTGCTCTCTAGAGCGTGGGAGTGTTAAACATCAAAAGGTATTGCGGTTAACTCTGCTCTCCTCTGCATTATTGCCAATCAGTATTGTTTTGAAACTGGATCCTTTGTTTGTCATTATTGATCGTGTTGCAGGCGGAATCTTTCAAATTGCGAACATTGTTCCGCTTCTCCGAGGGATTAGCCCTTCGGAGAGCTCACCTATAGATCATGTATACGAACCGGTAACTAACAGACATATTTCCCACTCACCACTTACCTGTGCAGATAGCTAATATATAACTTTATATTAGTTAACTTCGCGAATCATTGATACAGAGAAAGTGATCAGCCAATTAGTACCCACAAAACACGCATTGTTGATCAATGGGCCCTACAGTTCCGCTAAAACCCTACACGCGTCGTTGACAAAAAACGTTCAATGCACAGTTGACTGATACAAAAACTTCACACGTAACGTTAACTAATACAATTAATAAAAATAATAATTGACTAACGTCCAATCGGATAATATTACATACAACATATGGCATAAGAGGGACTAGACTGCCTAGATTCCAGAACAAATACCTTTAAGAACCTATTAAACTGTTACCCAGCACGACTGACGAATCAAATTGACTGATCTGATTATTCATCTATGCTGAGACAGCAATGCAGCAACTGGCATTTCAACATAGTATGCATGTCCACCGGTAGGTGAATTTTGTGTGTGTGGCGCCATCTAGCGTATTAACCCGACAACAACATCAACGACAACGTAGTAGTGTAGTGTGTAATCAAAAAGATTACGTGTCTGTTAGTTCTCATTATTAGCCAGGTGGCAGCACACTTGTAATTTTTATGTTACAGTCAGAACGCGCGTTTGTAGTAGTATGTAAATATTGTGTCCTGTTTGTTTCTAAGGCCACCAGTATTCACTTCGAAGTCAAACGACAACGGATGTCGGTCAATAAGCTTAATCCTGATAACCTCTAATCTCTGGCGCCTGAACGAAATTAATTTTGGAGCTGGTGAATCGGGGCGCCAATGTCGCGGGCCCAGATACGACCGGGGCCCGCTGCCACGTACTGTTACAAAAAGGCGACCAGGGACGCCAAGTAGAGCAAAGACATGTTTGCCACCCATAGCCTAACTTCTAATCAGTTGATGGACCACACTTAGACTCAAAGTATTTACATACAATGACGCATCCTCGATGGGACGAGACTACTGACACAGATACTCAGCGCATAACTCACTTGTCATAATCACATTCGCTTTACCTAGGCTAGTGAGTTAACTGCTTAAAAAAAAAAATCGAAGTATTTCAATATGCAATATTTCATATTCCGTGGATGTTATGTATACACAATATTTCAGAAGTTCTTTGCAGTCGCACGGGCCCCGATTTGGAGTCGACTCTGGGCCCGGACAAAGCTGGACTTTCATGCCACCGGCACGACAACAATTTTGCCGCGCTGTCTCGGATCACGACATCGGACGACGAGGGATGTAGTGCTGTTGAAGATTGTGTTCGAAGTGACGGTCACAGATTTTGATGAGCTGTTAACGCTCTCCCAAAAACTCGATGTGCACCACCCACACCCACACCCACACCCACACCCACACCCACACCCACACCCACACCCACACCCACACCCACCCACACACACACACACACACACACACACACACACACACACACACACACACATACACACACACATCCATCCATCCACACTCACACCCACACACACACACACACACACACGCGCGCGCGCGTGCACAGTCGCACGCAAACACGCACGCATGCATGCACGCATGCACGCACGCATGCACGCACGCATGCACGCACACACTCACAAACACACGCAAGCCCACACGCACAGATACACACACACACACACACACACACACACACACACACACACACACACACACACACACACACACACACACACACCACCACCACCACCACCACCACCACCACCACCACCACCACCACCACCACCACCACAAGCAGCAGCATTTTACATAACTGTATGTTGTGGTTTCGATAAGCACTTATATCTGACAAGTTGTCTAGACGCACATAATCATAACACATGTATACGTTTGCCCCAAACAGGTTGTACTGTGCGAAAAATGGCACTTTTCATTATTAGTCAATATCACCAAACACAAGTACAAGCCGGCGATGCCATGGCAACCACCATAACAATCGATTAAAATTCATGATTTCCGTGAGCATTGTCACCGGCAAAGTGTTCCACTGCTTCTGCTTGTAATAATCCTTCGGGCAGTATAACTGAAATTGTTAGACTGGAACAGTTCGATTATTACAACCAAAAAACAAAACGAAGTCCTATACGTTAACATGGAGAATATTGACTTCCTGCCCCCAACTGCCCCCAACCTCATTTTCGCGCGCGAGACTTACACGCCCTATATCCAGGCGGAGTTGAGGGGCTGAAAGGTGCTGCCATCTCACGGAGTCTGCTTAATCGAAGCTAGTAATAACTCATACTTGGCAGAGTGTCTATTACCTTAATAATAATGTCCACGTGCGTTCCCCCATCCCCATGGGCAACGCAATGTGGTTACATAATGGGCCGTGACCTCGGCAGTGTATGCTTGAATAACACGGCAGCTGCGGCTTCAAAACAACGCGTTGGCTCCTCGTGCAGTTGACAACAAACCGGCTGAATCCAGACAGACCTGGACGCGCCCTGGCCAAGAAGTACCGTTATCATCACGCAAGCACTACAAAGACAGCAACGTGTTGTCGACACAGCTATGATTTGTGGTGAGCTTGCTTACTGGTAACATGTTATTTACAGCCGACATCGGAACCACTGCGTCTTAAATTGTCGTTCTCTGGTAAGTCAAAGTCAATTAAGGGTAATATAATGTAGGTGTATTGCTTTATGTATGTTGTCATATTGAGAATGTTAATGTAGTTGTGACAAAATCGTCATACAATGCTGAATGTAAAAACACAGGCTATGTGATGGGGTAAGTTGAGTGCAACTGTTTCCTTTGATGTATGTATCGGTCTAGATATAAGAAATCGGTTATTTTTGTATTGTAATTGACAAAGAATGAATAACATTAAGTTGGTAAACGTCGAACGAATGCCGTCATTGTTGCGCTGTTCTGGCTAACCGTGTTAGGAAAAGTATAAAACGAAGGCGTAAAACGAAGGCGTAAAACGAAGGCGTAAAACGAAGGCGTAAAACGAAGGCGTGAAACGAAGGCGTGAAACGAAGGCGTAAAACGAAGGCGTAAAACGAAGGCGTAAAACGAAGGCGTAAAACGAAGGCGTAAAACGAAAGCGTAAAACGAAGGCGTAAAACGAAGGCGTAAAACGAAGGCGTAAAACGAAGGCGTAAAACGAAGGCGTAAAACGAAGGCGTAAAACGAAGGCGTGAAACGAAGGCGTGAAACGAAGGCGTAAAACGAAGGCGTAAAACGAAGGCGTGAAACGAAGGCGTGAAACGAAGGCGTAAAACGAAGGCGTAAAACGAAGGCGTAAAACGAAAGCGTAAAACGAAGGCGTAAAACGAAAGCGTAAAACGAAGGCGTAAAACGAAGGCGTAAAACGAAGGCGTAAAACGAAGGCGTAAAAGCCGTGCGTTGAGGGCAGGGTTAACCGCTTCCTGTCACTGCTTTTTGGAGCGCAGTGGTGCTGTGGCTAGAACCAAACCCGGGTTCATATCTTGTGTTGCTGTGTCGATTCTTGGGCAAGTTCGTTCAGACAGCGGTGGATATTTGTGTACACATAATATTCGCACACTAATTACAGCGTGGATGAATTACTCCCAGAGAATGGTGGTCCGTTTAACAGCCATGATAAAGAGTAGAATGAGAAGCCATTTGAGCGGTCATAAGGACTGGGCATTGCCTTTACGTTTACAGTGACTTTACGTGAACTGCTAAATTGGTGAATAATCAGGCTAACAGCGTTGTTTAAAATTGTGACGATACGTGGAGGTTGATGTGTACCCGTAGAGCGCCATGGCTCAGGGGTAGAGCTTCGGACTCTCGACTACGAGAACCCGGGTTCGAATCCTGTGCTGCGGTGTTAAAACCTCGGGCAAGTTTTTTCACTCAATATTGCTCCAGTTCACTCAGCTGCATAAATGAGTTCCCGGCTATAAACAGTGGTGGATATGTGTACGAGCAGCCTTCGCGCATTAATTGTAGCATGTGGCTGGATCCTTCCCAGAGAAGCCGAGATGGTGTCTGAGTGAACAGGTCTGCCGGGGAAGTAAAGTGTAAAACGCTTTGAACGGTCCTGGGGATTGGGTGCTGCGGTATATAAGAACTTGCCCTTTTTACCCGTACAGAACTACGCTTAATGAAGGGAATAGTAACATTTCCTTTTGTCCTACTCGGGGATCTCAATGAGATTATTATGGGATGTTTACATGGAAGACAGACGGACCGAAAGACGGACCAATCACGTTGACTTGAACCTCTCAATCCCGTGCTTCCAGTGGCTACGATGTTGAGGCTATGCACTGGGTCAACACGGAGCGCCTCCCGCGATGTCTGTCAGAGACTGTCCTGGCTGGCGCCCAAGAAGATGACACCAGCTGGTTGCCTGGACGGAAGGTACACGTGTCATATTTCATGTTACCGTTTTTGTTGATCGTTGTGATTGTGCTGTTTATCAACGCTAGATGAATGCCAAGTGCACTTTGCATTGCGTAAGGAGTGTTAGTCGTTACCACGTATCACTGGGTAAATAAAAACACAACGGTGGCGCCACCTTTCGAGTGGAACACGTGGTAATACGAATTTACATTTCAGGCTTATTAGGTAGTAAATGTCCCGAGTTCCATACTACCTATCGGTGGTATGAACCAGTGCTAGAGGCATAACGTTTTCGGATTTTGCGAATAACTCTTGACGATAAGAAAGTTTTTATTTTGATAACGGGATTTCTGCTTTTATGGATATTTTACATTTAAAAGTTGGTAGTTATGTGTTAAGTTATATGAATAGCAATACAGTAGACCCCTCTTATAAGACCCTTCGCTAACGGCCACCCGGATTATGCGGCCACATTTTCATTGCATTGGCGTTTTCTAATACAAACTACCCCTCACCAGCGGCCACCTGGTTAACGTGGCCAACGACCAGGGTTGCAGGAACATTCTACCCCTCTTCAGCGGCCAATCGGCAGCCGAAAACTGCGATTTTGTAATCACAAAGCAATAACAAAATAAATAGGCCTACCACATACACACTCAGCTCTGGCGGGAGCATTTTGGATGCGACCGCATACCGAGACAAAAATACCAAGTAGCTGGAATTGTTACAATCTTAGAAAGTGTTTATGCTCAACTGACTGCGGAAATAACGTTAGCAGCATCGAAAACAAAGTTGTTGAAAGTTGACCTTTATTATTTACCCAGGAAGTACACGACAGACAGCAGAGGCGAGACAGACGAGGCAATCCCGCCAACCGCGGACGTGGTCATTATTGGAGGAGGGGTGATAGGTTGCAGCACGCTGTACCACCTCGCCAAAATGGGCATGACCAATACCGTGCTACTGGAGAAAGCTCAGCTGACTGCTGGCACCACCTGGCACACAGCAGGTGAACTACACTTTTGGCGTGTTGCAAAGCATCATGGTCTTTTTTCTCAACCACTTAATTATTGTACAAACTGAGCAGTTATATGTTTCATTCCGCTAGAATTAATCCATTTACAACGCAATACTACTACTACCACCACCACCACCACCACCACCACCACCACCACCACCACCACCACCACCACCACCACCACCACCACCACCACCACCACCACCACCACCACCACCACCACCACCACCACCACCACCACCACCACCACCACCACTAATAATAATAATAATAATAATATAATAATAATAATAATAATAATAATACCACACTGCATCATACACATTGTACAACTCGTCACCACCGTGTCCCTTCTGTCGTTCGACTAGGTCTGGTCTGGAGTCTCCGGCCCAGCGACACGGAAGTACAACTGCTGCACCGGAGCATCGAGCTGATGCAAGGCCTCCAGGCGGAGACGGGCGTCGACCCGGGCTGGATCAACAACGGCGGACTGTTCATTGCGTCGACGAAGGAACGCCTCGATGAGTACAAGCGGCTCATGTCGGTACCATGTCGTGCTTTGTATTCGCAACCTACACAATCGCTAGAGGGCGCTGATACGCAACACGGGAAGGGGACATCTTCGCGTTCTTAACGCGCTGGTTATTTTTGTTTCAGTTCATATTTGAGTTCTTAAGACTCCTACTGTTATAACTATATTGCATATCTACAACGTGTGATAGCAAATACTCTTTCTCCTGCATCCCTCTCCTCTCTCTCCCTCTCTCCCTCTCTCCCTCTCTCCCTCTCTCCCTCTCTCCCTCTCTCCCTCTCTCTCTCTCTCTCTCCCTGCCTCCCTGAGTCCTCCCTCCCTCCCTCCCTCCCTGCCTCCCTGAGTCCTGCCTCCCTCCCTCCCTCCCTCCCTCCCTCCCTCCCATGACCCATTACTAATGTAGTTATAATAACATGTTTAACCGTTATCAACATTGTTCGTAAAGGCTAAGCTTGACGGAGGTCTCGCGCATAATGTTGATTGTGACGCGAGCAAACCGCGACGTACTGGATACAGAAATGTGGTTCCGATAAATTGAAATATTATGCTTGCTTATGACGCAAAGGTCTTGTGGTTTACGTTCGCCTCGTTATGTATGTTTTCTGATTTAAAATATCTTCAAAGGTCCCCTTTCTACGGCTCTCTTTTTGCATAGCTGTCCTGTGTCTTCTTTGCATTTGGCTAATCCTATATCCACAGGTTAGTCTCTGCGAATTGATTTCGAATATCCCAAAGGCTGGTGCTGCTAATTCATTTACAAGTGTGATAGCAATGCAAAGACTGATATTAAGCAACACTCCAAGCTGTGATTACCGTCTTCCATGTCTCCGTGTGTAGCTAGGTCGTGCCTTCGACACGAAGGCCCATGTCTTGACGCCAGCGGAGACGAAGCAGCTGTATCCGCTCATGAACGTCGCCGACGTCTACGGCACTCTGTACAGTCCGGCCGACGGCACCATCGACCCCGCCGGCTACTGCACGGCACTCGCCCGGGCCGCCACCAACCTCGGCGCCAGGGTAGGATGACTGCGTGTGTCGCGTCACCATCATCATCACCACTATCCACTACTTCTTTCACGTCACCCTTATCATCCTCTACCACCACTTCCTCCTCCTGTTCATTCTCTTTACATTCTCCTCTACCACGACCCCCAACTCCCACTCCTCATCTTCGTCATCCTTCATTACCACCACCTCTTCGGTGTCATCTTCCTCGTCCTCCTCCTTCACCGATTTCTGCTGCTGTTCCTCCTCCTCCTCCTCCATTCACCCTACCACCACCACCACCACCACCACCACCACCAACAACAACAACAACAACAACAACAACAACAACACCACCATCACCATCATTTCTTCTTCTATAGTTTTCTCCCTAACGGGGATCTTTTGTAAAAGCAAACATGCCAACAACAAAATGCGACATCAGGAAACTGTCGCTTGAGCTTCATGAAAATGACCTCACTGATATAGTTGCGGTTTTTCCACTACAAAAAAGCTGCTGTGTAAGTTTAACAACGAAATCACGTTAATGATGGATTTTGGTTATCTGACTGTCACGGTCGGCGGGTCTACTCGCTGCAGGTCGTGTCCCCGTGCGGAGTGACGGGAGCCCGGGTGGAGACAGACGACTACGGAACACGGCGAGTGACGGGCGTCTACACAGACCGCGGGACCATCAGCACCAGCGCCGTCGTCAACTGCGCAGGTTGGGACTTGATGATCATCACATCATTATCATTATCATTATCATTATCATTATCATTATCATTATCATTATCATTATCATTATCATTATCATTATCATCATCATCATCATCATCATCATCATCATCATCATCATCATCACCATCACCATCACCATCACAATCATCATCATCATCATTGCGCAACCATAGTGCCCCGCGGTTGCGCATAGTACCCATCATTCTGGCCGACTTCGATAGAGCTACTCGAGTTACTCGCAGTACTACGCGCGTAATCCAACTGAACACCGATGATCGTGATCACGGAAATAAACCCCTTATGTAAATAAATAAAATAAAGTAATCATTTGTTTAGTGTGTAAATTGTGACGTTCACC
>OZ024859.1:7440378-7472878 GCA_964017155.1 Oasisia sp. SBJ-2009
GAGACTGTGTGTGACTGTGTGTGCGCGCGCATATGTATTTGTGTGTGGCTGAGTATGCAAGCGTGAGAGCGTTTACCAGAGTGCTTGCGTGCGTGCGTGCGTGCGTGCGTGCGTGCGTGCGTGCGTGCGTGCGTGCGTGCGTGCGTGCGTGCGTGCGTGCGTGCGTGCGTGCGTGCGTGCATGTCTCCTTTCGTTCGTTCGTTCGCTCGTTCATACGAACGGGATATTGAAACTGAGGTTCACGTCGTCGAACGTGGACATTATGTACAGTTAATCAACAGGTCTTTCAGCTGATCTAAATAACCTCAAGCAGATTGTGTTACATTTCGCTGGCACTCGTGTTATGTTAATACGTATATACCCCACTGTGAAAACACAAAACAACAGCATACACGTATATACCTGTGTTCGTACAATATGAAAAATACGTCATTATATAATTTTTAGATAACGTTCCTCACTTCATCATTCGTTCTTTTAGTCTCTTTTGACGAATGCACCATTACAATCACCTGTAATAATAACCGACTATGTTTGACCTGACTAGATTGGAAACGAGTGTCTAGCTTGCCGAGAGAAGGCAGCTGTCTTCAACATGTCGTATTTCGGCAAGTATTACCTGGTGGGGCGTGACGCAGCCAAAGCTGCCGATTGGCTCTTCTCTAACGACGTCAGAAAGGATCCAGGTATACCGAGAAACTACTTTCTAGTAACTCAACCCTTTCCATAACTACACTACCCTTACAAAGAAGAGCCAATGGTATACCACTTATTACAATTGAATACGTTTCATCTGCACGGGCACTACACGTCTTATTACTTTTGCACTGGCTTTGCCGAGCGCGAAGATTTAAACGATCTGTATTTAGCCTTTTAAACTGATTTGTTAAACTGATTTGTATTTAGCCTTTTACAAACTCATTCTACATTTAGCATTTTACAGACTTATTTAGCATTTTACAAACTCATTTGAAACTACTGATTTAGTTTATTAATAATTTTAAATACCACTTGATTATGTCTATGTAATATTTATTTTATAACACATTATTTATTTATTTATTTTTCTCGCTATATTTATTAGTCTTACATCTAAGAAACTACTGTAATTTTAGATTTAGTGTGATCTTATACTCTCATATACTTATTTATTACATGTTATTTATTAAGTTTTGGTGCTGCTGACCCATGCCAAACATTTACATTATTTTAGAACGTCTGGCCACTCTCAGTCACTAATTATTTTATGATACATTAATTTTATCACTTGAGCAGATTTTGTCAAATGTCACCATTGTTCTCACTGTGTGTTTTATTTTTATCATGTTCTGCAGCTTCTAGAAGCCATGATTTCACCTTGTGTAACACACTGGCACAATGGTCGGATGTAATTTCAACCCCTTCCAAATACATGACCACACAAGAATCCTTGACATACTTACACAGTCTGCCATGCCTTAATCTGTGTTTCAACCGAAAATTACTACCTATACCCCGTTCCAGGCCAACATTTAAATTGGCCTTGATCTTACTGCTAGCGGGAGATGTTAGTCTTAATCCTGGACCTGTGGTCAGGCATAACATCCGCCTGGCCACCACTAACATTCGTTCAATTCGTGAAAAAACTGCCTCTATCACTGATCTTATAATTTCCAAAACAATAGACATTCTCGCTGTGACTGAGACCTGGCTCAGACCGCATGACACAGATGTATGTATTGCCGACATCTCCCCTCCTGGCTATACCTTCCACCATCGACCACGTCCAGTTGGACGAGGCGGAGGTGTCGGTTTCCTTATTTCAAAACTATTTAACGTAACCCCGTACACCAGCCCGGACTATACCACATTTTAATCTATTTGTCTTAACATATCTAATTCGTGCTTCTGTGGGGTTTTCATTTGTATTTATCGCCCTCCAGGTCATCCAGCTAACTTCTTTGAAGAATTCCAGGATCTTTTGGAAAATGTTGCAACCATGCACACAGAATTTTACATTTTGGGCGATTTTAATCTTCACCTGGATACACCATCTGCAACAACTATCACGTTTAATGATATCCTGGCATCATTTGACACAAAACAACATGTCAATTTCCCAACACACATACATGGACATTGGCTTGACATCTTGATAACTCGTTCCTCTTGTAAAAACATTCAGACACCCACAGTTGTAGATGGCTTATCGGACCATAACACAGTAATTGCAGATCTTAAAGTTCCTTTAGCCCCAGCCGTGTCCAAACACAACATGTTCTACAGAGCCATTCACAGTATCAACATTGCATCATTTATGACTGATATAATTACATCCGACCTTGTCACACATCCTAAAGAACATGTATCAGACCTATACAAACAGTACCGTCAAATACTGAAGACATTGCTTGACAAACATGCACCCGCTAAATCCAAATCTGTGTCACAAAAGCCGCCAGCTCCTTGGATGACCCCGGAAATAATCCAATCTAAACGGCGCCGTCGCTATCTGGAACGTGTTTGGCGTAAATCTCGGTCATCCTTAGACAGGCCACGCTACACACGGCAATGTCATCTATGTAACCAACAAATGTCAAAAGCAAAGTCGTATTATTACGAAAACATGGTCGCAAATAACTCCGCTACACCAAAACAACTATGGAAATGCATCAATCAGATTTTACACAGGCGGCCTGCTCCTTCTCTACCAACCCATGCATCAATCAAGTCACTGTGTAACTCTTTCTCAAGTCATTTTAAAGACAAAATCAGCCTGATACATTCAGCCTTCACAGATCACACCTCAGACACTATAAATGCCGACTCTCCACAACTAAATTCTAAACTCACATCGTTTGAACCAGCCACTACTACTGAAGTGAAAAAAATAATCATGTCATCCCCAAATAAATCTTGTGATCTTGACCCACTTCCGACCATACTACTGAAAGCATGCCTTGACGTTTTAATTAAACCAATAACAGATATAATAAACGCATCACTCTGCTCCGGCTTATTCCCTGAAGACTTTAAATGTGCACATGTAAATCCAATTCTTAAGAAGACAACTCTGTCAAAAGAAGATCTAAACAGCTACAGGCCTATTTCTAACCTTAGCTTCATTTCCAAAATACTCGAAAAGGTTGTTGCAAATCGACTTACTTCTCACATCAACATAAATGGTTTAACCAATGCATCACAGTCTGCGTACAAACAATTTCACTCAACAGAAACTGCTCTTTTAAAAGTACACAATGACATAAACCTTAACATTGATAATGGCAATGTTACTGCACTGACCCTGCTTGACCTATCCGCCGCTTTCGACACCATTGACCACGACATTCTCATTACACGCTTATCAACGTGGTATGGGATATCTGGCACAGCCTTGAGCTGGTTTACTTCATACCTTACTGACAGACGGCAAGCCATTAAAATAGGTAACTGCTTCTCAGACATGCTGCCCACCTCTTGTGGTGTCCCCCAGGGTTCTGTTTTGGGTCCGTTGCTTTTCACTCTGTACACAACACCATTAAGCTCAGTTATCCAGAGTCATAACCTGGATCATCACCTTTATGCAGATGACACACAAATCTATGTTTCTCTGACCACACCAGATACTTGTCGCTCCCTAAACCAGCTCAGGGATTGTCTCCAAGATGTCTCCCTCTGGATGAAAAATAGTAAATTAAAACTAAATGCAGATAAGACTGAATTTCTCATCATTGGTACCTCAACGCAGCGGGCAAAACTCAATGGCTTTTTCCCGACACATATTCTGAGTCAGAGTATCACACCAGCCACCTCAGTTTTAAATCTCGGAGTAACGTTTGATGAAAACTTCAATTTCAAAAAACATATCTCGAAAACATGCCGTTGCTGTTTTTACCATATCCGTGATCTTCGCCGTATCCGCCGGTTTTTATCACTTTCCGTTGCTAAAACCATCGCCACAGCTCTAGTAAGCAGCAGACTCGACTACTGCAATTCCCTCCTTTACAATACCGCAAACAAGGACCTAGCCAAACTTCAGCGTGTCCAAAATTGTTTAGCAAGGGTAGTCACGCGTTCTCCACGTTTTTCTCGCTCAGTGCCGCTTCTAAAATCACTGCATTGGCTACCTGTGCACTATCGCATCATTTTCAAAATGTGTACAATAGCCTATCAAGCACTCTCATCTACACAACCAGCATATCTAAATTCAATGCTAACTCCAACAAGAAATTCCAGACAGCTACGCTCAACCAGTAGTAACCCTCTTCACATCCCTCGGGTGAAAACGAAAGCCGGGACCCGAGCTTTCTCGGTTGCCGCACCAGCGGTGTGGAATTCGCTTCCTGCCAGTGTTAAATCACAAGGTAATATAGTTTCATTCCGCCGACATCTAAAAACCTATCTCTTTAATGCTGCCTATCCTCCTTAGCCTCCTAGCTTTTCCATCCATCCGTTGACGACTCACGCATTGCTTTCGATTATGAGATTGATTAATCCCCTGGTTTTGTCGCGCCACTGAGCTTGATTTTCGAGGATATTGGCGCAAAAGAAGTTACTATTATTATTATTATTATTATACCATTCAATAACATTCAGTACCATTGGACCATTCAATGATATTTCAGTAGGACTGAGTGGTACTCTCAACGGTAATATAAAATACCATTCAATACCACTGAACGGTACAAAGAATCCAAAATATCATTCAAAAACCCATTTAGATACCATTCAAATACCCTTGGTCATAATACCCCCCAGGACCATTCAAGTGTCAATCAATGGTATTGAATGTTTTTTGAATGGCATTTTCTTTGTAATGGTATGGAACGGAACACACCAACAATGTGAAAAGGGTCCATTTTATTAAGGTACATAAGACAAGTAAAGCAGACGTGAATCAGATTAGGTCAGACACGCAACACCACACATAATAATAATAAACAATAATTTGTTCTCTACCTCATGCGTGAGCGGCAAATAATATATGTATCTAAATAACTACTGTTTATGCATGGCAAATTGGTAGACCAGAGGGAAACAGTCATGTAAACCAACTGGACGTGGGAAACATGGAAAGCGGTTAATGAACATCTGCACCTGGGAGGAAATACAGTCAACTGACCCCAAAGTTGGCGTTTAATATAGATATGTGCATATATACGGCTTTGGTTTGATCTCAGAACAGTAGGCGTTTACGATAGATGTACATTTGCCGCGAATGGTAATGTAAAAACGGACGTATGCTGTATGTATCACAATTTTGCGTTTACCAACTTTGTTGATAACGGTTAGGTATGTGAGTTAGTGTATCCAGTGTGTCGCGATTTGCTTATGTCACAATGACGATTCTGCGCGAGATATCCGTCAGTCTATGCCCTTGCCAACAATGTCGATAACAGTTAAATGTTTAAAAAAAAATCATTGCAACTGCGAAATGACATCTAGAAAAAACGTTACTGCATATGTATACATTTTATACTTTATCAACTCTCCTTTAGGATTTTATCATGAAGATAATCTGCTGAAACAACTTTTTCCAACAAAACATATGACGAAAGCCAGGGTTTAGGCGGCCATTTTTTGTATCGTTTAGCGGAGGTTTTGCCAAGCATCTGTTCATATGATGAATAGGTAAATTGTCGAGTTTCGAATAAGTAGTTAATGCCCAACCCATGTCGGGGTGTGTCGTGACCAGCTAAGCGTACGTTGCAGGCAGCACCGTCTACAGCTGTATGTTGAACGGACGAGGCTGCGTTGAGGCGGACCTGACTGTCAGCGTCCTGGCCCCGGGGACGGACACAGGTCCGCACGATCCGCATTTTGACGGTAAGTCTGCCAACGGTTTTGTCCACGGCGTAGTCTGTTTATGAAATAGATTACTGTTGTTGCCGACTGCAGATTCTTCTTGTGCTTCTGCGTCGGTTGTTGTTGCTTCTGCTGTTGCTGCTGGTGGTGGTGGATGTTGTGGTTATTGTGGTGGTGGTAGTGTGGTGGTGATGGTGGTGGTTGTGGTGGTCATGGTTGTGGTGGTGGTTGTGATAGTGGTGGTGTGGTGGTGGTTATGATTGTGGTGGTATGGTGGTGGTGGTGGTGGTGTGGTGGTGTGGTGGTGGTGGTGGTGGTGGTGGTGGTGGTGGTGGTGGTGGTGTGGTGGTGTGGTGGTGGTGGTGGTGGGGTGGTGGTTATGCTGGTGGTGTGATGGTTGTGGTTGTGGTGGTGGTGATTGTGGTGGTGGTGGTGGTGTGGTGGTGGCGGTGGTTATCATGATGAGGAGGTGGATTATAATGATGCGGTTGCTGCTGTTGACGATGTTGGTAATGATGACAATGATGATAACGAATATCACGATGATGATGCGACAACGACGAAGACGAGGTAAATAATGATGATGACGATGTCGATGACGAAGACTATAACGGCGACGACGACGACGACGACGACGACGACGACGACGACGAATACGACGACGAATACGACGACGAATACGACGACGACACGACCAACCACTAAACACAGACACTCCACAATGAAAAAGTCGCTCATCAAACAGCGGACACACAACAAGAGCTGTGCTTGCTGCAGGGCGTGGGTTCTACGTGGCGGTGGGCGGAGGCCTGGCTCAACACGCACTCGGCCACATGCAGGACGTCCTGGCAGACCGCAGCCTCGACTGTCGCCTCGTCGACGTCTCCGAGACGATGGCCATGCTGAGTGTGCAGGGCCCGCGCAGGTAACACGGCCCTTCACCGGGGTCACGTGAAGGCGTCACGTATTACAAATTGAAATTAATTAATTAAATTTTTTTACACTATATTTTTTATTATTTTTAGAGTTGTTTATTGGTATCTTGTTTGTGAGCGCATTGATTAAGATTTAGTTAGAGATCGCGCAATATAAGAACTATTATTTTTATTGTGACCACACACCACGGTCACACATCACGGTCACGTGACACGGTCACGTATCACGGTCATACATGACGGTCACACACGACGGTCACATATCACGACCACAACTGATGGTGTCACGTGTCACGACCACACATCGCGACCAAACACTAAGGCCACACATCACGGCCACACACCACGGCCACACACCACGGCCACACATCACGGCCACACACCACGGCCACACACCACGGCCACACATCACGGCCACATACCACGGCCACACACCACGTCGACATATCACAGCCACATACCACTGCCACACACCACGACCACAAACCACGGCCACACACCACGTCGACACATTACGGCCACAGATAACACCGGGTGAATCTGATTAAGTAACAGTTAGCGTTATCCGCATAGATTATTCAGCCTGCTGCTCGTGCACTGTTTAGTTTGTTATACATCTTGTTATTTTTAGCTTGACTTTCTGCAACAGAATATGTTGTTATGTGCGAACTACAGCATCACTGTATGGCAACGACTGTCGAATGAAAGAGATTGTCTAGTGTCTCTTAACGTAGCTTTTGTTTCTTTTCCTATGTTTCATTCAGTCGACAGATTCTGCAGAGTTTGACAGACGCCGACTTAAGTGACGCCACATTTCCTTTCTCCTCACACAAGGTATGCCTAGATGTGTCCGTGGTCAATTAATGTCCAGTAACTGTGACCGTGCGTTTCTTGTATTGTACTGCACCGTAGAATATTATTGTATAAATATGGTGCTACATAAATCAATAAACATTTACATATGGATTTCGTCTATCTATACGGAACCTTATGAAGCCAAGCAGTGTTCTGATCACTCGATGTCACCCGCTCGTTGTTTAATTTAATGCCTTAAGCCTTAATTTAGTCTTTGTGTCTATTTATTTTTATGTTTTAAAGTATTTATTATTTTTTAATAAGTTTAGTCAAATAATCATAGAAAATATGTTTTAATGTCTTAAATTATTCAAATTTGTTTTATATATACATATCATATATTCTCTACATTTTAATTTATATTCATGGTAATGTCTGAAATTATATATTATTTCAATCTATTTTAACAAATATACTTTCATGTTTTATGTACCCATAAAAAATTATTATACATGCATGTATTATTATATTTATTTTGTACTCATTACCCTATTTTATGTTTTATTGCTGTCATTTTAAATACTCTGTATGCTTTTTATGTTTTATGTCTCATTGCTTTACACTTGTTTGTCGGAAAATAGCTCAGATGAGCTAAAGTTATCAAATTCTCATGTAAACCGACGTTAAATAAAGCTTATTGTATCTTGTATCTTGTCAGGTGGTCAAGGTAGCTGGGCATGGAGTGAGGGCCATGCGTCTCTCTTTCGTCGGGGAACTAGGCTGGGAGCTCCACGTCCCCAACTCCTCAGCCGTTGAAGTCTACCAAGCCGTTATGGAGGCCGGAGCCCAGTACGGCCTCGTCAACGCGGGGTATAGGGCCATCGATTCACTCAGCATCGAAAAAGGTTAGCTTCCTCGTGGAGTCACAAACAAGGGATTGGTGTATGTAGGTTGCATAACAAACTCTAGCAAGCGGTCAACAAAATGGCCGCCTGAACACGTGCTTTTCGTTATATAGTTTATTCCAATTCTGGTTTCAGAAGATTATCTTAATGGCAAATACATAAGGGAAAGTTGTTAAACTGTCAGATGTGTAGTTAGTAGTTTATTTCTCTCTAGGTAATCATAGAGATTGAAACGGGTATATGTATGCAGTGATGTTAGCTCTTGGAGATTCACTGTACCATGTCCCAGTAGTGATGTAATTCACATGTTTAACTGTTATTAACATGTTTGGGTGGTAAAGGTTAAACCAGAGCTATTAGATAGGAGCTGGAACCCCCCCCCCCCCCCCCCCCCCCCGATGGGACCAAACGCGCACAAATCTCGCTCAATCTTGGACGTCTCGTTGTTTAGTACAGTATCTGTTTTACGTATTTATACCATCCGTGTGACGGCGTTGTGTCTTTAAGAGCCGCAGGTCGGGTGATTGGCTCTGGTTAAACTTGACAGAGGTGTCGCGCTTCATAAGTTTGATTGTGACGTAACCAAACCGCGACGTATGCGACGTAATGGATAGTGACGTATCCAGTACGTTGCGGATTGCTTACGTCACAATCACAGTTCTGCTCGAGTCCTCCACCACGCTTTGCCATTGCCAGCAATGTAGAAAACGATTATGATATATGTGAGAAAATATGCCGTATTCGTTGATAGGGTACCGCCATTGGCACGAAGACTTGAGAGCAGACGACACGCCGTTGGAAAGTGGCCTTGCGTTCACGTGTAAGCTCAAGTCAGATATCCCTTTTCTTGGTCGTGAAGCTCTGGAACTACAGAAGAAAGAAGGATTACGCAAGCGGATCGCGTGTTTCACTGTGGACAAGTAAGTTCCTGAACGCGCGTCTGCATGGGAGATAATCCGCATTAAAGTCGATGAATTTGAGGCATACACGAACAACTGGGCTGTACACTACATAACTTGTTATCTAGGAAAAGCCCCTCAATCCATAACATGAATGCTACACTGGTTGTGATCGAAGGACGGTGTCGCGCTTACATTTTTCCGGCGTTATAAACGTTCCGATTGACGTTTCTGCGCATGGGCATAAAATGTAAACTCATCAATGTGCAGCGAAAGGACAAAACATTTGTGGCACAAATACCACGGGTTGTTCGTTAGGTATATAACCTCTCAGCGAAGTTATTTGTCGCAAATTAACACGAGGCAAACAAGTTTTGAGGTATATTTTGATAGCAAGCATAAATCACGTGACAGTATTGCGCCATAATCCATGACAGTGATTTATAAAACAAAAAACTAATATTTTATTGCATTGAACGACATTTTAAGAAACTCTTCACAGTAATCATCACAGGAGAGTTAACGAACAGCTCGTGGCATTTATACCGAAAATGCTTTGTTGTTTCTCTGGACATTGATGATTTTACATTTATTGCGCATGCGCAGAAACGTAAATCGGAACGTTTTTAAAGACCGGAACAATGGGCGTATTCTATTTGCCTCTCCGACCTCTCCGTCCTCTCCGACCTCTCCGAAAATTCCCATTCTTTTTGACGCGGAGAGGTCATGTGACCTCTCCGCGTTAAAAAGAGAGGCTCTCTTTTTAACGCGGAGAGGTCACATGACCTCTCCGCGTCTAGAAGAATGGGAATTTTCGGAGAGGTCGGAGAGGACGGAGAGGACGGAGAGGTCGGAGAGGCAAATAGAATACGCCCAATGTAAGCGCGACAACGCCACGGGCTGTGAACGTCACACCACAATCAAGATTGCAGCGCGTGATCCTACGTCAAACTAAGCCTTTCTCGTCAATGTTGATAACGGTAATATCTGCCCAAAAAAAGGTTTTTGGCTGCCTGAACACGTGCTTTCTGTCGTATATTTTGTTGAAATTCTGCTTTCAGAAGGGTAGTTTTATGACAAAACCCTAGCGGAAAGTGTTAAAGAGTTAAATGTATGCTATAATGTTTGTTCTAGACGTCAAGTTGCAGTAGTGATGTAATTCACATATTTAACCGTTAGCAACATTTTAGGCAAAGGCAAAGTTTGACGGAAGACTCGCGCGCATAATTTTTGTAGTGGCGTAAGCAACCCGCAATGTACGGGATACACCAATTCAACATTGGTGACATTGGTCAAGCTTGACAGAGGCCACCCGCAACGGTGGGAGTGAGTTCATAAGCAAATGACAGGCACGCAGAAACAAACAAACAAAATTTTATTAATCAGTCAAAACTTTAATTTTTTCATATCCAAAAACAAGAATTTTAATTTTACCTGATATGAAAAATATAAACTTTTGATTGGAAAAAGAACTATCCTGAGAAATGTTCAGTAATGTTTATAATAATTAATTCCGTGATTATTCGTCTTTCAGTAGACAGAACGGGTGATGGATGATATAACCTGTATAGCGGACGCCGCTGTGGTTTTAGATTATTGGCTGTAAAGTAGGTTAGACCATTATTCAACCAGATGCAACCTCTCCTTTGAGAAGTTTGTCTTGTAGTATATTGACGTTAAATACCTCCTCGAACATTATAATTATTATATTATAATAAAAAAATTCTTATCAGATATTACTATGTTTTAGACACATGCCACTGCACGGCTTAGAGGCAATCAAGCGTGACGGAAAGGTGGCCGGATTCATCCGCCGGGCTGACTACGCGCATGCGCTCGATAAAAGCATCGCGTACGGATACGTCACACGTGACGACGGTGAGGCGGTGACGATGGACTACCTGAGATCGGGGACGTACCAGCTGGAACACATGGGGGAGTTGGTGGCGGCGACGCTGCACACCAAGTCGCCGTTTGACCCTAGCAACGACCGCGTGAAAGGACGCTACGGGCCGTCTGTAGTCAGTCAGTGATAGAACTGTGTAGATACCGCCATTGCTGTCCCCATAGGCGGCCATTGTAACGTTTCGTTGGTTTCCTGTTAGGTGTTCGAAGCAATGATATTGACGATTTCAGACATCAATTCTTCTACAATTCCATCTCTACCCTGACACCCCGTAATTTCTACTCGAATCAGCCGGCAATTGACCATGTTGACACTTCTAGGCCGAAGTTCACCGCTAAGTATACGCAGATCGTCACTCCAAAAAATGTCAGCTGTGATACCATGTTACACAGAAATATAATTTCTATTCAGTCTGTGCTTCCAGAAACAACTTACACAAACGGCACAATGCAGTTTTTTGAGCATGACTACAGTGAGCAATAGCGGGGATTCCGTTTTGGTGGTATATCCCCAACTTAACTCAAGGAGTAGCCTCGGTTATCCAGGCTCCGTGAGGTGGCAGCACTTTTAAGCCCCTCAACTCTGCCTGGGGAAAGAGACGCTCTGCATTTGTTACCCGCCTTTTACAAGATAATGATATCTTATGAAAACTATTCAAAATTGAACTTATATTAACACAAAAATAAGTAAAAATTTAAATTCACAGTTGTTTATAAAATAAGAATTACGGCAGGATTTATCAGTATCCGTGAGGTGGCAGCATTGTTTAGCCCCAGACAAATAACACACACATTAAATAAGGATACCTTTTTATCAAATAATGCTATATTATAAAAACTATTTAAAATTAAACTTATAAAAACACAAAATAAATAAAAATGTGTCTAGTTGTTTATAAAAATATAAATTATGGCAGGATTAACCGTCTTCTTGGCATATGTCCGCAGCTGAGCGACAGTCGGTTAAGCGAGACTATGTCGAACCTTGTGCAAGTTCGTTCATTCTACACATTGCTCCAGTTCACTTGTATGTAAGGATGAACCTGGCTATAAACAGTTGTGGATGTTCATGTACGAAGTCTTCGCGCATTAATTGCAGTATGGCTGAATGATTCCCAAAGAAATCAAAATGGTGTCCGACAGAGCAGGCGTGCAAGGAATACCAGTGTAAAGCGCTTCGAACATTCCAAAGGACTTGATAGTGCGCTGTGTGAAATGTTTATGCTATTCTACTACGATGTAACAAATAACATAACCTCAGTAGTTATTCAGATTTTAATGCTATTTTTATATCGTGATTACCTATATATGCATTAGACTGATGTCATACCTACCTTAGTCATCAGATAGAACAGGGAGAGAAACAGTAATGTTATAACTCATAGTGTTGAGATTTTCCCCAATTCTCTGCGACTTTTCCTGAACGAAACTTGCAAGACACAACCCTTCAATCACTCAACTGTTAACTTCTGTGATACCTTGTTCCACAGAAAGTCTGACGTGTTTTTGTTTAATGTCGACCAGTGCTGACCCACTGCTGACAACTATTAGAGGAAGATGGACCGTCTAAAGATGGCGCAGAACGTGGGTTAGAATTGTATCAAGCGGTCGTTCTCAGAAACGCTTCCACGCAATTAAAAATCATCCACTTACATTTGACGGTTATCTTCTTTTCACATTTCGTCTGAAGAATCTTCTTGTTGACGGTCACCTGGCATGTGAACGTGACGCCGTTCATGTCGGGCCTGGCTGTGAACACAACCTTTCTTCCCGCCGTGAGGAGTTCGTCGCTGTTCACGTAGTCGATTACCTCATCGACTTCCGGACTAATCCATTCTACCTCGGGAATTAGTTGTCCCTGGTACTTGACTTCACACAACAACTCAGCTTTGTCGCCCTCCTTCAAGTCCGTCTTGCCCTCACAAGCCAAAGCACCTGACAAGAACAACCCCACATTACCAGGTAATCACTACAAAAACATAAGCAAATAACATTAAATAATTCCCAGCGTGATTCATGAAATCGAGCGCACTCTCGTCTAGCGAAGCCAATGAATATAGAAAGAACACATTAGGCTTCATGGGGAGAGGCACTTAGAAAACTTGAAATTGTATACATTAATGATGACACTGATTTTGATGTGTAATACTCTTTTATAGTGCCTATATCCTTGAAAATGCAACCTCAGTAGCGCACCAAACAAAATCATTTCGAGTAATCACAAATGTGGACAGGCAAAAGTAGTTATTGGAACCGTAACAGAAATTTACAGTGTAAAAGCAGTTTCAAACAAATATGGTTTTAGTTTTTTATGAAACGTGGCTACAGTTTCAGAAGATTTTATAGTAATACTAATAGGGGGTTGATTCAAGATTGTTGATGCAGCTACAGAGAAAGTACGTTTGCCAATATTGAGCTTAGTTTTACTAACGAAACGTTGTTTAGCGATGAATGATCTAAGAGTCCTAAGGATATCGGGGAAATGTAGTAGATTAACTATGATATATAACGTATGTTGGTCGTTCAGTAGAAAGATTATGGTACGTAATAGTAGCCAATTTTAAGCTAATTCTAACATTAGCCAGTAGTATTCAAAGTATCAAAGTCCATGCTGGAGGGAACATTTTGGATATCTCACCTTTCCCAGTATCAACATAACTGATTATACTCATAACTTCATCTGCATGTATATGGGGGATCATTTTACTTACATTGTTAAGAGCTCTTTAGCCCGATTTTGCACTTGAATATCAATTTTGATCCTTAACAGTGATCTTAGATATCTGAAGACTATCAAAGTGACGCGCCAGTGGGACACTGTCACTGGTGTGTCATGGAAATAGTGTCCTCGGTATTATGGCAATGGATATTCGTATTTTGAAAAACGCATTGCATTTAACAACGGATTTTGTTTACTGGTGAACTTTACTTAATATCTCTTTATATTAGTGACCCGATCCCCTGGACACCTAACAATAACTCATTTGTAAAGCAGAAACCCACCGATGTAGCTGATGGTGAATGTCTTCTTCAGGACCGTCGTTTTGTTGTATTTGCTTGTACAGAAGTACACGCCGGCGTCATCCTTCTTGAAGAACTTGATCGTCAGCTGCTGTTTTGCGATGTCCACCTCGAAATTATCCTTCTGTGGGTGTTCTGGATTAATATTTCCGTTTTTGTCTGCGATTATAATGGCCTGGCGGGCAGGGTTGTACACCCAGTCCTTCCACACGACCTCTGGGGGGTCAGCCACATCACGGTCACAGAGCAACTGGACGCTCTCGCCCTCAACGCCGATCACTGTGACTCTGTCGTCAGCTAGCGACAGGGTTACTGCAACAGAAGACATTAGTTGGTGTGTTTAGATCACACGTAACATTTTGCCAGTATGTTTGATGTTTAACACATTATTCATCAATGCTGTGTTTAGTGTGATTACATTACTGGTTTAATCATTTAATCATGATTAAAATTAACTATATATTGTACTGGTAATATTTATGGTAAAATAATGGATTCCAAGTACAATCAACAAATACGTAATATATTTATTATTTATTAGTTCATCACCAAACACATTATTACACATAGGACCACATTCACGATCATCTCAGTAAACCAGTCAACTGGTAATTAAGGTCACGATGGGACAAAATTGAACTAAAATTCCCCTAGAAATATTTTTGCTATAATATTTTTATGGTGAAATGTTGTTGTCGTCATCATCACCAAAAACATAAACACCAGTATAAAAATAATTATTTCATAAAATGATATGCCTCATCTAAATGTTTGGGGCCTAATGCCAAACGACATACAGAATATGGAGCCGCCTGTAAATAACATATGGGCGAAAGTTGTCCAATCAATCAAGTGCCCTGGAAGGCTAGTGACATGACACTTGATCCAGCCGCATTATGGCCTCCATTTTCTTGTCACTCCCATCAAAAGACGTTGACACCCCTTTGATGCCATAAATTGTCACAAGAAAATGAATGGGTTAAAATAGGGCTCTGGAAAGGGGTAGTGGCAGATAAACAGGAGCTCTCTGCTACTACAGTATTTAGTATCTACCCAGAGGGCGTGGTATTTCTGACCTAGTTCATGTCTTATTCTGGGATCAGTCATTATTTCTCAATACTCAAAAGTGTGGTATGCAAGAGAACGAACAGGACCTGCACGATGTCAAACAAATGATAGCAACATGCATAAAACTTGATGTAACACCTAAAAAGTCACCCGGCTAGGCCAGACAGATCACACCAAACCCAGAATGATTCTTTAACAATATGAATGATAAAAAGAACGTACTAAGCAAAGCCAAAGAAATCCGAAACAGCACAGAAGACAAGTACAAAACAGTCTTCATTAGACCAGATCTAACACCAAGACAGAGAGCAAATTCAAAGAACGTACAGGCCCAGCGGATGCGGAGACGAGTCAACAACCCAAACAACACCTACAAAATCTACCGAAGCGAAATCATGGAGATCCAGTAAACACGAAAGCCCACACTGCACATGTACATAGAAACACAGTACCACTACGTAACTGCAATGCATGACATGCACTAAGGGTATACTACACTAATGTTGACAATTCACTTCTTAGCAAATATGATGAACTACACGGTATTGATGTGATTGCCCTGAATGAGATAAAACCAAAGAGACACATCAACACTACCGAGACAGTGGAAAGATTACATCCTGCTAAATGGATACATCACATTTGCCCCCCCCCCCCCCCATGATACCCATCATATTTTAGTGTACTGGTTTATAAGTACATGTAACTGGATACCTTAAATTGGAAAAGTTTTGTGTAATTTTGAAAGTAAATAACCAGGACTCAGACTGAGTTGTAACTGTGAAGTCCTCTCTGCTATCCTGATTACGCAAATGATCAGTCACCCCCTGCCACCCTGACTGGATGGGGTGACTACATTAGCACCCCACAAAACTGCTGCAGGGTGACATAAAGGGTTGTTGAATGTATGGTGAATTGATATCCCAGCCCACTTAAGAGAGAAGGCAACCATTACACAAAGCCATGTTAGTGACTCACCCTCCACTGGTCAACATAACTGACCAATGGTCAGTCAACCGGAACAAACTGCGCAGTGGTCAAGGTGTAGAATCCCTGGTGGAACACTTGAAAGGCCAGTGTAATTTCCCAGCACATGTGTTTAATTAAACTCATTGCCCACCAGAAGGGTATCTGGCTGGTGGCTGGGCTACTGACCAGTTCACGTAACTGGACAGTGGTCATCCTCCATGCGCCACTACCCAAGAGGTCTCTATTAGGATCATGATTACCCCATTCCAGCTATAATAATAATAATAACCCTCTAGGGTTACTGCCAGGGACTGCCAGTCCACAGCAACTAAGTTGGGGTGTACCTCTAATTCCATTTTCCTTCCCACCCTCACTTTACCCACTGTGATGTGAGTTGGAACTTGGAAAAGACTCATAAACTTCTGCCTGGACTCTTTGCTATGGGAGTAAAAGATTCCACTTGGCGGGTGTCATGTATAATGTTCATTGTCCCTGATGGCTATCAGGGATAGTAGTCCACTGGTTAGTTTCTTTCCCCGTTCACCAATCCCATTTCCCTGCCCTCCCAACTCCCCCATTTCTCAAATGTTCCCAAAACCACCAATCATGTTGTGCTACCTTTAAAATAACAACATCGCATTGTCATTTGTCAGTGGCTGAATTGAAATTTATCGCTGAAGGTCGTGTTCAAACAAGATGCTAATGACGGGCATATGCATTTCCGAGAGCCTATTAAACATGACTCACTCAAGTTCATTGGATCACCAGGGCACTGCACCCACATTCCTTTGTGACATTCTTTAAGTTTATCTATGGAGATCAGGCAATGTGAATTCAGATTGATGTGCCAGATATTCCGTTAACCCTGCACAAAATGGCCCTGAGCCAGCGCAACATGCTGCTATGTTGTTTCACCACGGATGGCCAGACAGAAATTATTTACACTTGTCCTTTGTGGCATTAACACAGTTAATTCATTCATTCGTCACCTCGGTGGATTTCATATCAATGCGGATGTCAGTAGTACAACGTTCTTACATAACTATTAGTAAATCGGGCCTTGGGTTAAGATTGCAGTCAAAAGGAACACCCAAGTAGACAGGAAAGTGCTGAGTAATAACATTCAACATTGTTGAAATAATCACAAAATAGATGTATAGTAAATACAAGGATCATATGTAAAGAAGTTAGGATGAATGGCTGGATACAGCTACGTCACTGCTCTATTCATTGCAAGGACATATCAGGACAGTAGACCATCAGGACGTGTCTTATTGTCCTTCGAGTGCATGAATACCTTCCACTGTCAAGTCAAGAGACACGCCTTACAAATGCTTATGTGCCAGTCGGAAGACTAAAACAACATGCACTCAACCGATTTTCTCTCACAAAAGTCTGCCTGTGCTTTGGCCTTGTTAGCACAAATCTGCTACTCAGCGCAATAGTCAAACTACATCAAGAACACTGAGTGGAACTCTGATAAAGGTGGTATTAAATTTGGCAGTTCACTGCACTCCAGTCTCAGCCAGTGTGTGGACTGATTCACTGGTGGGACAGAGGAACCAGGAGCTATTGTTGTCAGTGATGAAAGGGAGCAACTTTGCCACCGTCTCAAGAATAACCCCACAGGGAAGCCTGGAGGACAACATGGTAACATGGCCATCAGACTACAGAGAGGGCAATGTAATTCAACTGGTCAAGACAGACACATGGTCTGGTGCACAATGACCACCTGCCTTGGTCAAGGGAAAAGTGAAACATATTTGGGGTACACCCTAACTCTGTGGATACACCCCATGACTCTCCCAGTAGCAGGTGCACTGCTTGCAACAATCCCTTCAGGGCTGAGTAGCCCTGGAATCTCTTAAAAAGGGACTCTCCTGGGAGTCTTTGTACCGTCTCCCTGTAACCACTGGGAGGGAACACATCTTGATGTCCCCTGGGTCACTGCCTCCAGCCCTGAAATCCCTCCAGTTGGCAAGACTGGCCGTGGGCCAATCTCCAAGTGGGGCTAGAAACCAGGGGCCATTTCACTCTCTAAGCTCATATTTATGCTCATAAAGAAAAAAATCTATCATTAAAGAGCATTACAAAATTAAGGAGCTTTTTCAAAATGAATATGTGCTATATCGCAGAGGATACTATTTTTCTGACATGCCGGCAACATTTGCACATGGCATAACCTTTTTGTTATGTTGTTGACAGTTTTCAATACACAAGAATATCTTGAAAGAATGATTGAAATCTATTATGGTGAACAAAATCAGACATACCAGTGAAACAGTACATAAGGTCTAAGTCAGGGAATTGATGCGACTAAGTTCGAGTACGCGAACGAAGAGTGTGATCGATGCAATGAGGTCACAGTTTGCACGTCATGGAGTGCCCGAAATAGTGATGTCGGACAATGGTCCACAGTTCTCTTGCGGCGAGTTCAGAGAGTTCGCGCAGAGATGGGACTTCGAGCATGTCACGAGCAGTCCGAGATATGCCCAAAGCAACGGCCAAGTTGAGCGAGCCATTGGGACGGTCAAGAACCTTGTGAAGAAAGCAATGGAGGATGGCAGCGACGGTCAGCTGGCGTTGTTGAACTTTAGAAACACTGTGCGTGAGGGTTACAGTGCATCCCCAGCACAGTTGTTATTCGGTCGTAGATGCCGAACACTGCTTCCAATTCAGCGGAGCAGACTGATTCCGAAACTTGCAACTGACGTGTATCGCGACAAGAAGATTGCCAAGAATGCGCAGCTTGAGCAATACAACAAGTCAGCGCATCACCTGAATCCGTTAGCACCAGGCGATCCGATTCGTATGAAGATGCCCGGACAGGACACGTGGACGCTTGGAGAATGTACAAAGAAACTCTCCAACAGATCGTACGTGGTTCTCGTTCAAGGACACACGTACAGACGCAACCGACGTCATCTGCGTCTTGTAAACGAGAATCTTCCGCTACCCGACAGTGAGCCGTGGGAAATGAGGGCAAATCCACTGCCACTAGAAGCTGGTCCGATGTCTCGTACAACACCTCGTGCAGAAACAAGAGTGCCGATGTCGGAGTTACCACCAAGCGAAGAGCCAGTGCCGATGCAGGATACACCACCGCCACGTGTGCACTCGACACCAGTGCGCAGAGGCACACGTACCAGGAAACCACCAGCGTACTTGGCAGACTATCAGTAAAGCAGATAACTATCCTAATGTGAATAGATCTATCCTAGTTCACACGAATTTGCACATTGATATTTGTAAAAGGAAAGGGATGTAACGTTGTTCAGTTAATGAACTCTCCCTGTGTTAGCTTGTTGTTGTGCTGCTGATGGCGTGGTTGTGTGAAAGCCGCCGTGTATGTCTCGGTAATGTATTGCAAATAAAGAACTTGTTAACGCGTTCCTATGTACAGTTATGGAATAGACGAAGCGAGGAACGTGACATGGTGTCAGGACGTATTGTCGAACTTATAAATTCGCGTTAAGTGAATTTGTAGCCGCATTGATTGACATTGTTACGCTAACGAAACGAATTGCAAATGGCGACGTCAAACATTCCCCCGCCCAAGCCCTTGAATATTAACGATAAGTCTGCGTCTAGTTTATGGAAATCCTGGAGGAAAACATGGACTAGGTTCGAGGTAGCAACTGGAATTGATGAAGCTGCGGAGAAAAAACGTGTGTGTACACTTCTGTCCGTCATTGGCGAAGACGCAGTTAAAGTGTTTGAAACATTTCAGTATGGGGAAGGGGAGAGTGACGAAAGGTTAGAAGACGTGCTAAAAAAATTCGAGGAGCATAGCAATCCGAGACAAAACACAATATATGAACGGTACAGGTTCCAGTGCAGGAACCGAGAGACTGGTGAATCTGGTTCACACTATCTGACCGAATTACGTCACGCTGCAGAAAGTTGCGATTTTACAAATATCACAACAAGCCAGATCATCAGGGACCGGTTCGTGCATGGCATGAGAGACTCGAAAGTCCGAGAGAGGTTACTTCGAGAGAAAAATCTAACCCTGGAAAGAGCTTACGAAATGGTACAAGCAGCTGAGGCAACCGCAGAACAGACGCATGTCATGTCAGGTGAGCAGGCGGTCTGTGTTGTGAAAACAAACAGCGGACGAGGTCAAGGACACAAGGGACGAGCGGACCAAGTCAATTACGTGACTATGCGAAGAAACAAAAGAAGCCAACCACTGAATGCAAATTTTGTTCATACGAGCATGCACCCAAACAGTGTCCGGCCTACGGCAAGGAATGTCGTAAGTGTGGTAAGATGAACCACTTCCAAAGTAAGTGCAAGCAGCATAGGTATGTGAAGCAAGTACAGGCTGCTGCGAGTGGCAGTGAATACAATGTGGGAACATTGTCAGTATTCAGTGTGGGTAATCGACGCCGTGCTATGATAACACTGAATCTGGGTGACAGCGGCGTGCCAGTGCCATTCCAGATCGACAGTGGATCCGAGTGTTGCGTGCTGCCACGTCATGAGTACGTGAGAGTGACTGGAGACAGATCGCTAGCAAAGATGAGGCCAGTGAAAACTGTCATTGTGACGTACAACGGAACACGCGAGAAAGCACTGGGTCAGTGTAAGCTGTCTGTGGTCAGGAAAGGAGTGAAATACCGACTAGTGTTCAACGTCTTGCAAGGCAAGTATACGCCAATACTTAGCCTGGACGCATCAGAGGGCATGGGAGTGCTGAAAATCAAGGATTCAGATCCCCTGGACTATGTGTACAGCACACACGAGGCTGTACAAGCGAAGAAACTAACTGAGCGTACTGTGAAAGCCGAATACCCAGACGTGTTCCAGGGCCTGGGAAGGCTGAAGGACAGTTATTCCATCGAGATCGACGAATCTGTAAGACCAGTGGTGCACGCACCGAGACGCGTACCCGTACCAGTGCGTGAGAAGGTACGCAAGAAACTTGACGACCTAGAGAGTGATGGAGTATTGATGCCAGACACGGAGGCAACGGACTGGGTATCAAGTATGGTGATTGTCCAGAAACCAAGCGGACAGATCAGGGTATGTCTAGACCCAAAAGATCTGTATACAGCAATCAGACGCGAGTACTACCCGATGCCAACCATCGAAGAGGTCAGTACTCGGCTGAAGAATGCAAGACTGTTCACTGTGTTAGACGCCAAGAACGGGTTTTGGCAAATCCCGCTGGATGAGAAGTCCAGTATGTTGACGTGTTTCAACATGCCATTTGGTCGGTATCGGTGGCTGCGGGTGCCTTTCGGGATAAACTCTGCACCCGAGATCTGGCAACGCACGATGAACCAACTTGTAGAGGGTCTGGCAGGCACAGAGGTGATCCATGATGACTTTCTGGTAGTAGGTTGTGGCACAACTGACGAAGAGGCAGAGATAGACCACGACAAGAACCTGCGAGCGTTCTTGGATCGCGCTCGAGAGCGCAATCTTCGACTGAATGCAGAGAAGATGAAGCTGAAGATGACGGAAGTCCCGTACATTGGTCATCTACTCACACGCGAAGGACTCCGTGTGGACCCGAAGAAAGTCGAAGCAATCGAGAAAATGCCTGAGCCAGAGGACGCCAAAGCTGTACAGAGACTGCTTGGCTCAGTGAACTATCTGGCAAAGTTCGTCCCACATCTGTCAGATATACTCGAGCCACTCAGAAGACTCATGGACAAAGATACTGAGTGGTGTTGGTTGAACATACACCAGCAGGCTTTTGATCGCATGAAGAAAGCACTCACGAGCACCCCGGTACTCCAGTACTATGACGTCAAGAAACCGGTGTGCATCCAGTGCGATGCGTCAGACGGAGGTCTTGGCGCAGGATTGTTGCAGGATGGACTCCCTGTAGTGTATGCATCTCGTGCACTTACTGCCACTGAAAGAAACTATGCGCAAATCGAGAAGGAGCTACTCGCTATCGTATTTGCCTGCGAGAAGTTTGATCAATATGTCTATGGAAGAGAGAAGGTGCATGTGCAGAGTGTTCACAAGCCACTAGAAGTGATCTTCAAGAAACCACTCGTGACGGCACCCAAGAGATTGCAACGCATGCTACTGCGTCTCCAACGCTACAGTCTGGATGTGACATACACGCGTGGGTCAGAGATGTACATCGCGGACACGTTGAGCCGTGCGTACATTCCGGGTGAACCAACTGTTCACGCTGTTGCACTCGCAAAGATGGACATGACAGAGGGACTGTCGGTGTCTCCCAGGAGACTGGAAGAGCTGCGAGCAGCCACAGCAAGTGACTGTGCTCTCCAGAAATTGATGCAGGTGACTATGAAAGGCTGGCCTGCACAGAAGTCAGACAGCGACCTAGACGTTCGTGCGTATTACAATGTGCGACATGAACTGACCGTGCAGAATGGACTCTTGTTCAAGGACTGCAGGATCGTAGTGCCGAACAGCTTACGCAAGAGCATCATCGCCACGGTACATCGCTCGCATCAGGGTATACAGGGATGTATACGCCTCGCCAAGGATGCTGTGTACTGGCCACTGATGAACCAAGAGATCACCGACTATGTGAGTCAGTGCAGTGTGTGCAACATGCATAGACCAGAACAGTGCAAGGAGCCCATGGTGCCTCATGACGTTCCAGGCAGACCTTGTGCAAACGTTGGTGCTGACTTGTTCGAGCTGCAGGGACAGCATGGTCGACTACTTCTCCAATTTCTTCGAGTTGATGCGACTAAGTTCGAGTACGCGAACGAAGAGTGTGATCGATGCAATGAGGTCACAGTTTGCACGTCATGGAGTGCCCGAAATAGTGATGTCGGACAATGGTCCACAGTTCTCTTGCGGCGAGTTCAGAGAGTTCGCGCAGAGATGGGACTTCGAGCATGTCACGAGCAGTCCGAGATATGCCCAAAGCAACGGCCAAGTTGAGCGAGCCATTGGGACGGTCAAGAACCTTGTGAAGAAAGCAATGGAGGATGGCAGCGACGGCCAGCTGGCGTTGTTGAACTTTAGAAACACTGTGCGTGAGGGTTACAGTGCATCCACAGCACAGTTGTTGTTCGGTCGTAGATGCCGAACACTGCTTCCAATTCAGCGGAGCAGACTGATTCCGAAACTTGCAACTGACGTGTATCGCGACAAGAAGATTTCCAAGAATGCGCAGCTTGAGCAATACAACAAGTCAGCGCATCACCTGAATCCGTTAGCACCAGGCGATGCGATTCGTATGAAGATGCCCGGACAGGACACGTGGACGCTTGGAGAATGTACAAAGAAACTCTCCAACAGATCGTACGTGGTTCTCGTTCAAGGACACACGTACAGACGCAACCGACGTCATCTGCGTCTTGTAAACGAGAATCTTCCGCTACCCGACAGTGAGCCGTGGGAAATGAGGGCAAATCCATTGCCACTAGAAGCTGGTCCGATGTCTCGTACAACACCTCGTGCAGAAACAAGAGTGCCGATGTCGGAGTTACCACCAAGCGAAGAGCCAGTGCCGATGCAGGATACACCACCGCCACGTGTGCACTCGACACCAGTGCGCAGAGGCACACGTACCAGGAAACCACCAGCGTACTTGGCAGACTATCAGTAAAGCAGATAACTATCCTAATGTGAATAGATCTATCCTAGTTCACACGAATTTGCACATTGATATTTGTAAAAGGAAAGGGATGTAACGTTGTTCAGTTAATGAGCTCTCCCTGTGTTAGCTTGTTGTTGTGCTGCTGATGGCGTGGTTGTGTGAAAGCCGCCGTGTATGTCTCGGTAATGTATTGCAAATAAAGAACTTGTTAATGCGTTCCCATGTACAGTTATGGAATAGACGAAGCGAGGAACGTGACAATAGGCACTTGGAGAAGACATCACTACAGAACCGTAGTCCTACCTCTTGGAGAAACACAAACACAGACACACACACACACACACACACACACACACACACACACACACACACACACACACACACCTACACACCTACACACATGCTCACGCCCCCCCCCCACACACACACACCCACACACACTCAAATGGACAACACATAACAGTAACCTAATTCGATGACATCGAACCTATCCATGTTTTTGCCGAGCTGGAACCAGTGAGAACCTGTCTCTTCGCTCACGAACATACAGCTAGCGGGTACTCACCTAAAGCCGCCAGCAGTGCCCACTTCACCAAACTTCTTGCGAACGCCATTTCTATCGAAGGTAATCCGAACCACACTGTCTAAGGACGATCGGGCCAAACTTTGCTGCGAGCGTTGTACCGTTGCGACTCGGACAGATCACCACCGTAAAATCACCGACTGCAGTCACTCCACTCAAGCCTTCGTCTGGTGCAGAACGCCGACGGTTCACATGACCTGGCACGTTCCGACTGTAAGCAAGTCGAACGACGGTCGTTTGGTATTCAATGCGTTTATTAATATAGAATACGCTCCCAGAGGGCGGCACGCTCAGGCCGCTGGTTATATACTGGGTTACTGGGTGCAAGTGTTGACCGGTCGCTAGATGTAGTTGTTGACCAGTCGCTGGCCCAGGGCAAACTGCGCCTCAGCAGTTGTCCAGCTCAACCAGCTGGGCGTGGCCTTATGCTACAGTGCCCTCTGGCGACTATCAGTATCCACCAGGGTTACATGTCCCCCAACTTAAAAAAATTGCCGACCGCGGCTAATGAATAGAACTTAAATTGAAACCTTAGTAACCCTCTTCACATCCCTCGGGTGAAAACGAAAGCCGGGACCCGAGCTTTCTCGGTTGCCGCACCAACGGTGTGGAATTCGCTTCCTGCCAGTGTTAAATCACAAGGTAATATAGTTTCATTCCGCCGACATCTAAAAACCTATCTCTTTAATGCTGCCTATCCTCCTTAGCCTCCTAGCTTTTCCATCCATCCGTTGACGACTCACGCATTGCTTTCGATTATGAGATTGATTAATCCCCTGGTTTTGTCGCGCCACTGAGCTTGATTTTCGAGGATATTGGCGCAAAAGAAGTTACTATTATTATTATTATTATTATTATAGGTGAAATTAGTTATCTAATACCGATCTCGGTTCTCTATGTGGGTTACTGTGATAACCCGCATTACCCCCCGTTGACCGACGTAGAGGTGGTGCTGGAGGGTTAACTGCCTCGCTATTGTTCGGGTGAGACGTAATTGTCACTTCGTACAATGAGACTGTTACCTCACTCTCATGGCCTAATCTACTCTGCCTGTTCACTGTCTCAGGAACACAAACCCGCAAGTCTTTACGATTAATCACGCGTTTCTTATGTCCCCTCTCGGGTACGACAACGTAAGTGTCCTCCATCTGTTCCGACACTACATACACTGTCGGGTCCCAGGCATCCCCAATTTTGTTACGTCCTTTCACCCTATTGCGTAAGTGTACATGGTCTCCAATTTGCAGTGTATCTTCCCTCGTACGCTTGTCATAAGTCGCCTTTCGATTTGCTCTGTCTAACTCCAGTTGTTCCGTCGCTTTAGCATAAGCGCTTTTCAACTTAGATTGATGGTAATCAACCCAGTTCATGTTGGTCCCACGAACCGTTTGAGACTGGAGTGTCTCGTCGTTGTGCAATCTGATATCGATTGGCAAGCGTGGAACACGACCGAACATCAAGTAGAAAGGACTAAATCCCGTGGCAGCATGAGGTGTTACATTGTACGCATAGGTAAGTTCCGGTAGGTAGTCTGGCCACTTGGACTTCTGAGCTGGTGTCAGAGTGCGTAACAATCCGTGCATTTTCCGATTATATCTTTCGCACTGCCCGTTTCCCATGGGATGATATGGCGTTGTGCGTGATTTGTCGACAGCGTAGATCTTGTATAACTCCGTGACGATTTTAGCAGCAAAACATCTTCCTTGGTCCGAGTGTATCCGGAAGGGCACTCCGTAGCGCAGAAACCATTCACGTATTAGTGCTTTGGCCACTGTCTGTGCTGTTTGGTTTCTAGTCGGCACTGTTATTGTGAATTTACTGTACACATCGGTCATGACCAGTACATTCTCAATTCCGTTACTAGCGGGTTCGAGTCTCGTGAAGTCAATTGCTACTACTTCTAACGGTTCCTTGGCGACAATGCTATGCATTGGAGTCCGTACTTTAAAATGTGGCATCTTTGCTAAATTACAACATCCACACTTGGCAATCCAATTATGGATGTCTGAGCGTAAATTCGGCCAATAGAACCTTGTCCGCACTAATTTCTCGACCCTATCTATGCCTTGATGTCCCATCCGATCATGTAATTCCTCTAATACTTCCTTCCTCATGGAACTTGGAAGCAACAACTGGTTTACTTTCTCTCCACTCATGGGATCTGTCATTGTTCTGCACAATCGGCCAGAACAGATATGTAGGCGGTTCCATTGTAATAGCAGTTTCGCAACTGCTGGCTGTTCTTTCCGTCTTTCTCCACGTGTCGCGTCTCGACCTCGATCGATGTAATGCCAGATTCGGCCCAACAACTGATCAGTCCGTTGTGCTTCCTGGATCTCGTCCGTCCTAAAACTAGGTAGGACCGGTGACTCTACATTTTCCAGTATGTCGCGTCTTTGAGCAGTGGTGGCCCGGACCGTTCCTTTGAGTAACTTCTGGCGTAAGTCGCACGGCAAAACCGTTAGTTGCTGGATATCCGCTATCTCTTCTTCTCCGATGACATGTGACCTCCGTCGTTGCAGTCGGGTGTGATTTCCCGCTCAGACCATCACCCGATGCATTAAGTCGCCCGGGACGATACCTAGGATGTCCTACCTGGCTACACTGCATTGCATTAGTCGCTGTGCTACCTTTCGAATGACCCCTGTATTCGCGATTTGTTGATCGTTCCCCATTACGCCACCCGTCACTAGAGCGCTTCCAGCACCTCGCGAAGGTGTGACCCCTTCGGCTACAGTACTCACAACACACCGCGCCTGCGCTGCGGGGCTCCGGTTTGTCAGGGTTCACCACACCCACTGGCGCCTGCTGTTGTAATCGTAACAAAGAAACAATTTCCGACTGAGTTGTTGCAAGTAGTTATAATTGTGCTGCGATTCAGTCCAGTGGACTAGGTTCGCCTGGGGTATGGTGAGGCTCCTGAATTCCCCGGACACATGCATTCTCATAAGAACTACCCATCCGTCTCCCTCGAGACGAATAGCTTCAGATCTCAAGGCACTAAAGGAAATGGTCGATTGACCTCTTACCAATCTTTTCATCTCTCTCTTTATGTGGATATCCACCAGGTTCTCGCAGAACACTTCAATTACCATTTCGTTCTTACTCTGCAATTTATCAGATATACCTTCAGAGATTTCTAACAGGGCCCGCAATAATTCCCTAACACTTTCCCTGTTTCTCTGTCTTCTATCAAACAACTCTCTCTCTTTAGTTGAGCATTACTACGGTTTTCCCCAAAGGTAGACAAAAGTAATGTGAACACCTTATCTACAGAGTCCTTTTCTTCCTCGGGCGCACACCTGACTTCTTCTCGGGCAGGTCCTTCTAGATGTCCGATCAGGAAGGGTAACCTCTCGACCGGTGGGACGGAAGGCAAACGATTGCGGGCGTCTTCCATCCAGTCGTGTAGTTCACAGGGACGCCCCGAAAATGCCCGGTGAGTTCGGGTTGGAGGAGCAGCTACCGTGACGTTGATGGACTGTTTAACAAGATTTAACAAGATTTAACAAGATTTAACAAGATTTAACAAGATTTAACAAGATTGCCACCTAGAGAATCAACTCTAGATGGCAGGTGGACAAGGAATTGGAATAGCTAGCTAGTTGGTAATCAGGATCCTATCGATACACCCACGGCCACGATCGGCCGCAGGAATGCTAACTGAACCCACGTGAGTGTTGCTCATGGATATGAATCAGTTTGATAAACAAGAAGAAGCCAAACGGTGATGTTTACACGGGGATTAACGATTATCGAATTACGACCACCGATTAGCTCACTTACGCTCGCAGCTGACCGTATTTAACCACATCCGGTATTTACCGCGGTGGCGATGGTCGGGCTACTGCGGCAGGATGCGGGATGCATGGGCACTGGGTTCCACTGAAAGAAAGGTGATTTTGTTGCCAAATTGTCAACGGTAAGACCTTCAGTGTCATTAGCTGTACTTGGATGCATGCTTTCTCGTTCACTACCTCCGCCAGATCGTCTGCATTGTAACTTCCGGAAAATAACCAACGTACCCGTCTATCTACTTGCCAAGTCCACACCAGCGACGAACGACTGTGGACTTAGGACACACAAATCAACGGTCACGTGGAGTCTTACTGAAATTCTCCACACGTCTCGTTCACCATCCTGAAATTTCTTCATTGAACCGCCAGTCATCTCAGTATCACCATCGCCATCGCCATCGCCATCGCCATCGCCATCGCCATCGCCATCGCCATCGCCATCGCCATCGCCATCGCCATCGCCATCGCCATCGCCATCGCCATCGCCATCGCCATCGCCATCGCCATCGCCATCGCCATCGCCATCGCCATCGCCATCGCCATCGCCATCGCCATCGCCATCGCCATCGCCATCGCCATCGCCATCGCCATCGCCATCGCCATCGCCATCGCCATCGCCATCGCCATCGCCATCGCCATCACCATCACCATCACCATCATCTGTCGTACGCTTTCTTCAGGTCTACAAATCTCACAGCCAAACCAACTCTCGTAATTGGCCTCCAACCTTTCACCGACCAGCTGAATCGTAGCTAACATATCCCACCAGAGGTGCCTCTTCCTCTTGTGAAGCCCAATAGGTCATTCTTCTACAGTTTCCACTGCCTCTTTCGTTCTTATTCTTCCAACCAGGATTCTTTCTCGCACTCAGCAACGTAATGACTAGTATATATGATTCGGGGTCTTCTCCCCTTCCTGTCACACATGGACCCCCAGCCCGGTCCTCCACTCTTCAACGATCTTCCCATCTCTCATGCACGTTCACCCCAATCTCATCGTCTAGCAGATTCCAGCACGTTCGGTCACCACTTTCTTCTCTCACATCGTCAATATGCGTCACACGGACTTTCTTCGTCTTCTTCGTTGCCATCTCTTCCTCAGTGAAGACAACACATTAATAATAAGTACAACACAATTAGACACAAATGTAACACAACTATGCGCTGTAACGTGGCTGGTTTGTGTAGGGTGCTCTCTTTCGAGAAGTCGCTCCTCAACAGAAAGTCGCACTCCCTCGAGACACCGAGCGGAACTCTTCCCTATGTGAGGTGGTGGAGTCGCACACAATCCAAACACGGATATGCCGTCCCGTGTTAAATATTATAGCCTTAGAGTGTACACCTCTCATCAACACTCATCAGATCTGAAAGAAGCAACACTTGGCTGTTGTTTGCTTTGACTTCAGTAGGCGGGGGAAAGGGAGGAAGTGATGAAGATATTTCGCGGTTTGTATGAGTTAATGTTGGAGATTTGTGCGGTGTCGAACATCTTTTCCATATTTTGGCCAAAAACTAATTTTACCTCACTATTTCAAACAGAACATAACGTCGACTGTTTTTCAATGGCTTCCGCGCACACACGCACATCGGTTGGTATTGTATTTACTCTAAGTTGATTATATGTTTAAAAATAAAATAGGAACCAACAATGGTAATGCACACTGTCATAACTCTCTAAAACACCAATGTCTCTCAATTGTTTATTATAATAAATAATTACATAAAACGACATTCTGGTGAGACACCAGAATATCGTTTTATGTAATTATTTATTATAATAAAGTCGCAGGTGTTCCACAAAAATAGTAGCGCCACCTAGCGACCAACAGGTCAGTTACCAATTCTAATACGCACGTGCGGGAGTGTGCGTGGCCGCGTGTGTGACACATGGCATGAGTGTGTTTGATCATAAAATGATGAGTTGCAATACTGCTTTCCATTTTTTATTCATAGGCGTCCGATATACAAGTATCTAGGGGTCGTCTTTGATAACACCGTCGATAATTGTTAAAGGTAATTAAGATCGTTTGATATCAGTTCTCAGATTTTACTAATGTTCTTTACTTCTTCCACTTCAAGTGTGCTTACTTTTAGCTGTGTCTGCTGGGGTGGAACTATCTCAAAGCAGGACAGAGACAGACTGGATAAGACCATAAAGAAGGCGGAAAGTGTCATAGACAAGAGACATGACAAGTTTGACACACACTACCAGACATGATTGACAAACAAACTGACAGACGTACTTTATGACGTCACACGCCCACTGAAGACGGAGCTCTGGACTACGGGTGTCAACCATCTGGTAAGACGACACCTGCAATTGTACCGAAACAATCAGTGAAAATGTGCGCTAGTCTTTGCTTAGGTGTTCGATATATGTGAATTATTTCAGCAATACTCTAAATGGTCAATGTGTACCAGTTAAACATGCAGTTCCTCGACATACTTAAACTGATCGTCTCGATAGTCTGGTTATGGGCGCGCGTCTATGGCAAATGGGCACAGAGTAGCCTGACGTGAAATGCCACTTTCAGTTCGAATCTGGTTACCGCAGCAAACTATACACAAAGTTTAAAACAAACAGCATTGTGTTGAATGTGTGAGCAAGTGCTTACACACCAGTGAAGAAAACCTCCCTCCCTCTTAGTTTGTCACATGATGTCATTGTATTGTCGTAAAAGAGAAGTTGTACTCAATCATAATTTGAATGGCTCCTCCGAGACCAGCCAGCCCAAGGCTGACACTCCCGGAACCTTGGTTGTCATGTTTATTTGATGAAATATCTAGTTGTATGTGTGTAGGAACTGTTCTATTCATCATCATCATCATCATCATCATCATCATCATCATCATCATCATCATCATCATCATCATCATCATCATCATCATCATCATCATCATCATAATCATCATCATCATCATCATCATCATCATCATCATCAGCACCAGCACCAGCATCAGCATCATCATCGTTATCATCATCATCATCATTATCACCATCGTCGTAATCATCACCATCATTGTGTAGCCGTAGTGTCAAGTGGTTGGACGAAGACCTCAGCATGCTGTTTCCATGATCTGCCTGTTGCGTGAACCCCAACTATATGAGGCACGTTTCGGATGCCGTAATAAACACATTCTAGATGACGCTGCTGTCGATTCGTATTCCCGGGCTAGCCTGCTTCTTAGAACTGTGTTTCTCTTAGCGAGGAGAAATTCAACTTGCCATGGAAAAGCGTATCAATATTAAAAAATTAATTTGGCCATCATTGTTTGCAATTGTGCTACTCATTGCTAGCAAGCATTTCTTTCTACTGATCCAAAATCACGTGACTGCGAAGGAATTACGTCACAAACAGCGCTCGTGAACGACAGAGCAGGCGAAGACAAACGTTCAAGCTAATCGTTCGCCATCGAGATGGAGAATCAAATCAAGCCGTACTCGGAGAATATTTACAAGATGTTACACGAACATCTAACAGATAAGTTCAACCTATATTATCATTAACTATTTATTTAACTTTTCTATAAATTTATCTTCGACATTCCATTGGAACAGTGGGTAGGACACAGACAACAAAAACATTACACGAAAAAAATAATAATATACAATATCATATAATTCTAGGATTAATCATTTATATAATTGTTATGTTAGCTTAGCCTTGAAGGCTTGACTTGACGTTCCATTTGGAATAATAGGCGGGGTACAGACGATGACTGATAACGATAAGCCATAATAATAATAATAATAATAATAATAAGGAAGTAAGAAAAGAAGGAAGGAAACTAAAAAGGAAAGAAGGAATGCAACGCACGCACGCACGCACGCACGCACTCACACAGTCAGCCAGACAGGCAGTCAGCCATCCAGACAGACAGGCAGACAGACAGACAGACAGACAGACAGACAGACAGACAGACAAGACAGACAGAAAACCAGTCTCGCATCTTCAACTGCACTCCGCGTCTTCAAATGCACTCCGCATCTTCAACTGCACTCCGCGTCTTCAACTGCACTCCGTGTCTTCAACTGCACTCCGTATCTTCAACTGCACTCCGCGTCTTCAAATGCACTCCGCATCTTCAACTGCACTCCGTGTCTTCAGCTGCACTCCGCGTCTTCAACTGCACTCCGCGTCTTCAACTGCACTCCGCGTCTTCAACTGCACTCCGTGTCTTCAACTGCACTCCGTGTCTTCAACTGCACTCCGGGTCTTCAACTGCACTCCGTGTCTTCAACTGCACTCCGTGTCTTCAACTGCACTCCGGGTCTTCAACTGCACTCCGTGTC
>OZ024859.1:7480378-7655378 GCA_964017155.1 Oasisia sp. SBJ-2009
GTGTGTTGATTGTAACCCCGGTCCCCTTCGTTTATGGCAAGCGGAAACATCTGAGACGTTCCAAAGTTAAAGTTGTAGCGAACATGCTGGCTATCAGGTATCAGTGTCATCACCGCCTACCCCCTCTCACAGCTAAGAGGCAATTGCCGCCAATTCGAGTGTTTGTCGGAATGAACATAGAGCAACATAGAGCACCATCAGTCTGGTCCAACACATGCCATAGTCCACTGGTATGTCAAGATCGATCCTCTAGCGATCCTGTGTGCATGTAGAAGTAAATATCTTTCGACAGTGGCTTGTCACACTGAAAATCTAATTACACTCGAGAATTAGCATGTAATTCGTGAAGACGGATGCCGATATATTGAGCGGAAAAACGCAGAAATTTGTTTGTTAAATATGAATGCTTTCGGTCAATCTACAAGGCTACACCTGTATTGAGTCAGGCACCCTAATCAATCATAAAAAGTCTGCATGCTGCAGACACCTCGGGTGTAGACAGTTACAGATAGAGACAGCGAGAAAGCAAGACTGATAGTTGTAGGCAGGGACTCCTGGGTAAAAACAGTTGATTATTAATGACAGCGGATTCCTGCCTTGCATAGAACTATTGGAGGCTCCGGAACGTGGGAATGTATGTGTTATGCGTGGGTATATATTTAGGGTCGGTCACTTCCTAGAAGCGTGTCAAAATGGCATGATTATGTTGGGTATTTTTATCACTAGGATGTCATGACATTGGTGGTGTGACAGCAGGGCTGGACTGTCAGTCAGGATTAAGATCCTAGCAATTTTGGTAAGGTGATTTTAATAGTGGCGGGGTTAAGTATGTGGGAATTAACCTATCAGGGTCATGGGGTAGTCTGTCTGGCACCAGTGGGTAGCTGTATCCAGACTGAGGTATGTACTCATGTCGTTTGAGGGACAGCGGGCAGGTTTGTCAAACATCAGAAGAGTGGGACCAATTGCAAATGTCAGAGAAGGCACACAGGCTTCGTTGACAGCTTCGTGATCCTGCAGTTGTATTGTAAGTTATGCTGGAGTAATGATGTGTAGTTGGATAATACCGGTAAAGATCAGAGCAGTAGGGTATTATTAGACAGATGTCGTCGTCATCAGGAGCAAGTCTTTGGTGACAGTGGTCCAGATATGAAACGTGACTAAATTGGCGGTTTGTATAATGTTGGCACTTTGCATATGCAATTTACTTCTGAGCTCATTAGCTGTGTATTACTGGCATAAATAGCTTCATTAGTCCTGGTCACCCTTCTCTTTGTCTGGGCAGCTTGGGCAGGGGGTGATTAGGCAAGGTTGAGCTGGCTCATTATCTGGCTTCTCCCCCCCCCCCCAGCTATTTACAGAGTTTGCCCCACAGTTTGCTGACTTTAGAGATCTCATTAGGAGGCTTACAACTGGCTGGTCATTGTTTCTACTGCAGGGCTAATCCAGTGGGTACTCAGGGAGTGTGCCATGTTTTCTTTACCCTGCTGGGGTAGGGACTAGGGGGTGGGGTATACAGTAGCTCTGTAAGACTCAGTGCAGTGGCCAGTGACCCAGCTGAGGTGTCAGGCCAATATGAGGACTGTAATAACAGAAACATTGGAAGTGAATAAGTGTACCTGGCGTACATGGAACAAAGGTCTGGATATAACTTGTATTAACTGTGATAACTGGTCACTGTTTAATTGTCTGGTTTCACATATGCCACTTGGCCATTTCTTAGTAACAGTTGACGTCTGCTTGTCACATTGATAGTTACACCACAGTGGAATATCTGTGCAGCATGTATCACCTACATTAGTACCTGCAATGTATATTTCATATATACACATTAAATGAAAATTTAATTTAAAAATTACACTCAATTATATTTCTAATTCAGTGTTAAATACCTAGGTCTACTATAATTTTTTTAATATCAATACATTCCTACCCCAGTGCATAGTACATATGCATAAATACAAAGTACAAATGCAACTCATTGTCTGGGTATTCATGACACTGGAATTACAAGGTAAAGCCATTGTGTCTCCACTGTGATATCAGCAAAATGTTTTTCCAATAGTGCCCAGACATAAAAAACCGGAAGCTTTGCGCACTGGAATAGTAACATTTGAAACGGGAGATGTGTATTGTGTGTGTCTCGCCGCACACTTTAGTGCCTGCTATTCATAACAGGTGGCTATTGAGGAAATCCTGTGTGGTGGCGACTGTATCGAATTGGTCACATGCTTATTTAGCAGCAGTAGGCCCAATGGTGACACACCATATCGACTACTGATTGTACAAATGTGACCAGTTGTCCAGCTTGAGTGACATTCCTTGTCTAACTAACTGCCAGTAGTGTTGCTTGGCTATCTTATCAGTCTTGGCGTCTAGTGGCTGGTCATAAGTCTGATTAACTTTGCCTAGATAATGGTCACTAATGCTATGGCTGTAGTCCACTGTTGGTCAGGTCTGGGGTCAAATGTGTATTTAGAACCTGTTCAAATGTTATAAATTTCGACCTTGCCGGTTTATATTTTGATATTTGTGTGGATCAAATACACACTGGTCAAATAGGGCAACTTGTATGTTATGTATTTGATTTGTTTGAGTACATTAAATGCATGGTTTAGAATAGGAAATGTATTGGTAAATGAATACAAAAATTAATGTTGATAATATTGCTGGGTTTGTTAAAGAATTTTTTGATAAAACATGTTTGACCCCCAAGACAGCTGTTATGCAAATACACATTTCTTTAGAAAGACATTCCATAAATCCATCTTAGCAAAGAAATTAGGGTTACAGGGTCTCAGAAAACTTGCAGGGTCTACCCTGATCAGAGACAGAACGCTTAGTGATGTGTGCATATGCACTGATAGCTGACAAGGGAAGTCGTCATATATAAGGCAACATAAACATTTGGTGCAAGATGCCACTCTTTCAAACAGTGCCAGCTTTGTTCACGGTTGATAACGGGGGCTGTACCAGTGGCAGTGAGGTATGTTTAAGATGCATTTACCAGTGTTCTTTAAGATAGAAGATATGTGCGTGTTTATTCTTGACAAGCTTCAATAAACACTGGCATGCTGACAAGTTATGTTCTGTATGCATGGCTGTATACACATATTGATGCAGACATTAACATAATATATAGAATATATTGTTCATGGCTCCAAGATATGGTTATGTTGTAAGAAATTAACTTACTTTGTAGCATATCTTTTGGAAAAAACACATTTCAAGTTTCTCAACTGGCTTTACAGTTGACATCTATGTCCACCCAAACATTTGTGACTGACAAAAATTTGATCCTGATGATGTGGACATGAATCTAGATCTGTGGAGACAAAAATCTTCACCAGCGCTGTAGACATCGAGCCTTCTCGTATGTGGCGTGCAACACAAGTTTGACCTCCCGGAAACTTGTAAGACCGGGTGTAGTTAGTCACCAAAAGGTTACATGCCCGTGTGTCTGAATATCTACACGTGCAGTCAGCAACAACCTGGATTAACAGTGGGCAGCATTGGTTTGGAATGTGGAGGTGTTTTTGCTGCACCACACACACCAAGTTGAGTGAGTACGTGACACGGGGGCAGAACTTGGGCATCAGTCTAGGTAGATGTCGGGTCAAGGAGTTTTGTGGGCGCCTATGGAAAATGTGTGCAGAATTGAACTGAATCGGGCTTGGTTAAATATTGAAGAATTAACTTGCCAACATCCCTGTCCAAAAATTAACAGTAATGGTACATGTAATTTATACATTTATTTTGCTTTAGCACTATAGCAGTTAACAAAACATTAGACTAAACTGTAATGCAACTGGCTCATAGTGCTCAGTAGACTTGATACAATGGACACATCAGTATGTATGTGAGATCTAGAGGCATTCACAGAGGATAATTAAGTTCGTAGGACACGATTAATAGATGTCTTTGAACAAGTACCAGTTTCTATTCTCTCAGGATGCACACATAAGGAGCTCTCTGTTGGTACTTCTTCATCTTGCATAAATAACAAGTAAGAAGAATGGTGTCGAGACTCCAAACACATTCAGGATCGGTTTAATGTGGCACTTCTTCCGTTGTGCCACAAGCAGGCTGGGTCTAACAGGTGCACGCTCTCGATCGGTACATTGGAACTGTCTTGTAACACAACTGTTTAACGACCTATGCCACTAATGCAGTGTTCTTGCATGTTTCGGGCAGACAGACATCTTGTAGAGACCCAGCATTCAGCTGGGGTTGAGTCTGACTCAGTCTACTGGTGGTCCAGTACAGAGCCAAGACGCCTGCATGGGCAGTGATGAACGAGCTGGCACGATTCTTGGGTGGCTTGCTGTATAAATTGCAATGGTTTCAACACCTGAATGCACTGATTCGTAATTAAACGCCAGCTTTGTGACAGTGTGATGTTTGCAGAAATGTCAAATGTGAAAACAAAATAGTTATATTAAAAAAAAAATGGAATTTTTTAATGATTTAAATTGCATTTGGTTACTCTGAAAATTAGACAAATTGGATATAACTCGATTTTAAGTGTTCACATATGTACAAAAATTCACACGATGCAAGCAGGCCAGTCGGAGCCAGAGCCGTGCTTTCACGCCTTCACAGTGGCATTGAATCTATGCCAACTCTACTGCGAACAACCAGCAGAAAACTGACACTTCTAAATCCGCAACAGGCTTTCTCCGCGGGAACCAGCTCATCAGGTTGGCAAGGATGCGGCTTAGTTCGACACGCATCCCTGGTACGGCAGAGGGTCTACTTTTAAAAACTGTTGATGGAGACAGCTGATGGTCTCGCTGCATCAGAGTCAGGGACAGGTTCTCACTGGTTCCAGCTCGGCAAAAACACGGATAGGTTCGATGTCATTGAATTAGGTTACTGCTATGCGATGTCCATTTGTGTGTGTGTGTGTGTGTGTGTATGTGTGTGTATGTGTATGTGTATGTGTGTCTGTGTGTGTTTCTCCAAGAGGTGGGACTATGGTACTGTAGTGATGTCTTCTCCAAGTGCCTATTCCCTGACTTATTAGACCTTATGTACTGTTTCACTGGTATGTCTGATTTTGTTCATCATAATACCGATTTCAGTCCTTCCTTCAAGATATTCTAGTGTATTGAAAACTCAACACCAGGTTGTGCCATGTGCAAATGTTGCCGGCATGTCAGGGAAATAGTATCCTCTGCGATATAGCACATTTTCATTTTGATAAAGCTCCTTAATTTTTTAATTCTCGTTAATGATGGATTTTTCCTTATGATCATAAATATCTTAGTGAGTGAAATGGCCCCTGGTTTCTAGCCCCACTTGGAGATTGGCCCACGGCCAGTCTTGCCAACTGGAGGGATTTCAGGGCTGGAGGCAGTGACCCAGGGGACACCAGGTTTTGTTCCCTCCCAGTGGTAACAGGGAGACGGTATAAAGACTCCCAGGAGAGTCCCTTTTTAAGAGATTCCAGGGCTACTCAGCCCTGAAGGGATTGTTGCAAGCAGTGCACCTGCTACTGGGAAAGTCATGGGGTGTACCTCAAAACTGTTTCACTTTTCTATTGACCAAGGCGGTCATTGTGCACCAGACCATGTGTCTGTCTTGACCAGTTGAATTACATTGCCCTCTCTGTAGTCTGATGGTCATGTTACCATGTTGTCCTCCAGGCTTCCCTGTGGGGTTATTCTTGAGACGGTGACAAAGTTGCTCCCTTTCATCACTGACAACAATAGCTCCTGGTTCCTCTGTCCCACCAGTGAATCAGTCCACACACTGGATGAGACTGGAGTGCAGTGAACTGCCAAATTTAATACTACCTTTATCAGAGTTCCACTCAGTGTTCTTGACGTAGTTTGGCTATTGCGCTGAGTAGCAGATTTGTGCTAACAAGGCCAAAGCACAGGCAGACTTTTGTGAGAGAAAATCGGTTGAGTGCATGTTGTTTTAGTCTTCCGACTGGCACATAAGCATTTGTAAGGCGTGTCTCTTGACTTGACAGTGGTAGGTATTCATGCTCTCAAAAGACAATAACATATGTCCTGATGGTCTACTGTCCTGATATGTCCTTGCAGTGAATAGAGCAAAGACGTACCTGTCCCCAGCCATTCATCCTACCCTCTTTACATATGATCCTTGTATTTACTATACATCTATTTTGTGATGATTTCAACAATGTTGAATGTTATTACTCAGCACTTTCCTGTCTACTTGGGTGTTCCTTTTGACTGCGATCTTACCCCGAAGGCCCGATTTACTAATAGTTATGTAAGAACGTTGTACTACTGACATCCGCCTTGATATGAAATCCACTGATGTCACGAATGAATGAATTAACTGTGTTAATGCCACAAAGGACAAGTGTAAATAATTTCTGTCTGGCCATCCATGGTGAAACAACATTGCAGAATGTTGCGCTGGCTCAGGGCCATTTTGTGCAGGGTTAACGGAATATCTGGCACATCAATCTGAATTCACATTGCCTGATCTCCATAGATAAACTTAAAGAATGTCACAAAGGAATGTGGGTGCAGTGCCCTGGTGTGCTGGCCCGGTTAAGTTGAAATATGAACACCCCAATTGTGGTCGAATGATTGGTAGGTTCACCTTTTGGACAAACAGCGGAAGATTATAAATATAAAACACCTGCTAGATGCATTGTACTGTAGGAATACATTAAGAACACCTAAGTGAGGAGAAAATGATTTTTTTTAGTTATGAACCGGGATTAAATTTGAAAAACAGTTATTTTATTTTATAAAGGGAAGGCAAAGAATGCGTGATTACAGTTGTTAGAATATTGCGACCCAGTTATAAGATGCAGGAGTAAGGATTACCTGGATAGGTAGCCGTGGTAAGGGATGAATTACAGGCAGGGCTGGCTCTAAGGCTAACATTGACAGTGTGGATTGATAGAAGAAGGCGGTTAATTGGAACAAATTTAGACACCTCAAAGGAAGACGCAAGAACCCTTGGGGGATTGTCAGGTGGGCTAGATACAGGTGGGTCGAGAAAAAAGAACAATGTTGAGCTCTGCTGAGATCTACCTGTACAGGTGCCTGTGCACAGTACTCCTAGAAAGTGCATGGGTGTAATAGCGAAGTTTGATGGCAGTTCCCTTGCCATTGAATGTGGCCCACCTCCCAACAGTTGCCTAGCAACCGAGGTACTTGGTGGCAGTCAGGTCAGGGCATCAGTCTGGCTGGTGGTGAGATTGTATCCTGCAGACTGATTGCTGATAAACGTGGCCTGATAAAAAGGCTGCAGTAACCAATAGGAACAGCTGTGTCATATTGGGCGACAGTGGCGTGTTAGCACTGTGCACATGTGCCCACATTCCCAGGGTATAGGGTCGGCTCATAATGTCACCCTGTTCAAAACGTATGGTTAGTTTAAATCATACTGATTACATGTGCTGCTTGAAATTTTTAGCCATCAAAAATTGATTCCGAAAGCCCAGTCTCATCAAATTCAGGTGTTGTGATGTGGCTGCTAAGCTGTCATCTTAATAGTTGCTTAAATTCTGATGTCATTGTGCATGATATCATGTTTCTTTCAATGGTGTTGTCACTGTTGCATTTTATTTATCCTACCTGTTTTGGACTATCTGAACGTTTGTGACTCAACCACCACTGACAGGCTTGCAAACATGCAAATCGGAATACCTTATTTGTTTATATACATGTATATATTGTGGTAAACATATGTCCTGGAACAAATCTGGCAGTATATCATGTTCTAGTTATATTTGCATTAATAGCATTTACGCCATACTTGAAGCAGTGCAATGTTATACAGATATAGTGTGTTACTGAAGCTGGTCATTCTGTCATCCCTGACCAAGCCAGATTCTGTCCCCGGGAAGGAGAATCAATACCACACACATCTAATGGAATCAGGGCAGCGATTCACTCCTCTGTACAATTGTGGTAATTGCATTCCCTATTCCTGCGACCTTTATTGTTAAGATAACTTCCGTTGGTAGTTGGTAGTAGTTGGTGTAATGTCGTATCTGCGGGATGCAAACTGAAATGTATGTTAGTTTTGTTACTGTTAGACAGACCTGACAATGTTCATCACGAAATAGACATCCTAACAACCAGTAATTATAACATATATTTGAATAGACAAAACAAGAAAAATTTGCGAGTTTTGCAGAGGATTTGTTGGTGTAAAGAAATTACGTGGATGGTTAATTAAACTATGGTTACGTATGTTGCTAATAGTAAGTGATATTTTAAAAAAGCTTGCTAGTGAAAGTGGTGGTTTATTTTTAGAAGATCCACATAATAGAAACACCAACATTTCCGGGAGGGTGTAGAATTTCCTGTTGGTCGGATATGTTTTGCACATAAGGGCTAGATGACTGGTACTGAAGCTGATTGACCAAATGTGGATGGATAATTGCCAGTTTTAGCTGGTATGTGCCGTCAATTATGCCCGACCATGTCTAGTGTATCCTATCCATCCGGATACAGGAAATACAACAGTGATCCTGATCCAATGAAGTTGAGTGAGTCATGTTTAATAGGCTCTCGGAAATGCATATGCCCGTCATTAGCATCTTGTTTGAACACGACCTTCAGCGATAAATTTCAATTCAGCCACTGACAAATGACAATGCGATGTTGATATTTTAAAGGTAGAATGACAAGATTGGTGGTTTTGGGAACATTTGAGAAATCGGGGAATTGGGAGGACAGGGAAATGGGATTGGTGAAAGGGGAAAGAAACTAACAAGTGGACCAGTATCCCTGCTAGCTATCAGGGACAATGAACATTACTTTTACTCCCATAGCAAAGAGTCCAGGCAGAAGTTTGTTAGTTCCAACTCGCATCACAGTCGGTGGCAAAGTGAGGGAGCAAAGGAAAATGAAAACTGGTCCACAATAGAGGTAGACTCGAACTTAGTTCCTCTGGACTGGCAGTCCCTGGCAGTAACCCTAGAGGGTTATTATTATTATTATTATAGCTGGAATGGGGTAATCATGATCCTAATAGAGACCTCCTGGGTAGTGGCGCATGGAGGATGACCACTGTCCAGTTATGTGAACTGGTCAGTAGCCCAGCCACCAGCCAGATACCCTTCTGGTAGGCAATGAGGGTTTAATTAAACACACATGCTGGGAAATTACACTGGCCTTTCAAGTGTTCCACCAGGGATTCTGCACCTTGACCACTGCCCAGTTTGTTCCGGTTGACTGACCATTGGTCATTTGGTCAGTTATGTTGACCAGTGGGGGGTGAGTCACTGACATGGCTTTGTGTAATGGTTGCCTTCTCTCTTAAGTGGGCTGGGATATCAATTCACCACACATTCAACAACCCTTTATGTCACCCTGCAGCAGTTTTGTGGGGTGCTAATGTAGTCACCCCATCCAGTCAGGGTGGCAGGGGGTTGACTGATCATTTGTGTAATCAGGGTAGCAGAGAGGACATCAGAATTACAACTCAGTCTGGGTCCTGGCTATTTACTTAAAAAATACACAAAACTTGTATCAATTTAAGGTATCCAATTACTTATAAACCAGTACCCTAATATATAATGGATATCATGTGGGGGGGGGGGGGGGCAAATGTGATGTATCCATTTGACAGGATGTAACCAGTATTTATTTGTAGACCCAGAAGGCCCAGTGGCATTTGCATGTTTCTGCCCAAAGTGAATTACGCAGTTGTCAGCCAGCATCAGCACCAGCAATGATTAGGAGGCAATAGACAGATGCATCAGCCATGAAAAAATTGACCCAGACGTATATTCACTGTTTTTTTTCATGACAGAGCGTTTAAGCATAGTTTGTATTTGTATACGTGGCCAAATACTTTTTTCTGCTAACTGAATAGTGCTCATCTTCATCTTTGTGTATATTAACTATGAAATCAGAAACGAATATGCAGTTTATTGAAAACTCTCTAGATCCAACAGGCTAATTAGAATGAAAGTAGGCACAGATTACTGTCAAAGTTGAAGCCGTTACAGTTGCCATGTTTCACTATTCAAGCAGACTTAATTTGGTGGATATTAAGACTGAATGAACCCACACTTTGCATTCTTCTCTGAAAGAGGCACTGACTTTTTTAGCTTCTTTCTTTGTATACATAAGAGCTCAGCTATGTTGGCTCTAAATTCAGTTCGCTGTGAAGCCAGTTGATAAATCCCCATTTCCTTGTAATCATTAATGGCTGGGCTACCAAATCTCTATCACCACATTATAACCAATATCATAAAATACACACGAATAGCAAATCGTAGACATGCACCCTCCAACGTGGCAATCTTATCAACACATGGAATGCCAGACATACAATGTGTATGTAAGCGTGTTGGTTTTGGGAGCAGTAATAATTAGGGCACCCACGGTCCCCATACACTTGAACCAGCATTCCAGTGGTACAGATACTGACAGGGCCAAAATCAGGGGGGTCTCACAGCCCTCTGATACATACACACCTCTTGTCATGCTTTGAAGTCTTGTCATACTGACATACCGCACCAGTGACCAGTTCTTTTGGGGTCCTCAGCACTGAGAGAGTGAGTACCTTGGCTGATTTTCCTACGTGTTTAGGTCAGATATTTTGTTGACATTTCAGTGACGAAAATCTTGTAAATAGGCTTATTTACAAGATTTTCGTCACTGAAATGTCAACAAAATTGTAAATAAAAAATCTGTGCAACACAACTGTTGTTTCCTCTGACCTTGTACAGTATAAGGTGGGAGGGTGGTGGTGATGGGGGTACTTAAATTTAATTTATTCTACCCTCTCAGTCCTTGTCTCCTTCTTTGTGGGTCTTCTTCCATTCTGTACCTTTGTCACCTTTGGCAATTTGAACATGTCATTCTATCAGTCCCCCTTCCCTACGGAAGGTGTTTCTGTCCCACACCTCCCCTGAAGGTGTCCCTGCCTTGTCCACAGCAGGTGACACTGTCTCCGCCCAGTTGACATGTCACAGGAAAGGAGAGTGCAGCCATAAAGCATGGGACAGGTGTGGAGCTGACACCTTGGTGTGGACTGTCACAGCAGCTTGTACAGGTGTCATCTCACGTCTCTGTATTTATAGAACCATCTCCTAAGTCAGCGTGACGTCTGGTGACAAACTTCTCAAATGACCAGTGCAGTGGGGGATCTGTGTTAGGTTTCAAAGCCAAGATGGTGTTAGTAATATTTATGTATATTTTATTACAGTGCAATTCATATAACAGGGCTAAAATGCAGTGCAGAATCTAGTTACAAGTTATGCTAAATATAGGTGTAATACATACACTATGTACAGTCTTAAATTATGTAATTACACAAAAATAAATAACAAAGTGTAATTACAAATATAACTTTTGAATTATAAATTTTGAAATCATAGACAAATTATAATAATAATAATTACAGGATTTTGTGCAATCACATGTATAGTGGAGTCAAATGTTATCATGTCATAATCTTAGATGTCCTGTTTGCAACTGCCCGTAACAATCTTGATGGTGTTGTAATCGGTCATCTTCGGGCAGCCCTAATGATGCACACACTACTACTTTTCTCGTCACAAATAAGCAGTTTGCAGCGGTGCTTTTCCAAGAGACGGGAGGGCCGCGTAACCGAGCGGTTGTAAAGAAGTCTCACATTTCTATGGCGCTGGTCTGCTATTAGTTTGCAGCACTGGCGGGTTACGAGATAACGATGCTAAAAATGGACTCTCAAGAGGGGACTGAAGTGGTGCTTTTTTTCCCGAATTGTGTACCACATGTGCAGGCTTGCTGGTTTCTCAGACAAAGGTGCTGGGTGCCTTGTTTACAATTACAATAGGGTGGCATTTGCCTGACACAAGATGTATTGTAACATCACATGGTGGCATCATACAGATTATGCATCTGTTCTTATAAAAAGGGATGGACTGTGCAACTGCCTGGAACCATGTGGGGACTTGATAAAAGTGTCCCGATACCCATGTGAATCAGGGAACATGGTGGCGCTGCGTTTAAGAGGGGATAGGGTTACAAAAACGTGTATCTAGGTCATGGTCTTATCTGGTGTCCATTAATAAAAAGTTTGCTGTGAGTATGGTAGCCGGGGTAATAAAACATGGCACTTTTAATGCGCAATTACTGGACCAGATGTATCTTACGGCAGAGTACGCTGTGGGAATGCGATATTTCCGCATTTTCAAGGCGCTTAGGCTGCAACATTTGCCACCACAGTGGGGTAGCTAACTCCACCAAGAAGGTAGGGCATTATAGCCCCCCTCGGATGTTTCTACCCCATTAAAATGTGAAAAGATGGATATTTTCCGTCCTTTGTAGTTACCGCAAATGTCATAAATGCACCACAGCACAGAAAGGGGTTGTTTTGGAGAGCGTAATGTTTGTGTGTGAGGGTGGTCAGTGGCCGGTCAAATAAGGGTAGGGTGCTAGACCCTTTGATGAAGTCAGGGGGTGAGTGATGGTGATGATAATGGTACAGGGGGTGCAGGGACACCCTGAGACAGGTTAATGAGTTCATTACTGGACATCCCTGCATTCCTAATACTAGTAGGTGTGCTTCTGTCTTTGCAAGCCACAGTGTACAGAGCCTGTGAAAGGCTGTAGTGTCGCATTCCGACTGAGTTGGTCATTAAGTGATTAATGTAAGGTTCTAGGGTCTTGCCCCCTTCAGTGTCACAGTAGAACAGGAAATATCCAAGTGCCTCTTTTGGCATTCTTCCGTTTGTGCGACCACGTAGCGAGCCCTCGTTAAAGCGGCTAATCTTTGGCTTAATTCACAATCATAATGAGCGCGTGAAATATTTATGAAGAAATCTCATATCCGTTAGGACGATGACACATGTGTATATTTTATGAGGTTTACCGTGAATAAACAAAGTTTATTATTAGCATCTGCGCTGTGTCGTAGCTGTACATTATCACCATTTGGCAAAGTTTAAATCTGCAATAAATAAATCTTTTTTATATAAATAAAGATATGCTTTATTGTCATCTATATGGTAAAACTAACATACAAATATTAAACACATCTGGTAAAAAAATGTATGAATCAAATAGTTACCAAGGATAGTTGGTGGTCAGTCCAGAGGTCTAGAAATGTGTAGTAGGAGCCTGTCGGGCTGGCCAGCTGGCTGGTCAGTAATTACACCAATCCATCAGGACTGGTCAAGGTGTCATGTCCTCCATGGTCCATCTGCCCTGACACGTGGACACTCACTACTTAATTAACCAAGTCTAAACATGGCTAATGTGGCCAAAATTGTCCTTTTTAATTCTTAAAAATGACAGGATGATTTTTTGTATTGCAGCAACTAATGGATTTTATTGTAATAAACTGTTTTTTATGGTGGATTGAAACCTGCAGTATAATGTTATAGGATTCATCAGTTTGTGTTGCTAATTAGTTTTTATCATTTAATTTAACAACAGATTTTGTTTAAAGATGAGGTTTCCTGAAGAGCTATTTATCTTAGTGAAATGATCCCTGAGATTGATGAGTAAAATACAAATTTGGTCCATTGTAGCAAGTTTTGCTTTGCGTGTTCGACAACAGCCAAGAACTGATCATGCATCGTTTAACACAGATATATCTTCAGAATCATCGTATTGTGTTACAACGGTCACATTGAAGCACAGAATCACTACCACCCACTGAGTGAACGGTCAAGGGGGATGTTGACCACAGTTGACCAGATTGTGACAAATGGCCAATAACTGTCCCCCTGCATGTGTGCCCCAGCTTGAGTGCTGTCCATGTGATCAATAGCCAGGACAAAACAAGTAAATGTTTCCGGGCACCTGATGTGACAGCCGTCTAATATATGGCCGTAGATCTGATAGGGAGACAGAGTTGTAAACAACGTTTTGGTGTTGATGAACATCGGCACGTTTCCGCGTGAAAACCGCGTTAAACGTTCTAATTTATCACCAGATCCATGTGTCTAAACTTTGCTCTGTCATTGTCGGGTGAATTCGCCATTGTTTCGTGTCATTCACAAATTATGTGCGTAGTGGAGTGAAGGATGAATGGGCTGTTTGCCGGAGTCATCGCCAGCGAGGACCTACTCACAGGGAGAAGTCCTTAATTGTTTGACGTGCACTCTAAGAAATATTATGTGGAGTGCTCGCGTCAAGATCTGTATGCCAGATCTGGCCGGTTTTGTCCGTCTCTTGACATCGATTGCTGAGTTTTGGTAGTTTGCGGGGTCGTAAAGTTATTTTTGTTTTGCTGTCATGTTCGCATCACTTGTCGTTTGTCTGATGTCATTCTCAGGAATGTTAGTGTAGTATTAAGATCAGTTTTGTGTTTAATAATTACATAACCCTGATTTTTTTTTAACCAAAATAGCTCCTGATTTTTTTGGACAAACATGAAATTGTTGAATTAATTTCTAAGTGAAAACCAGGTGTATTTTTGCTGTATTTCTACCTACATTTTCCGGGCATGTGTTCCCTTGTAGCCACATACACTAGTGACTGGAGCACAACACTAACAAACCATTGGATTGAACGTTGGTGTAAAGACAATACTTAGTTAGAATTAGTTCAGGAACGTGAGTTCTTGTATAGAAGAGTAACAGTTCATGCACATTACTGTTAGTTTTGTTACAGTTGTATATCCTGTTACAGCCTACAGCTATATTGTGGTCATACCATTTCGGCCACTTGACCACTTGACCAGTAGCCACAGGCTTTGTGACAGGTGGTCAGTGTTGGTGACAAATATGCCTGGACAGCAGTCCAGATGTCCAATGCCATCTGGTCACATGGGCCTTCGGTCATTTGTCCAAGCAAGTGACGATTGCTGGCTGTCATCCCTTGACTAATGACCAGCCAAGCTGACATAGTCTCATTTGTCACAATATGTGACTGGTCATTTCTAAGACAGATGAAAATAAACTACACAAGTTACTAAAATATTTATACAAAATATTTATCAATCAAGGAAGAGTTGCATACAACTGATATTCAGTAACATTCCAAATTATTTCTCCCTTTCTGTAATGTAATAAATTATTAAACTGTTATTTTTAGTACCTGTATTAAACAATATTTGAGTGTTTTGTAAAACAGTTCACTGATATGGAGCATAGTTTGTGAAATGAACGACAAAATCACATGAATATTTCAGTAAGTTAGCATTTTTATTCATAGACACACCAAAATCTTACTCTAGATATAAATGTAAAATAATTGAAGTTTATCATTATTATTTAAGCCACTGGTTGTTGTCATAATGAATATTTGTGTGCAGTTTTAGAGTAATACTCTAACATTGATAAAATAATAGTCCAAACATGATCGTTATTTCTAAAGAACACCCTGTGTGTGTGTGTGTTGCAGTTTACGACCCCACAAAGAAAACTAAACGTGCACGTTATCAACTAAGATAATTCACAACATCACTAGCTCACATGATTATCAATTGTTGCCATGGTGATGCCTGACAGACGCCCTTGTGACTCATCATGTTACGGTTTTTGAGGCACCATATAAGAGCATGTTTTATCAGCACCTTGAGATTATGAAGAGACATAATACTGGGCGGACTACAAAGTCAATGTAGACTCTATCTTAAGCCAGAAATAGGTGAGATACAGCCCCGAAGTTGTTGACATTTCTCTTCCGCAAGTATTCCCTTACGATCAGACAAGAATATTGCAAATAAGTCTGGTGAATACATACTAAATCTGCAGATAATTTTCATTTTTCTCATTAACTAACAAGCATTATGGGTGAGATAAAGTTTAACAGGGATTTAAGAACTGGATTCCGGATTCTAGAGGTGTTTATTGTTGTAACTTGGGATGTTTTATTTTCCCCCAGTGGGTGGTAGAATGTTAGGATTGGGGTGAATAGCCCAGGTTCTCATATATACCTCAGCAGGGGGTGTGGTATTTAAGGGTATCATCCGCTTGTTATGGGATGTTTGCCTTGCAGGGGATGTTAACTGCCTTTTAATATGTTAGGGGATGGGGTAGCTGACCGCATAGGTCATAAGGTGCATTCTACGTGGGTTTTGGGGCTGTTAATGTTTGATAACCCACTTGCTACAAAATAAGAACATGTTACATTCTGTTTCATTTTGTGAATAAATACAGAAAAAAATCTGTTTAAATTAAAGAGTGGAATTGTAGAAATGTAAGTCAAGGTGGCCATCTTTAGTCTCTGGGCAGGGAGACAACCTTGTGTGTTCCGTAATCTCGGCCACTTTGGATCTACAGAGGATGTGTTTGAAGTGGCAAAGTCAAGCGACCCTTGAACTCATATTTACCCAAGCACAAATAGATTAGTTCGTAATTTATTTGGTCCAGTCTTGATGTGGGTTCAGGGCTTGACCATAGATACTGGACAATGAGATGCTCTCTAAAAATGACCAGTATCTAGTGAGCTGCCTATCTACATCTCAGAACCCCTGGTCATGTTGCCAGTGTCACTGGTCCCTTTTTTTCCCAAGTGCGGAAGTGGGGAAGTGATTCTTCCCAAGTGGGGAGAGGCCAATGGGAGTTGACTGCAATTAGGCAGCGAGAAGGACTTGGGAATGCAAAAAATGTCGACTAGGGTCTGTTTAACCATATGGGGTAGTTATGTCAGTACAAGGGGGAGACATGATTAAGGGCAGGGAACATGCCAAAGGGTTGCCAGATAATCCAGTTGATCCGTTTATTTGGAACTAGGGTCAGGAGGTACAGTTTCTGGGATCAAAGTTTTGGGGTGCTTCGAAGGGTTTGGGTGTTGCTGGTCGTCTGCTTCCATATTCCTGTCCATCCAGGGGTGATTCCATCCAGGCTGTTTGTGCCGATTCCTGTTTTTACGTGACTCGAGTGCATCAAATGGGGGAAGTAATTAGCATGGTGAAATAATGTCCCTTGCGAAAACATCCTGGAGCCCGAATGTGTAGTGAAAGGAATTAAAAAAAGATTATGAAAATGTAATGAAGGAGTTGTGAGTGCCTGGATTGTGTGTTCAATGCCTGATAACCTGATAGGATAAACGTGGTTATTAACACCCGGATAGGGGTTAGGGGTGATGTTCCAATTGGTGGGGTAACTGTTATCGGAAAGGATATTTTACGCAGTATGACACATTTATTTGAAGATGGTGTAGATAATATTAATGTAGTGTGAATTTACCAGAGTTTCTGTTGCTACAATAACATGTATCAGTAATTTGGCAGATAATGATATAATCAGTAGCAAGCTTATCATTGTGAATAATCAACCAGGGAAGGAAAATTGTTCGGGGCATAGGCCATGCCTAGACCTGCCATCCCATCATTTGGGCGAGCTGAGGCCGGTTGGGTATGTACTAGCCACTGAAATGCCCTCTGCTGGTAATGAGGTGCACTAGTAGACGAGTCACAGTTCTGGGTCTTTGGAAACCAGACTGAAGCAATGGCCACATGTGCACTTTTCTGGGAGTGCTAGAACAACCCACCTTTGGAAGGTGTGACCCAGAAACCAGTGCAGGCAATGCAAGGCAAGGCATGCCAATCAGGAGTGGTGAGCGGGTGTTCTGACAATGCCAGAAAACCCTGGATGTTTGTAGCAATTTAGTACATTTAGGTTCTGAATGGGTTAACCCCACCCTTATACAATACTGCAGACAGAGCATTGTTAGAATCTGACATTTTTAACCATTTGAATTGAAAATATTGTGGTCAAAAATATTATAATTTTGAACAAAGTTTTGATTTTATAAAGTGCAATTTGGGGAGCAGTGCACCTTCTTTATATTTGTTTAAAATATATTAGAAATAAGTAGCTGACAGCTTCGATTGAATCTGTTGATCTCATCCTAGCCTGTTGATTATGGAGATGGCAAAGCCAGCCAGGTGCTTCTTCCTAAGTGTTTACCAGCTCTGGTGTACCCAAGTCTACAAGTGAATGGCCCCTATTTTTGGGTCTCTGTTGTCAGGTTTCTGGGTCATTACATATGGTATTTGAGACACGTAATTCTGTACCTTGGGTTAGTTGTACATTTTTAGTTCTGCGTGGCCCGTTTGGTTTACGGGATCAGAAATTAGGACAGTGTTTCTGGGCCTATTTGTCGCTGTTGTCAGTCAATAGTAGCTCCCCAGCCCCGATTATATCAGGGCTCTGTTGGGAGCATTCTGTGATTGACTGGGAAACCACAATTCACATGGGTATGAAGTTGTGCTCGCGCCGCCCGTTTACAGCATTTACCAGGATCAATATAACGTGCTGCGATGTTGTTAAATATTGATGTATATAACACACTGTTGACTGTGCATTAGATTGGATCCTTGTCAAGTGGTGGATATTGATGTGTGCATTGTTTATTTCTGAATCCATCTGTGGTAGATATATCTTGAGATAAAGTGCACCGTGGGAGGTTGGGGTCTTTATTAGCAAGTGTCTTACTGTTTTTGTTGTGATAGACAACTAAATATGTGTGTCAACATATGCAAGCATGTGTTGATATTGTATTGTCCGACCCATACAGTAGCAAAACATTTATCAGACTCGTTGCTGCATGCATTCAAGCATGCACGCACATACATTCACAACTTTGGTTGCTGAAAACGGACAATTCATTGAACGAAGGCGGGTGGGGTGGGGGGGGGGGGGAGATGGGTCATAGCAATGGTGGACAAATCCCTTACAAATTAAACTGTTTTTAGCAGGACATCTTTCATGTCAACCCTGACAACTCTGTTATCCCCCATTGACCAGTTCCCTCCTCTATATTCGTCACGCATGAGCGGATGGTCAAGGGTGCGACCATGCAAACAGTTTCCGGTTGGCTTAACAAAGGCCTGGGCTCATGTGTAAACACAGATGCAGCAGGTGTTGAGCCCTCTCAGCAAGGTGTAGGAAGCTGTCCAATCTTGCATGCCTCACTGGCACTGGCTGCAGATTAGCTAAATGCCTTGTGATATTAATGTCTCTCAATTAGGTGCAGTCAATCGAAACTGGTGGTTTATCTGCAGATTAGCAGCCGACTCTGGCTGTGGTTGTCAGCTTGAAGGCTTTCAGTTGTGTATTTAACGGCATCGATTGCAGAAAGTTATTTCCCAGCATCACAGTACACTACAGATGAGCCAATGGAAAAAGTCACAAATATTTCATTCAAGATTATATTAAACAGATTACACAGATAACATGTGCATAAATAAAGTTTATTATTATTATTGTCTCAATGTATTTTAACAGCTTTGTATCTAAATAGTATTATTTGAAATTATCTTATAAAAAAATTATGAATTTAATAACCTGAGCAGTGTATTATTTCCGAATACACCAGAAAATCCACGAGCATCGAAGAAGGCATGAATACCAGCCAAGCTGTCTACTTTACAAATACAGACGCTGCAGATCCAAATTTGGCAATGTAAATACTTATTGAAGGTCTATGGGGCTTGTGTGTATTGACATTTAAATGCTTCAGCTGGTGGAGTGGTTCTGTTGAATGGTTCAATAAGTGGAGTTGATACAGCAGTTAGAGTAGACCCCCTACCCCCTCCACCCCCACCCCCCAGTGGGGGGGTCCAGCCACATACAGTCCATCCTCCATAATACTCATCATGTCCAGTATTGATGGTGATGTAATTTCTATTGGTCAATTTGGATAGTGTCCTTGGGGAGGCAGGATTGTCCAAAGAGGGGCATTAGCATTCAGTGGTCACAAAGTGGTCATTTATGTCATTAGAAGGCACCAGTAGAGGACACAGCTGGCTCTGTATCAAATTTATGTCTAATAAACAGCCATTTGGGACATGCCTTCTGTCATTTTACAGCTGATGTTCCCATTGTGTTGTTGACATAGGCTGTATTTGGAGGTGGCGTTGCTGTTCTGAGGGTCTTAGACTTGCACAAGGGACTCTTGTTGACTTCTTCACAGTAGCTGAGGGGAAATAAATTACCTAGTCCAGTCTCCAGGGGATGTTGTCTTTGTTACATTATTTTATTTTGTAAGCCTTTAGTAGAGAGGGACCAAAATAGAAGACATAATGTGCCACTGAAAATTATGTTTTCAGAACTACACTACACACAGGGAAGTATGCACGCATGAACACGTGCACACATACAGTCACATACACGTGTGCACACAAACACATGTGCACACAACACACACACTTGTGCACACACAGACCATTACACAATGCACGCACGTGCACACACACACGCGCGCGCGCGCACACACACACACACACACGCATGCACACACACGTGTGTGTGATATGTATACATACACACAGACAGAGTGTGTTATAAATACACGTCAGACACAATGAGTTCTCACCATTCACTGTCACACAACTAGACTACGTCCAGGTTGGACTATATATCTATCCTGAGTCTGGCCGTCAGTTTTCAGACTCCCTGTTGACCCACAAGTTACCTGTGTTGAGGTCCAGTGACAGGTGTGCAACTGTATACACAGCCTGGCTGATCTCATCACCCTAGTCCCCCCCCCCCCCACTCAGGCTCTGCCTCCAATGTTTGCCTTATCGCCATGGCAACCGTGCACATGCTCCAGTGTTACCCTTGTTTACAATGAAGCTGGGTACACAGTGGCAGCACTACATGGCCAGGATGAAGGGATTGAGCAGGTAATTGGGCGTTCTGAGTAGACGCCCTGTGGGTAAAGAATGCGAGGAGGGTTGATTAAAGTACACCTGGTTTTTACCCGTCTTGCCTGTGCTGGTTTTTTGTTTGAGCAGGTGTCTTAATCGTGAAGAAACTTGTTGGTGTTGTGTATATACACAGCTGGAGGTGTGTAATCATTACAGCATTTGTTTTTCATCTAATTGTATTTTCTACAGTTATTTTAGTTGAATCAAAGTTGTGCAGTACAAGTGTTGTGTTTGTTCAGGACTATGAGAACCTTCATAATAAAAGTCACCTTTATTCACCCTGTTCAAAGACAGGCTGATCTTTCATAGAAAAATATTATTTGAAAGAAAACACCTGATCTCATCACCCTGTGTCTGTTATCAAATAAAAATAAATCATAAATAAAACAAATTAATGGTCTCCATCCAAATTTATTCTTGTATTGTCAGCCCAGCTCCAAATAATTGCACTGTGATCAATTCATAGCTTTATCTATAGACCGACCACCCATCTTTTGGACTGGCAAGGTTAATTTATTAGACTGGTAAAACATTTATTGGATAGGTAGAAATTTGAGGAGCAAATATAAACTTTTATAATCAGACATGCATGTTTAGGATGGATTGCGTATATGCTCTCATGAACACACATATCTACCAGTGTATTTTGGACTGATAACAGTTGGGTTCTGTATAAAGGGTGTGTAGTGCAAGACAGTCAATTTAGTCTTCCCAGAGCCCTCCAATGAGCCCCTCTGACCCAGCAGGGAGGGCAGAAACAAGTCAGCTTCCTGCGGTTATGATCTATGGATCGGGCGCCACCAACTGTCACATTTGCATAATGGAAAAACTGAAGAGTGACTACCGAAGTGTGGCAATCGGTAACTCTGGTGTCAAGTTACATGATGCCGGGGAGGAGCGCTTAACTCATATCAGGCGAGGGAGAAGGAATTAATCATCAGTGGTGTGTGGTTATGGGATCATGTTGGGGTTAAAGGGAGACTTCCTGTTCTTGTTGAAGTGTGTGATGTGAAGCCCTCGCCTGCCTGTTGGTGGCTGTAGTGGAGGAAGGTGTATGATATCACTGGCGCTGGGGTAGTTTAAGTTACACACAGGTCTGTGTAACCAGACCACAGTAATTGCTGTCGCTGAGTCATTCGTGTGCCAGAGCGTCATTAGTGCAACATGTTTTTCCATCACCCACTGCACGACATGCCATCAGTGATGATATCCATCGCATATTAAACGTATCTTTTTGGGACACGTCCTCGTTAAAACGTAGTTATGGTGGAATTGGACTTGTCATTTGTCAGTGACATAAATGCGTAGGCAGTGATGTGACAGTTACTTTCTACTGTTCCCTGGAAAGTAGATTGTCATCTGCTGTCATGTCCTGCTTGAGTGGAGACGAAGAAGGGAGTTATAGACCTTGCTGTCTTCCCTGCAAAGATCCCTGATCTGGTTATTCCTGTCGTAATTGGATTCATTCAGGAATTGTCTCCACTTTGGCTGTAGATTATAACCTGTGTATGGTGATAATATTTAGCTGCAGGGAGTGTGGGTTCAGCCTTAGTATGGATGCACCCAAACTCTGCAGGGAGACAGAACAACAAGTACCGCCTGCTCCTGGGGGTGATTCATTCCCCAGAGTGCCAGTGTAGACGGCTTCCCATCTGATACACCCAGCCCCACTCCGGGTCAGATAGTTCCCAGTGGGATGGGGTTGCTACATAGATATGTGGGGTTGCTACCATAACTGGTGAAAGCAAATAAACATCCCAGGTGTGGGAAGGGGACATAGGGAGGGTGCAACAGGCTCCCTAGGGACACTTCCAGGGGTGCTTGGTGTGGTCTATGAATAGAAGCTGTTTGGTGGTATGGAAAATAGATTTTACTACAGATGGTGGGAAATAGAAGGAAACAGGAGCCAGATGGATTCTTGACAGATGAAGGGAGGAGGTTGAGGGGAAGGAGGGAGGTGGGAGAGGGGTGGGATGTAAACCAAATGAGGTGTAGAAGGGACGGATGTTGGGAAGGGGAACGAACCTGACGGGAAGAATGGGTATGGGAGAGAGAGGTGGGCTAACTTGCCAAACCAAATGAACCCAAACACTGCTAATTCCCTGATAATCTGTTTATCTGCCAAAATGAGTCGGATTATTATTAGATACAGAGTATTTAATGTGAGGTGACACAGTGCATATTTATGCACAAAGCAGATCAGTTATGATTTCATAACAAAATTATTTTATCTCGCAATACTGTAGAACTGTCACTTCTGTTATGGCAATAATTAAACAATACACACATCTGACTAACCCCGGAAAATTCGGAACAGATGTCATAGGGGTGGGTGGAAATCAAATAGGACCCCTCATGACTGGCTCCTGATACCATCAGCAGGGTTACATCAGCACCCATCACCCAGCTGTCAACAACCCTACCCTCCTGCCTCCATCAGCCTCACCACCATGGTGGTGGAGTCATTATCAGCCTTAGATTTCTTCCCTTCTGCTGTATATATTTACCGGTTTGGGAAGTGATGGAAGTTTCAGAGGCAGGGACGAGGGATCAGGTGTTGAAGGACGCCGACCACAGCACAGCGGACTCATTCTTGTACCGGAACTACTTTTTTCAAGTGGGGTGATGTCATCAACGAATCCGGTCAGGTTGACATGGATTGACACTAAATATTCCTTTCCGTTTTTAACCAAGGAGGTTTACGTATACATGCGTGAATTTATGTATACATAGACTGCTATTATTCAGCAGATTTTTAAACTACGATTAGGGTTCTTGATCCTGTGCTTTCACAATATGTAGATTGTAACCAAGTCAACACCATTCCTTTGTTGAACACTTTGACATTTTGTCATCTCCAGACTATAACACTGCTACAAATTACCCCAAAAAATGTTGTAAACGTTGTCAGCTTCAGCAGTGATTTATGTTAATTTCTCCTCACTGCAGGTGTTTTTTATTTTAATCATGTCTCATTCCAGTGAAATTTGTGCTGTTTTTTCTCACCTGGCCGTGTACTTTAAAATTTACGTGCGAAAAAAACCCATAAAAAGTACCGGGGCGGCTTATGAACAGGAAGAGGAGGTGGGAGGGCACTGAGGGAAAACACCCCTGGGATTTAGGGCAAGTTGTTAATTGGTCCGTTTTAGCATTCCTGCCACCTGCTGGAACAATAAAATGTTATTTATTAAACGGTTCACACTGATTTGACATGTTTATATGACAGTGCTCATTAGTATGCGTGGCATTTAGTTTTGTCATGCTGGCTTTGTGCATTGTTTAATCTAATGGAGAACGACATGAAAAGAATCAATGCAATCAATGTGTTTTTGCCGATTGTTAAAGGTCTCTTTGTAATTAAATTCTTCCTCTTGTCTAATCTTGCACAGCTTGAGCAACTTAGTGGTATTCACTGCTAATTTGTGTATTGTTTATTCAGTTTTTATGAAAGAAACAGACAAGTTATAAAATTATATTGACCGGATCTGGTAAAAGGTCAGTAACAAAAGTGATGCAACTAGATACTGCTATAACAAAAGTAACTTCAAATAAAAGTTGCCGATCATAACAATTGAACAAAAACACGCCCTTGCATGGTTGTATGACTTAAAACAAAACACAGATTTGAACATCAACAAATGCTCGACCTGCGATGACCCAAATCAGTGGCGGAGGAAGGTATTAACGTTAGCCTAGGAACATGAAAGATTGGTCCACGTCATCTAAAAACCCCGATCTGTGAAGCCACAATGTCCGACAAGGAGTGGGCAAAAACAAGGGCAAACGGAGAAAGCTTTGGGGCTGGGTGGGCGGCCATTGTGTGTATGTAACTAGGCAGACTGAGTAGCCACACTGTGTGTGATTGCTTTCTGATCTATGTGAGTCCCCTGGCAGTCACATATTTTATCTCGACATTAAAACAGTAGCCGTCTCCGTCTCCGAGCTTTGTTAGATGACATCTGAGATGTCGGCTGCCCGGCTCATGTCGCCATTGTTCTGTCTGAAGCATGTCGTGACGAAGCCTTTGTCTTGACAAGTTTCAGGAAGTTCAGTGTGCCATAAGTTTAACTTAACAACCCTTGCTATCTGGTATACTACTGGAGGGTAAGAGTAGTCATTTGTGAGTCAGACAAGATTTATGGCGTCTCACAATTCCTGTTATAGTTTTGGGACACTTTGGATGGCGTAACATTTGTCATATTTATTTACAATTTGTGAAACAATGTGCTTGCATATTTTATACATGTGTAATTTCATGTCATGTCCGTATCTAAACATTGCCTTATATAAACTTTACGTTTCATTATTATTTACCAAGAGGATTGTGAACATGAGTAATGTTTAAATGTCATGACATCATTCCAAGGATCTGTTGGTTTTTATACCAGGTTGTTTATACATTTCACCTGAAAAAAAACAAAATTCTGTGAATTTAGTTCAAATGAGTCGTGTCATCTGTAAGGATTACCATGGCCAGATGTGTGTGCTCATTTTCAGAGAAGATTGCTCATTGTTTGCACACATACTTAGTACACATCCTGGTGTCTCCGAGACATCAGTAATCAGCCAATGGGCATTTCATTCAGGATTGTTCGTAAACTTTACAAGTCAACAATGATATCATCCTAATATACCTCAAACATTCTTCTATGTAACTTGATTTAAGATATCTGCAGTGTGATGTAACATATGATGTAATTAGGCATTAAACTACTTTTGGTAGTATGGTAAATTAATATTGGATATTATATCAGAAATACGACAATTGTAATGATTAATGATGGTATTAGATTAAGTTTCACTAACTTAGCCTAGATAAACTGGTACTGTCATTTAGGTGATCAAAGAATATAAGAAACTATAAACATCCATGTGAGATTATTAACTTTGTTTGTGGATTCATTGTAATAAACATGGAGTAGAACTTAGTCCCGTGGCAGCCAATCGACTTCCTCGCTAACATTAAGTGCAGGGGATAATTAACCTGTCATATGGGTGGGGCTTTGAAACATTTATGTCACACTGCACTGAGTGTATATTGGGACAATAGTGTTTGTAACACCCACTTTCATCCCTCCCCCACTGGCTTCATTAATTGTGACATAAATGACTAATTCTGTGGTATCGCTTTACTCTGCACTGAAACCACTGATGGTGTGAGGATTAACTTAAAATAAACATGACAGAGCCGCAGATATTTTTATAGGTTCAGGTTTATTAAAATACAGATATTAAAATCATTAATCTGTACCAGCGTTGGAGATATGCTTCAATCATGCAGAGAAAGATAGAGAGACGTTGGGGGACGGGGGGGGGGGGGGGTTAAGACAGGATTGAATAAACAGGCTGCTCCCAGTAATGAAAGTGCAACAAGCTGGAAAGATTACTCGCTCAACCTCCAGAATTGGGGCAGTGTTCTGGAAAAGTCTACATTGGTAACCTGGACACATTCCAAAAGACATTCCCTGTGACAAAGTCACTGTGTGTGTCTAGTGCGAAGGTTTGTGGTTGTGGGCTGGGTGACCAGTGACGTATGCTGAAGAGATCTGTATGCGCTGAAAGAAAAAACGATCCAGAAATCTCTACAGGAGTCCAACTTAATGGGTGAAAGAACTCATTGACCCTGTCAAGTATCATACTGGGGCCTTTAAACCAGTCTCTGTCTAATGTACACCAACCAGGATTCTGGGTATCTGTGGTGACTTCTGAAATGAATAAGCAGCAGTGGCTGTCTTTAGTTGTTGTTTAATTGTTGTTGGCATTGTTTCTTCAGGCAGAAAACACAATGGATATGATTATTGATCTATCCACTGTGCTGTCATTTTTATTGTAATATTTGATATTTTAATCAAGCAACAATCAGGAAAACAGTGCGTGATGGAATTCCAGTGTGGCAATAATGAAGTGAGAAGAATGACGACTAAATCAGCTTGTTTTTAACTCACCATGCTTGTTGAAACCAATTGAATTGGCCCAAGAACAGATATATTTTATATTACCATAATTTATACAATCTAAAACTACCCTGCTACACATTGCTGTGGACTGCTTATATTGCGGTTAAAAAGAAGAGAGTATAACATTTCACACCACAGGGCTGGTAATGACGGGCTGCAGCAGTGGTTGCCCTATATAGCTCACCTGCCCTGTACAGGTAATGTACAGGTAACACCCCTTGGCTGTGGAGCAAAAAGTCACCTGTAATCAGCTGATCTTGGCGGGATCGGCTTGCGGTTTGTATACCTATTGGCACTGTGCCAGCTACGATTGCTTATGAATGTTGCGTTCATGTTAACGATAATTTTTTTTTTAATGGTAGGTGGTCTGGGTTTGGGGGTACAGGGGGGTCGTTACAATTGTTTATAGTTGGTAGATCTGGGTGGTGACGTAAAACCCCAGTGCATTATCCCTGCCCATTCCCCACATGATATAGACCCACAAACCGCGGAATCCCAGATAGTGGTAGATTCGACCCAGTCAGCCACCACTAGAAGGGCTGGGGACTGACGCCCAACCACAGGCGGCTGTTAAATGTCCCATGATGCCTTCCTGGAACAGCTATCAAACTGCGGGTTCAGAGTTTTAATGTAAATCAGGTCGCTATCGTGGTCTTAGCCCTAGGGAGTGGCTGGTCAGATTGTAAGTTTCCCTAACCAACACAGGGTGTGGGGAAACCATTTTTTCCCGCTGCCTTCGTAAGGAATCCCTCTGTCGGCAGATGGTTTAGACATCTGCCGGATTAAGTGTCAATCATCGTGGTTTATGTGGTTTATGGAGAAGGCACGATTGGTTTAACCTAACATGTTTGCATCACAGAGTGTATTGACTGTCTTAGCAGTTTGGTTGGCTAAAAATAATGCCAGCTTTACTGTTAATACATTAAAAATGTACTACTTATCACTTAATTTAAATGTTTTAAAAAGAAGATATTTAACATGTTTACATAGAGATTTATTTGTCTGTAAAATTCCTGTACAATAATTTTTTTTAATGGCAGTACTGTAATAAAAATATGAAATGAGACGAAGAATGTTTGTGCTTTTTACTTATGCACTGAATTTGCACAAACCAGTAAGTGTTTGAAAACTGATGCATATTCTATTTAAGTAATGACGTCTGCTGTACACTTGTTTGAGTGTTACACGGGTGCATTCTAACAAGAACTGATAAACAGACCATGGGGTAGGCACTACATAAATTGTTGGTTCATCTTTATATGATATCGCAAAGTCATAATCTTCACAAACATTGCCAGAAATTCTGTGTTTTATCGCATTCAACGTCGACCAGCTACGACCTATTGACCACTACTTTGTGGCTGACCATGAAAGCTGTGCTTGTTTACCCCGGAGTGCCTTCAGCCACCATTCCACCGTGGTGTCGTTGGCAGATTATTCGACCCAAGAATTCAACTACCTGGCTTGACGTGTTGCCCCCAGGTGAAATCAGTCGGCTAATCGCCCTCAATCACAGGCTAGCGCCATTTACAATCGGCGACAGGAAATTGGTGAAGAATCGTGTTTTGTGCACGTATAGAAATGGTTTGAATGCGAGGGAGATAGTATCGGAGGGTAAACTGCTGGTTAATAGTATCAGGCAGCCGGGGGTTTGTGCCTGGTTATCTCGCAGTTCAACTGCAGGCGTTTGGAGGGTGGTTCACAAAGAATGCCTCTGTTAGATGGCCTTAGCCTTGCGGGTCATTGGGTGACCAGTGGACAAGGAGTGACCTCCTGGGATTATTAATGTTCAGTGCTCGAATGATGTGATACATCCATGCGTGTTTGTGATAGTGTGTGTGCGCGTCTGTGTGTGCATCTGCGTGTGCATCTGCGTGTGCATCTGCGTGTGCATCTGCGTGTGCGTGTGTGCGTGCGTGCGCGCGTGCGCGCGTGCGCGTATGTGGTGTGTGTGTGGTGGGATGTTTGTGTACATAAATGTGCATATATGTGTGTGTGTGTACAAGTGTGTGAAGTACACTCTGTGTACATGTACATGTGTACAAAAACTGTACATGTGTGTGTGTGCATACATATATGCATGTGTGTGCTGAACACCAACGTCGTCACAACGTAGTACTGCACTCATCTTGTTGGATGGTTCTATTTATACTAGGCAGTAACATTACAGTTTACACCGCCAGCTCGCGTGAGGCCACATGTGTGTGTGCGTGTGCCAACCCTCACTGCTTCCGCGACCTTGGCAGCCCAGGAGGGGCATTAAAACTCTGAACCCAGCGATTTGATAGCGGTTCCAGGAATGACTGGGAGACAGTCTCCAGACGTCCCCACTTGTGGAGTCCCGCTAGAGGTGCTGACACACGCCTTGTGCTGGTCATCTGGTCACCAGTCCAGTACCCCGCCACAGAGGGTGACAAATGACCTCACAGGTTGAGGTCAAGCACCCCCTTGTAAGGGTCACTGACTTGCTGATGTTCACCCCCCTCTGGCTGGATGTCGGTTGGTCATGGAAGGGTGATTCTCTTGGGGAAGTAGAACTAACTACCAGACATGTGTCTCTATAGCCTGCAGATGTGGTGGCTTTTGAAGATTAGGACGTTGAATACATGTGATTCCTATGTAGATGTCTAGCAGACACAGTCAGTGAGTTCAGCTAATTATTGTCATATGTACTGACGATGATGACCCAATTTAGCTACGTAGAACAAAGTTTCACAGATGTGAATAAAGATACAATTTTAGGCAAAATTAGAAACCTTGCTAAGTTTAAAAAGTTGTCTGTATCGGTAGTCGAGGTAATAGGAGTCCAGCAATAATAGTAACAATAAAATATTCAGTTACCAGATCAAGGTATTACTGTAATAAGATTAGCATACGTGATAGTTTTATATATTAGCTGCTTACTGTTTAGTTTTACAAATGTAATAATATTAAAGTATTTACTGTAATTAAAAAAGTAATGTGTTTTTGGGGTAAACTTTGATGTTCAAATATGATTAGTGGCCCACTGACTAAAATACTAAGGATGATACATTAATAAATGTGATGTTATTTAGGAAAGGTAAAAAGAACATGTATACATTCCCCCTAATCTCTATGTCACACTATTGGTTCATAACAGGACTAGTAAGTACACTGTGTGTGACCTGACAGGGTCTCTAACCACTTTCTGATGTCTGGCCATGAACCAAACACGAGCCCGACGTTAAACAAACCCATATAGGACGTAATTAGTATACACTGCTATCGGTTTAACAGTAAACGCTGGCAATTAACTGGCGATATATTATCGTATCAAGTGTGAGTTGGCTGGCTGCCCATTGGCTGCGACTGTATAGGATGCGGCCGTTCACGACTTGTACAGTTTGGATGGCCTCGTTCACATTTATCGCAAGTGAAGATCAGGGCCCGTCATTGATGGCATGGAAATGAGATACTATGTGTGTGTGTTTCGGCATTCGGACTTTTGGCACCCACAGTATGCTGTCCACTTTGCGGGCAGGGGATCTATTTATGGAATGGCCAAATGGACGACAAAGCTGTCAGTTTCCCTGACCAGAACAGACACGATGCAGTAAGCAGATTGCCCTGGATTTGCAGGAACTCTGCTGGGATTACTGCTGGATTTAGGGATTGGAGAGGGTCGGAAGGTTTCCTTGGTGCCTTGCTGTTCTGTCTGTTGCTCTCTGTTGTGTTGGTGGGAGCATCAATCATTGGCCATGGATCTAATATTCGCAAGTCTGGAAGATGACCTTGTCTGGGAGCAGTCATTTGCAAGTCTGGAAAGTGACTTTGTCTGGGATCCGTCATTATTCTTGTGTGTGTCGTAACAAAAGCAATGTTAAAAATACCACAATGTAACTGATACTGTTCCCTTACATTTTACGCCATAGCCATCCATGTTAAGTTTAAGTTGATAATTATGTTTTAGTACTGGGCATGTAGTTTCTTTCTAGAAAAAGTTAATGGGTATTGGTAATGGGACCATGATAAACTCAAAGAAAAACAGCAGTCCGGATTCGTTCTGTAAATCATCCCAGCGATGCAGCAGAAACCGGAACAATTAATAAACTAGACAAATTACCACTGCAATGCAATCGCTATGGAAACATGTTGGCACTGCTGTTACACCAAGGAAATCCCCATTTACAAAGTGGGCCTATTTTGGGGGAGCCAAGCTGCTGGGCCATTAATAATACCCAGACCCTTCTTGGCTGCCAGTTTTGTCTTGCTGTCATCCTAAATCCGGCTCTGTTTATGTCTGGGATTCGCAGACGTAGGAGTCAACAATGTCTGGTTGACTTAACAGTGACTTATGAGTTGCTTTCCAAAAATAATTTTCCAAAAATAATTTTCAATTGGGTGTCATTAAATACCGATCTATTTTCAAGAGTAGGAATCTTGGCGAGGGTTTAGAATTATGATTACAGTCTGGGTTTAAGGGTCCCCCCACATTTCCAGAAACATGTGCCTGGGTGTCAGTAGAGTGCTTTTTGCACCAGGCCACACAATATGTCATAGTACCTACCGTATCACACCTAATAGAAGAGTGCACCCTTATTAGAAGCCACCCCTTTAATTTATTCCAAGAAATGAAAGACATTTTAAATGTAACGCTTGTAATTTAACGTAATCTTACCTGAAGATCTTATCTCAAGACTGGTCAGTAGTTGCCCAAAATTGAGCATTGAGGCCATCTGAAGATCTCAGGGTTTATTTTCTGATGGTGCAGTTTCTATATTGATGCATTTTTCATATGCTTTTATCCGGTTTGCATTATCAAGGCTGGTTAATTTGAAAAATTGTAATACATATATAATATGTGTTTTGATCAGTAGCACTTTATAGTTTTGCAATCACTTTGAGGATCCACTAGATGCAGGCAATTGTATGTTTTGTGGCCAACTTCCAGTTTAACATATCTGTACAGATATAGTTTAGTGTTGTCCACATGCAATACACTTGTATGATAGATAATTGTAGATATGATTATGCTGAAGGATAATGGGAGATAATGAGATAACATGAAGTACGTACCAGTGTTGATATGGATATGATAACACGAAGCGCGTACCAGTGTCGATATGAATACTGCCCATAATGGGCACCATGTAGTATTAACCCCCAACCTAGATATAATGATTGCTATCTCATTATATCAGTCTCCATGACATGGCAGTTTAACTTTATGTTTTCCGTGTGCATCTGCAATGTTTGGCTAAAATCATGCATACTGTTTGGAATTAAAGGACGTTTTTGACGTTAATCCCGCTATAAAATGGTCGTGGAGAGTTTCAAGTGGTCATAAACGGTGTTGTTAAGTTACGTCAGAATGACTTAGTTATGCGACACGTGTGAATAAACCTGTAGGCAGTTGCATGTGTTGTGGACTCGTTAGTTGACTGGCCAGGTACATTAGGTAGTGGCCACTTGGCTGGTGGCAGCATTCCAGTCATTAATGACTTATGGACACATTCCTACATGGCAGTTTAGTCGCATACATCATAACCCTGGCGTTGCGTCAACAGTTGTCGACGATATACCATGCTAATAATACTCAACTTTCCGTTGTTATTTAGCAGAGAAATTAGTCAATGCTGTAACATTTCTCTTGTCGACGGTCGGTTCTAAATGATTGGTGTATGCAATTTGTTGGTTCCGGCGAGGACGCTTTGTTCTTTTGAGCCAACAAACTGTCCCATTTGCGGTATACAGTGTACTTGTGGAACAGTGTTTGTGCAGATGATATCTATGTGATTACACTGCATGACTGACTCATGGGCCGTGCTTGGTGGACCTGACAAACCTGACTGAGTCTGTTGTCTGTAGGTGCTGTCAGAATGATATCTAGCTGTTATCTGGGTAGGCTCGCTAGACTGGTCTTGAATTGGGCTGGGTCAGCTGTCGTACACTGAAGATATTGATCACAGCCAGCAGGGCTTAGCCTTTCCCGATAGCATCACTTGGACTTGTTTTTTTGGGTTGTGGTCTTAGTTTTAAACGATTAAAGACGTTTAATGGGAAAGATATACACTAAGCATACAACATGACTGTCTTTAAACTGGGTCAGTTACCCAAGTCTTATGACCAAGAATAAAAGAGGTGTATGACTAATTACTTTTTGATCAGATACCACTTCCATGGGTGAATTGGATGGGATAGCTAATGTATATAGGTGTTATTCAATTATGGTAGATTTAAAAAATCCGATCCGTGAGAATTTCAATGCATAAAATCTGTAACCGTAACAGAGCTGTGCATTGTGTTACTGAAGATTTTATCCATTTAGATAGCTCATTCCAGACATTTCCTCTTGATGTAGTTCTTTCATATCGTAACAAATGTGATACTATCCTTGATGTTTTTTGCTGGTTAACTTGCCCTAACTCACAAGGTCATGGTAGCAGAGCTAGTAGGATTTCCTGTATGGGCATCAACATACAGTACGGTACAGTTTGGTGAAAGAGTGCAGGTGTTTTACGTTACTTACTCAAGCAACTGGGGTAAATAGTTTTGCACCCAGTCCACACTACAGCTGAGTAATTAATTAGTAAATGAAAGTGGCACTCTTGCTGGTTCATTGACAGATGTATGATGCATCATTGACGCTGATATCAGCCTGTGAACAAACCGAAATGATTGACCGAAAGGTGTCGTGTATGACATGCAGGTTCAAGATTGATACACTGTGTGGATTGTTGAAAGGACAATTGAAGCGACTGTTTAGCGCCCTGCTGAGTGCAATCTAACTAACTCACTGGGTTTGATGAGATCATGGTATGTTGGCGTCCTGGTCTCTTACTATTTAGACCTTTAAGAAAATCTGTACTGGCTCAGTTATCCCGTCAACCCTGTTAGACGAGGCCAAGCCTGAATGTGATAATGTCAATCATTATTTTCCACCTGATATTAACTCAAGCACATGGAAAAGCAAAAATTGTGGTGTCTGACCCAACCCATGCATGTTAAGTAGTGCTATTTACATAGGTCAAAAGAAATTGATAGTGACGTGATTGTCCTACCACAAAACCACTGAGAACATACTGCAATATGTGTTACCTACCCCAGTGGACACTCGGGAGAATAATTAGATCAGTCCAATATACCCACCCAAAATCGTGAGATAGTTTAACTGAAAAACACAACTCTGAGAGGTCAAAATGGCTGATTTGTACAGCGATAGTGGCGCCATCTAGTAAAAATGGGGTGAAAACCTGATCGATTCGTTGTGTTTTAACTTAATTGTGACAGGTCGCCACTTCCTGTTGCAAAAAACATGATCAGATCACAACAGGAAATTGTATATCATTCCGCGATATCCACAAACTTGTCGGAAACTTGCTGCAAACGAAACCAGCCTTAACAGAAATCCGACCTGCGATCCATTAGCTAGTTTCCACTTGTAGAGTCGATGTTTTTCTCGATTTCATTTTAACTGTTTCCAGATCTGTTCCCACAGTCGGTTAATTACAGTCTGCTCGAGAATAGGTCAGTTTACCATTTCACTTTGCCATTTCATGTGTTGTATCGGCATTCGGTTAATTATAGGTTGGTACCATTTCTTGTACTCTGCCCTAATAACTGGGCTTTGATAAAGATCGTTGTCCACTTATTTCCATGTGTGTCCAGTTGTGTGGCCAGAATCTCACAGGTACAGAGATTTCTATCTCTGGCCAACAGTTGTCTCATAAATACTAGGTACAACTGGCCAAACAAATCACTTCACAGGTCAGAATTGATCAGTAAGTTAAGAGATGTATGTCTTTGGATTTAGACTTCACTGGGGTGACTAAGTGACACAATACCACATTTGGATTCCCCAAAGGCGGCCATTATAACACTTCCTTCAATGTCTGCCAGTTTTTCTCTACTAGGGTATTAATATTTTCATACATTAATTAGCTGTCATTCACACACGTGCTGTACAAAATTTGTGGAATTCTATTACCTTATTTTCTCACAATTCAATATATAACCTGACATCTGTTGTAATTTGACAACTCTGATACCACGCTGCACAAATACATAATTTCTACCCACTCAACACTAAGCAAATCCTCACAGAAATTCAAACAACCTGCATAATGCCATTTCTATTGGGTACTCTTTCATCGGGTAATGGCAGATTGTGGTCTGACATTAGGTCACGGAAGAATCCCACCTAGGGAGAAAATACCTAGGCTTTGAACTCCTAGAGATGGATGGCAGCTATCACTAAACACTGAAACATATGATGCTGGACGCATTCATCAGGTAGTTATGTTACTCACCTGGTGGGAGGTAACAGGCCAAAGGATCAACAGAAGATAGAATGGTAATAGCTCTGTTAGGGGAGCTCCGTTTTGTTTTTATGTCATTGCTAGCAATACTTGTTGCTGGTGCATTCAGAAGCAAGTCAAGCAACCAATTATCTTATTGAGAGTAGATGCAAAGCTTGTCATATACACCCACAGTTGTTAAATAAATACTTCTGAAATTACATCTTTGCTTATAGCGGGCCGTCGGTGAAGAACAATGGCTATTTTTTGGTAAAAATACTTGCAAGCCCGGTGTGTAGCATTTTAGGTTACTGGGTGTGTACATTACTTATTGCAGAACTAGCCTTTTTATTAAGGCATTTTATATTTTTTTACATGTAATTCTAACTAACTTTTTAGGTCATCCCCACACTAATTACTAACCACGTCGCCTTAGAAAGGATGATATTGAATAAACATGATTTGGTGATAGAGTGTATATTTAGCTACTTAATACACTCACGCAAGTAGAAATCCGGTGTTATTACTTATGACTTCATTTGTTTGCATTCTGTCCATCAACGGAACAGCTTTGAATAAATATTAAGTGTTTGTTTGGTTTGTCTCTGGCTGTATGCTTGGAGAATACAGTGGCCATGTTTTATTATTTTATTACTGGGTTTCATCTGGTGCACATTGTTAAGAATTCTGTTCATTACAATCATAGAATGACTGCATATTTTGCACCTACCTTTCTGTTCTGTCCAGGGTTGTATTACAAGTGGAATTAGACTAGACAATTTACTTAGTTGCTTAACAGATGATGAAAAAGGGGCTACATGAAAACATGCATATATGTAAATATTGTTTTATTATGAATATCCAAAATACAACACAATTGTTACAAAATTGTCAATGGCCAATGTACTTATGTTGTACGTCTATTGCTCCTAAAATTCTTGAAAATCTTGCTCGTAGAATTGCAAAAAAATCAGCGAATTGGAGCAGTAATGAATTACACTATATCAATGTTTTTATATCTCAGTATCTGTATATTGTAACTTGAGAACTACTTAAGCCCCAGGCTTGTCAATGCTCATTTTTATTCATTGTAATTAGTCAGTGCGGCAGATGAATATAATCTATGGCGTTTACCAGCAGCTGTGGGCACAGTCGCCTACCATGAATGCTTGCCTTTTGTGTCGAGTAAGACCGGAAATAAACGTTTTTGTGCAGCTTTCATGTCAATGAGTAGTGTCACATGTTGCAGTTGCAGTTGCAGCTGGTACCATGACAAATGGTACTTATTACTAATTGATGAAACCAGCAACTTCCAGAGGTAGAGGAGAGAGTGTGGGGGTTGGGGATGGGTGGCATGGGGGGGGGGTGAGAAATGTGGGCTTAATTATACAAAAATAAAGACATTTTCTTTGATGACCAGTCAATGACATACATATACACAGTTAGGGTAGGTAAAACTTTTTGAAATTAGTAACAATACGACTGTCTAGATCTACTTGGTTACCCATTTTCTTCTCCCTCGCTCTCTCCCTGCCTCCCTCCCTGCCTCCCTGCCTCCCTGCCTCCCTCCCTGCCTCCCTCCCTGCCTCCCTGCCTCCCTCCCTGCCTCCCTGCCTCCCTCCCTGCCTCCCTCCCTGCCTCCCTGCCTCCCTCCCAGCCTCCCTCCCTCCCTCCCTGCCTCCCTCCCTGCCTCCCTGCCTCCCTCCCTGCCTCCCTGCCTCCCTCCCTGCCTCCCTCCCTGCCTCCCTGCCTCCCTCCCTGCCTCCCTGCCTCCCTCCCTGCCTCCCTCCCTCCCTCCCTGCCTCCCTCCCAGCCTCCCTCCCTCCCAGCCTCCCTCCCTCCCTCCCTGCCTCCCTCCCTGCCTCCCTCCCTCCTCCCTGAAGTAGACTGCCCATTCCTTGGAATGCTCTAACAAGAGTTGCTCTCTGCACTCTGATACTTGTAGGGTGGTGATTGCCCAATGTTTATGACCAAGTTCACAGGTTTATCAATGCTGTATGATAGGATCAGTACTAAAGAAATGTTTTATTTACCAAACTAGCCCATAAAACATCTGTGGCATTCACATTTCTCTCGAGGGTGAGATAAATTAATCCTCTCTGCCCCTTCGCCGTAACATACTCTGATTTACGTGAGTAAATCAACAACTTTTGAGTATTCAGAAATAATGACTGATCCCAGAATAAGACATGAACTAGGTCAGAAATACCACGCCCTCTGGGTAGATACTAAATACTATAGTAGCAGAGAGCTGTTTATCTGCCACTACCCTTTTCCAGAGCCCTATTTTAACCCATTCACTTTCTTGTGACAATTTATGGCATCAAAGGGGTGTCAACGTCTTTTGATGGGAGTGACAAGAAAATGGAGGCCATAATGCGGCTGGATCAAGTGTCATGTCACTAGCCTTCCAGGGCACTTGATTGATTGGACAACTTTTGCCCATATGTTATTTACAGGCGGCTCCATATTCTGTGTCTTGGCATCGGGCCCCAAAATATAGACTGGAAATATAATTTTAGGAAATAATTTTATTAATACTGTGGTGTTTGTTTTTGGTGATGATGACATGACGATAGCAACATTTCACCATAAATTTATTATAGCAACAATATTTCTAGGGGAATGTTAGTTCAGTTTTGTCCCATCGTGACCTTAATTACCAGTTGACTGGTTTACTGAGATGATCGAGAATGTGGTCCTATGTGTAATAATGTGTTTGGTGATGAACTAATAAATAATAAATATATTACGTATTTGTTGATTGTACTAGGAATCCATTATTTTACCATAAATATTACCAGTACAATATATAGTTAATTTTAATCATGATTAAATGATTAAACCAGTAATATAATCACACTAAACACAGCATTGATGAATAATGTGTTAAACATCAAACATACTGGCAAAATGTTACGTGTGATCTAAACACAGCAGCTAATGTCTTCTGTTGTAGTAACCCTGTCGCTAGCTGACGACAGAGTCACAGTGATCGGCGTTGAGGGCGAGAGCGTCCAGTTGCTCTGTGACCGTGATGTGGCTGACCCCCCAGAGGTCGTGTGGAAGGACTGGGTGTACAACTCTGCCCGCGAAGCCATTCAAATCGCAGGCAAAAACGGAAATATTAACCAAGATCACCCACAGAAGGATAATTACGAGGTGGACATCGTAAAACACCAGCTGACGATCAAGTCCTTCAAGAAGGATGACGCCGGCATGTACTTCTGTACAAGCAAATACAACAAAACGACGGTCCTGAAGAAGACATTCACCGTCACCTACATCGGTGGGTGTCTGCTTTACAAAAATGAGTTATTATTAGGGATCGGGTCACTAGATAAAGAGATCTTAAGGAAAGTTCATCAGTTAACAAAATCCGTTGTTAAATTTTATGAGTTTTTTTAAAATACAAATATCCATTGCCATACTGCTGAGGACACTATTTCCATGATTTTGTTCTCTCCCCCATGAGGCCTAGTGAGTAATGTGGTCTTTCCACATTCATTCGCTTCATTAGACGAGAGTGCACTCATGTACCAACTGACGATAGATTTCATGAATCACGCTGGGAATTATTTAATGTTATTTCCTTATGTTTCTGTAGTGATTACCTGGTAATGTGGGGTTGTTCTTGCCAGGTGCTTTGCGTTGTGAGGGCAAGACGGATTTGAAGGAGGGCGACAAAGCTGAGTTATCGTGTGCAGTCAAGTACCAAGGTGAACTACTTCCTGAACCCGAATGGATTAGTCCGGATGTCAAGGAGGGAATCGACTACGTGAACAGCGACGAAATCCTCACGGCGGGAAGAAAGGTTGTGTTCACAGCCAGGCCCGACATGAACGGCGTCACGTTCACATGCCAGGTGACCGTCAACAAGAAGATTCTTCAGACGAAATGTGAAAAGAAGATAACCGTCAAATGTAAGTGGATGATTTTTAATTGCGTGCTAGCGCTTCTGAGAACGACCGCTTGATGCAATTCTAACCCACGTTCTGCGCCATCTTTAGACGGTCCATATTCCTCTAATAGTTGTCAGCAGTGGGTCAGCACTGGTCGGCATTGAACAAAAACACGTCAGACTTTCTGTGGAACGAGGTATCACAGAAGTTAACAGTTGAGTGATTGAAGGGTTGTGCCTTGTAAGTTTCGTTCAGGAAAAGTCGCAGAGAATTGGGGAAAATCTCAACACTATGAGTTATTACATTACTCCAATATAACAGCGTCTGCTGTCTGCATTGACTGTAATTTAATATTTCTCTTGCTACAGTTCCTCTAAAGAATTCAGTAATCTTGCTCACTGGTAATGTTTGTCAACTCTTGATTTTGATTTTTGAGTAATTCTGCCACCACCATTACCCTGTCCAGCTTAATACATTTCAATCAGCGCAACACTGACAAGACTGAGTTTTTATTCAAAGACTTGGTGGGGATTGATTGTTCTGTCTTGCGTATACAGCTGTTGGTGGCTGAGATTATATGTACTTCTCACGATTTTTGATACCACTGAAGCGACAGAGTGGGACTTACACTGAGAATCTAACCTGGTCTTTAAGTATCTGACCAGATGAAGATTTAGTAGGGTACGGAAATATCCGCCCTGGCTGTTTCTGTAATCAGTTCTTACAGCTGCGACTTCTGTATTCGGTAGAAATACAATCTTCGTTTGGATTAGGTTGTGGTGAACCGTTACATAGTAAACATGGATTCATATTTGGAAATGATCTGGCGATTGTAATGTTTATATTGTACGAGAAATGGAAAATTGCATTCCTAAGTTGTGAAAGCATGGTATCAATTCTGCCACTCATAATCAGTTGACATTAGCAGTATATTCAGTGTGTCAGTTCGGTCCAACTTTGTGACTAGGTGTGTGGGAACTGGCCAACCTAAAGGGTACTTCCAGGTAGGGATGAGTTTCTCAGCACTTGATGTAAGCAGCAGCTGCAGATAATTTGAATGTCGTCTTTACAATTGAAAACATTTCGCTGGATTGCTAATTGCATTTTTGACGGGCAGTGTATTGCCATTTTAATTTAGTATTTAATGTAATGTCTCTGTGTAGTACAATGCTAACTTTTGTGTTTTGTAACATATTCAACTCCCAAGCCACGTGTCCACTTGCTTCATTACATTTGTTGTCATTCACTTTCTTTGCTTCTGATATATCAAGTGATAATTATTTAAAAACATATTTGTGTCATTATATTTATTTAGAGTTCATCATTAACATTATGCAGTCATTGTGTCCCGTGGTTGGGCGAAGGCCTCAGCATACTGCTTCCACATCTGCCTATCTTGCACTATCCTCTGCCAGGTGGTACCTTTCCAGTAGTCGTCTAGTTCGTCTCTCCACCATCTTGCTGGCTGGCCTTCCTAAAGGTGTTTTCCGTTTGTAGGGTTTCTAGGTGGTGATATGCAGTGTTCATCGGTTAGAGTTATTTATTTACATATTTGCAACATGCTGCCTTTACTTTGGGGTCTTTCTCCCACTAGAGAGATTTGAGTGGTGATCAGCTTTCCAGGCAGCAGTACTCTGGAGTGTAAATAAGTTTATGTTCAAGACGCAGTAAGGTTGACAATGTTTACCTGCCCTTGATTTCTTGCTCCTAGGGTTTGGAAAGGGAATCGGTTTTAAAATTAAGAATGTTATACATTAAAAATGGAAAGAACAAGATATGACACCTTTGGGTTAAGTGATAAGTAGTACATTGACCAATGACTAAGCTGAAACCTTGCCAGAAAAGGTAATGATGACTCTTATTTAGAGAAACCATCAACAAGATGCTACTAAATTTGCTGTAACATGTTTACAGGTTCATGCGGTTTTTCGTTTCCGTAAACTTCCGGTGAACACCTTACACACGCTGGCGATGATGGCGTTTGCAAACCGATGGTTGTTTATTAACTTGTACTTCGCCCCCGGCCGGCTGTTTTCAATATTAATAGGTCAGCGATCTCGGCTCCTTGTTGTCTCTTGCTGATAACTGCTCTGTTTGACAAGAAATCATATCGCGGGGTGTTTGGACATTGCCATAAGTGGGCAGTGTAAACAGGCGGGGAGTGACAATCTCGCAGGACAGCAGAGTTATTGATTCTTGCCCGGTAGTCAGTCATTCACTGTTCACATTGGGCGGCTGGTTATCTGTCGGGTTGTGTAACATTGCACTGTAAAGATTTTGGTTTATTAAGTCACTGAAGTAATTGATGAAAATAGTGAGATCATTCAAAATTGTGTTGACGTATTTAGTATGACACAAACATGGAGTGAACACATCAAGTGTTTGAAGGTGACATTGAGTGAACCCGTCAAGTGTCTTGGCGATGACAACAAACGAACATATTCAACATCAACAAATAAAAACATTTAAAAACATCAATCATGAAAATTATTTAAAGACAAATCAGGGGTGTGTAACAATTAATAGTACATCCATTACCAACACTGGTAAGTTGCCAATTTGGCAAGTGATATATGCTTTAATAAACCTCCAAATTTGAGAGTCATCGGCTAAAATACTTCCGATGTTGATGTCTCATTAACGTAAGCACCTGCCACATACTATAGTCACCGTCCCTACTCACTTCTGTACTGTCGCTGCCTCAGTGAGAAATGGAGAGCTTTGACATTGATCACCGTCAAAGTCACCTTTCCTAAATGGCAATTACAAACCATTGGGGTGAAAATCTACTGCATTAATTAGAAGTAACTGTAGAAGTTTGTGGTGGTTTTCCTTGATGCTAAACTATACCCTGAGATTTATGTGTCCTGCCTTTGTGGTGGGTGACTCAGATTGGTTTGATCTCAGCGAATGGCCCTATTTGTGGGAGTAGCAATTAGAAGGAGCTGTCTGCTGACCATTGCACTGGTCAGTTGGACTGGGCTAATCACGGACCACTTCACCTTCAATTTCATGTCGTTCTCATTGGTATTGTTTCAAAAATATACAGAAAAAACTAGTGTCCACAAGAATTTGCCTGCTCGTTTATGCTGATGTAATTTGTTATTTGGATCTTTTGAAATCATTGCATAGACTGTTAAATTATATTGTCTGTGTCTTGTTGAAATTATTTGAAAATGAACATATGTGGTTGTAGCTCTGCTTTAACATATAAAGCTAATGAAACTTTCCTAACTTAGCTGAATTAACAACAAGTTCTGATACTTATGCTTCACATGATACTTAAACCATCTGCGCACTACAGAGTAAGCATTGATGAATATAATGTTGACTAACGCTGAACCTTTAGTCCCATTTGGTTAATGAAGCACTGATAGTTCACCAGATCACATAAAAGTCCCTTTTGTGAATTGTCTTAATCAATGAAACTTTGAGCTAACAAAATAAAAATGGGAAACTAAATGCTATACTTGGGGCTAATTGGCCACGACTGAGATGAGAAATGAGTACAAAAGGGAGATCTACCAGGACTGGGAGGGAAGTGGAGGAAGACAGAGGGATATATGAAGATCCGTGACAGGGATGACAGTGCATCGGAATGGAAGGAAAATTTAGGATCAAAATTTAGCCTTTCCTTAGACTACAGTGACAAACAGGAGAGATACAGGGTCTCTTTTTGGACCCAAAGTCACACTCCACTAATGGAAAAAAGCCAAGTCCCACCAAAATCCCCTGCCAACAACCCAACCGGCTTCGCTGTCACCAGTAATAAATAGTCCCATCATATCCACAATAAATAGCGATAAATGGTGCAGATAAATAGAGGGTGCTCTAAAACCATGTGACCACGTGACAGAATGAGTCGACATGTAATCGCGTGTCATCTTCCAAGTTATATGCAAGCACAGGGTGTTATATGTTGGCGTACTGCACAAAAACGACTGCATCGGATGTCACAAAATCTTAGTGCAAAGTCACTGACGCATGACAGAACTGACGACGTCACTGGACCGTGACAAAAACTTGTCAGTCACGGTCGAGTTGGACTGACTACACACACCCTTTGACTTGGCGGCCAAAGTTCACGACCCACACGATTTTTATTATGTTATTTGTGGAGTCGGTGTCTGTTTCAAATTGGCGGTGGCTTATTACGATGGATCTGTCATCGAAAACAGGATTGGTGAAACAAAGTGTCCATATTAATCACATCTGACTTACAGCTGAGCATCTTGTAAGAAACTCTCCCCCCAGGAATGGATTTCAACCGGTTATTTCTCTGCTGCACGATCCTGTGAACTTAATCCCAGCTCCGCCCACATAAATCCATGTTTTTATTGCCTGCCTGATGTTATCCAGACCTCTGCCTCTCGTGGATCGTTGATCTAATGCGCATTTTGCCAAGTTGTTTAGGCTCACAGCCTGGCTCGACTCTAGAATTCCTGGCATCCAGAGACACAAGCTCTTGTGTTTTATCCATACCTGCTAAAACAAGTGCAACCACTGACAGTTTCTCACGAAAACAGACATGTTAAAAAAATTTCAGTTGTCGTAAAACTGAAAATATTAATCACAGAATTAACCACGCTGTGGGGTTTTTGTTCCGCGGTGCAAAAACAAGGATGTGTCCAAAAGTGCCTGAATTTTAAACAGAATAAATTAAAAATATTTGTAACGAATTTAAATAAGCATTGGATATCACAGATGTTTCACTCACGGCTGCAGCACCGAAAAATGATGTACTTTTTTCAGTGAAAACAGTGACATTTGGAACTTTACCTGTGTAACAATATCAAAAATGTCAATCGTGTGTCACTAAAATAGCGCTTAGCACGTAACTGGGACAATCATCCTGGAAACTGGTGAAACCTGACAAAGGTCGGTGGAGGAAATTGGACTGCGGGGTTTCCCAGCTGAAGTGGGCTTGGAGCTGACGTGAGTGTCGGGAACTGACTGGAGTGTCCCGGGAACTCTGGCAGAAAGCACCCATTATACCAGGAGGCACTAGGCACATGATGAGATGTGGTAATCTACTAGATTCAACCATTGCAGTCGCTCCAGCGTTACCGTGGCAACAGCGACAGTGTAGCCATAGCATAGTCCGTCCATCCATCACGGTCAGTCTAATGGTCATTGGTAGGAAAACTTGGCTTTGTCAGGCGATTTAATCAGGTTCCCTTTGTGTGGCCGGACTCCAGGGAGAGACGGGGCTAGAGCGTAGATAAATCAACCAGGATATTATCGGCTGTTGTGAGATGTCCATCGTGTATGACTTTGTGTCTTTGACTTGATTAGGACAATAACATGCCAGTGACACATGTGGTGTTGGCTGTCAGTAATAATACCTCCATATCAGATACAACATACTGATATAGGCACACGTCTTGATATGAAGACCTTTAATGCAGTTGCAGTAACAAGACTGTTTGTAATACCTGACATGAGTGCAGTGTTGTTATGTTAGCTTGAAATATAAAAACTTGCATCACGCCAAGATCTGTAAAAATCCGTGTTTAATAAAATGTCTATAATTTGTGGTGTTTTTTTTTGCTTCTGTGGTAGTTGATTCTAATGATCCGATCATTTCACATCCGATCATTTCACATCTGGATTGGTTCCACTGGAGTGCAATGGCCCAGGGGTAGAGGTTCAGACTCTTGACTATGAGAACCTGGTTTCGAATCCCGTGCTGCGGTGTTAAAACCTTGGGCAAGTTTTTTCACTCTACATTGCTCGAGTTCACTCAGCTGTATAAATGAGTATCTGACTATAGACAGTGGTGGATATGTGTATGCGCAGCCTTCGCGCGTTAATTGTAGCATATGGCTGGATGCTTCCCAGAGAAGCTGAGATGGTTTCTGAGTGAACAGGTCTGTCAGGGAAGTAAAGTGTAAACCGCTTTGAACAGTCCCAAGGACTGGATACTGCGCTATATAAGAACTTGCCTTTACTCTTTTTACACTGGACATTCTTATGACGTGATCGTAGTATCACGCTGGGTGTACTTGGATCTTCTTTTATTTCTCTCTGATGATCTAATTCCAGACGTCGACTACTTCTTCATGCCTGTCCGGCTCGTGTGTTCTCACATACGTTTTCACCAAACAAACTCTATTATCTTATCAGGGACTTGTTCCGTGAGTGCAGTTAATCCCACCTGGGTGTGTTTGTGTGCTTTCATACTGGTTGCGACCTCAGGACCTCAGGAATTTACGGCTGGTCTTCATGTGGTCGTGACCCGATGGGATGGCGTGGATCTAAGTGCAGGGATTACTGGGCTGGACCTTGGACTGTTTCCCAATAAGGGTTCTGTGGATATGACACTCCAGTAGTGTAGTGTTGGTCAGTCTGTAGTGTTGGTCAGTCTGTAGTGTTGGTCAGTCTGTAGTGTTGGTCGGTCTGCCATTGGTTTTTCTTTTCGACTTCTGTTTCTTAGAACCCCGCTGGTATACTGAAGGGTTGTATGTTGCTATCCTAATTATGCACTAGTTCTCTGTCAAGCTCTACCTTAGTGACAGTTGAACATTTGCATATACACATGCACACGTGTATGCACGTGTGCTCGCACGCACACACACACACACACACACACACATTGTTATCAATCAAAACATCGTTGTCCTATTTTCTGTTGCAAAAAGACACCCTTTGGAACAACCAACGTCACATTCATTAGCCAGTGATTCCATTAACTATGTAGGTTCCTCCATTTAACTTCCTTACACTTGTACCAAAGTCTCCAGCCCTGCACTGCTGTGTCTTTACTGGAGCACTGTTTTCACCCACAGACGCTGTCAACACAGTCGAGATTGAGCCAGAGAGTGATGAGTACCACCCAGGAGACAAGATCAAGTGCTCCGGCAATGGTTACCCCGCCCCAAAGGTGATGTGGAAACCCACCCCCAAGGAGGTGGAGGATGGCGAGGGGTACCAGGTGATGACCGTGCCTGACCACACGGAGGACAACAAGGCCGTGACCTACACCTGCAGCGCCAGCAGCAACCATGGAGGGGTGGTCATTCTCGACAAAGAAATCACGTTCATAATTCTCGGTGAGTTGTCCGCTGCGTAGGAGAAACGAAAGGAAATAAGGTTCTTTCTTGCATGGCATTGCAAGATGTGTCTCTCTTCATCTCTGTAGCTGTCTCTGTGATTGTCTTTCTGACTCTCCAGGCTGGACACGGGTCAGTTTTCCGCCAGACCAGATCATTTCACTAACCTTGTTAAGAGCTCTTAAAGTTAAACCAGATTTTGCATTTAAAAATAAATTTTAATCCTTAAGTTATCTTGAATACAAGAAACTTTTCAACACCATCGATGAAGTATCAGCACAACATTGTTGCTGGTGTGTCATGGAAATAGTGTCCTTGATAATATAGCAATGGACATTTGCAAGTTGAAAAACTACTTTCATTTAACAACCAATTTTGTTTAACGATGAATTTTCATTAAGAGCTTTTTACCTTAATGAAACGGCCCCTGATCTCTTTAGAGGGCCGATTTTATGTTTGCTTACCCAGATCAAAATTGTCTTTCTAGCTGGTAGATAGATCTATGTAAGTTTTGTTTCTATCTAGTTGACTGGTAGATCTTAGTTTGATATCTAACTGTTGTCTTTCTGGCTTGTAGACGTACAAAAGTTTGGTTTAAAAAAATATCTTTTTGTTTCGTCTCAGGCTGTGCTGAATCTTGTATCAAACTATCTCCTCTGTGCAGTTTAGTTATTTCTTTGCACTTGCAGGAACCCCAATTTGTAGGACACACAAACTTGCACCATTAATGTACAAACATGTAATTACTGGTGGTGGTTTATTATACATCAGAAAGTATCGCTGGTGTTGGGTGTAACTTATACTAATACAATAAATATGATTCATAACTTCATTGTAAATTATCAACCATCAATTAAGTTTGTGTGACCATCGTCTTTAGTAGTTTTAGCGATAAGAACAAAGTTTGGGTTGTACATGGAATGCCTGTTATCTGGCCTTTAGCTCTTTAAAAAGTGTAATTTTTTTACACCTGCTTCAATTTTTATCACCTCTAAAACTCAACTGGTCAGTGAGTGATGGCACTGGTGAGATTTTTTTTTACCTGTCGGAGAAGGTTCAGGGAAGGGACACACATATGACACAGGATTGGACCTTAAGTGACTATAAAAAATGAAATATTCATTTTGTTAAGCGGGAAGAGATACCAAATTTGAAATTGTTATTTTGGTATTGCACATTTGTGCATCATAATAATTAAATTAAAATGAAAGTTTTCACTCAGGACTGAATATTTCTAGTTGTGATACGTATACAATAACTGTTCAAAGATCACAAATTTATGTCTGATATTGTCAAACAATGGCTGAACATTGGACATTACTGTTGTCCCTGATAACATAGTCGTAGCCTTGATTTTGCAGTGCATTGTGGGATTAAATGCACTGAGTAAGACAAACCTTTCTTGTCAATTCTTACGTTCTCCCAAATTGGTACTATGCGTTCTGTTTCGTACGAAAAACTCCATTAAGATCATTGCTACTAAGTAAACACTTAAAGACACACATTACCTGTTGCGTATATAACTCTGTGTAACTGCAGTACTGTACAGATTGTTGCACCCCGTAAATTTATATCGACAGGATCAAAACGAACGACATCTGATAAGGGGAAAGGTAAGTGGACAGAAAGCATTGAGCGAAACATTACGATTGTGCAAGAGACGATCTTGCTTCTACATGTCACTTGCATTCTGCCATCACGCTTTGCTAGACCTCGCTGGTTGCTATAGCAACAGTTGCTAGTCGCCCCGTGCTTATACTGGTGATCGTGTGCTTAAGATGGCTTGCTGAAAACAGTTCTGTACGAATCGGCGGTCAGGCGGTCAGGTGACCGATCGATGTGGATCCGATTGGTCCCGCGATGGTTGGCATAGCAACGGGTTCATCACGTCACGTCACGTGTTGGATTTGATCACGTTTTGTTTTTCGTGCTTCTATCAACGAACCAAACTGTTTCCCCTTCAATGCACCCCCACCTGTCTGTTTGCCCCACTCCAACCTTCTACCACCTGCATTCAGCCCTCTAAAATAATGAATTTAATATTCCCTGCAACCCTATCTCTGCCGATAAAGTGGTTTGCGACGCAATCGTACGAAGATGTCCCTGAATGCTCCCTCATACCTTGTGTCTGTGCCTTTATCCTCAGCTCATTGAAAGGGGTATGTATTTATCATTTATGTAGACATGCTGAAGCTTTGCTTATAAACAGTTGGTTATAAATTAAGACATTTGTCAGACTAGGTGATTATTTTTGATTATTTTACCTATTTCTCAGTTGGTTGATCTTTTTTCTCGTAACTTTTCAATGACGATCAGCGAACTTCTTCAAATGACTACCACTTGGTGGCAGTGTGGTAGTCGTTCTGCGTCATGTGGTCACTGGTGTGGTTCCCTTGTCACAACCAGGGGGCGCCACGGGAGATCACTGTAGACAGGTCGCAGCTGTCTGATGAAGTTCGCTGATATCAAACTGAGTGTTGTCCGAAAAACGATGAATTGACTGAGAAATATGTAAAAAATATAACTTTAAACAGTTGGTATTTGGGCGGTACAATGAAACAGATTTTTATGGATTTTATACATATTTCTGCTTACTGCTAATCGCCTGCAGGCAAAGCAAGTAGTGGAGCTGTAGTCGTAGAGAACTTTTCAGGCAGCTTTACAGACTTATAAAGCTACTTTAGTGCACTATAGCTAGACAATGGAATTACGTATGCACCAGTATGACTAAACTTGACTGATATGGTCGCAGGCCACCTGGTGGCGGTGCTTCTGACAAATTCGTGTGATGCAATTTGTGCCGGATGTTGTTTGAAATGTCACCTTTAATGGAGACAATTTTTTTCCGTTTTAAATTAAGTAAGATTAATATTGCTAGCAAAGAAATGGAACTCTCACGTGGATGATTAGGAAATTGGTAATTACAAGTGGAAATTGTGAAATTTCTTTCTGTTAAAAAAGAGAACCAACAAACTACTTTGATTTCATTTTAAACATTTCCTACAAGGTGTCACTTGAGTTTGTCAGAATGCACATGCTGCGGAACAAGCATCATTAAAGTGTAGTACGCAAGACATGTAGTGAATTGCATCATTTATTGGAGGTAGAAAGTACTATGTTTACTCTAAATCAAGGCTTCAAATTTGTTTGCAGCCGTAGATAAATTAAACCAGAATCATAGTTTCAGAATCGCAATCGGGAATATGCTAGACAGATCGTCTATCTAGGATTTGTTTAATTGCAGATAAATTGAAGCAGTGGTGATTAATTTAAGACGATCTTCCATAGTTGATTTTTTAATTTTGATTATCCGCGCCGAGGGATTTGTCTCTGAACATTAGTTGGATTGAGTGCGGATCGCTGGCTTCACCCCTCGCCTAAGCTACCCCCTTTGTACGACACTCCATACCCCAGCATGTGCTGTGGCTGTACATATGGCACTCACACACCCCCACCCCCCCACCCCCTGTGCATGATAAACATATCACTGAATGGACACTGAATTCGCTCGTCTCACCAAAGTTCACTGCTCAAGTTGACAATTGGTCACTTTTATATTGAAGCAAAAAATGTAAACATTACAATTATCGGTCACAGAGATTCTTTCTCAAGCTTAGTTTTTTTTCTCAGATTTTATGATTATGTAATGTTTGTACAAGTGGTAAGTTTCTTTCGTTGTATTTTTCCTAGTTGGCCATACATTCTTTCACTTCCCACTGTCATGGACATAATTATCCATTTCATTCCAGTCCATATATCAACCCAACTTATCCATTCCATTCCAGTCCAAATATCCATCCAACTTATCCATTCCATTCCAGTCTAGTCCAGATATCCATCCAACTTATCCATTCCATTTCATTCCAGTCCAAATATCCATCTAACTTATCCATTCGATTCCAGTCCAGATATCCTACATTATCCATCCTACTTACCCATTCCATTCCAGTCAATATTAGCCTCGGTTACCCAGACTCCGTGAGGTGGCAGCACTTTTAGGCCCCCTCAACTACGCCTGGGACAGTATATATTCTTAAGTTTCTACATCCGGGCAGCCTTACCCCAGAATAGGGTAGAGACGCTGATTGGCTCTCAGGCCAACTATGAAATAAAAATTTAAATAACGATATAGTTTTACAAGATAATAATATCATTTGAAAAGTATTCACCATTGAACTTATAGTAACACAACAGTAAGTAAAAATTCAAATTTACCGTTGTTTATAAAATAAGAATTACGGCAGGATTAACCAGTATCCGTGAGGTGGCAGCATTGTCTAGCCCGACACGGATAGCATACAAATTAAATAAGGAAACCTTTTGATTAAATAATGCTGTATTATAAAAACTATTAAAAATTAAACTTATATTAACCCAAAATAAATAGAAATACAAATTTTCAGTTGTTTATAAAAAAAAAATATTACGGCAGTGTCCGTGAGGTGGCAGCATTTTATAGATCACGCGGATACCAAACAAAAGCCGGCAAATGTCACCAGACTGTCTTCTCGGCGTAGTTCCGCAGCCGACCGACAGTCGGTTAAGCGAGACTAAGTCAAGATATCCATCCTACTTATCCATTCCATTCCAGTCAAGATATCCATCCTACTTATCCATTCCATTCCAGTCAAGATATCCATCCTACTTATCCATTCCAGTCCAGTCCAGATATCCATCCAATTTATCCATTCCATTCCAGTCCACCCAACTTACCCATTCCATTCCATTCCAGTCAAGATATCCATCCAACTTATCCATTCCAGTCCATTTCCACATTACACATACAATTCTGCTGTGGATATATTATTTCAGTCTCTGGTCGTAGTTTAGAAATTGGTGCATACGTCAACGTTGTGTTTACAAATGTTTGTTTTCTTTTTGCAGAACCAACATCATCTCCCTCTACTGGTAAGTTGCAGCATTATTAATACAATATCTATATATGTGGAAATTATTGATGTCTCAAGGTCATAAACCAATGGTGTGGCAGATCTGTTCCCGTTTGGTAATCATATTGCATGAGATGTGGCCATTTTGCAATATACATTATACAGTGAAATTCTTTAAATTGCCATAAAAGATGATAATAGCTGAATTTGATTTGTTAGTTTTAGTCACTGTTTACTGTGTCAGTGATATTTTAGAACATACGAGGGGGGCCATTGACATTGTGGAATACTAGTTGACATGAGGGAGGGTTTGTTGTACTGAGGGATGGTTCATTGGTCTTGTGAAGCAGCAGATGGTCCCTGTCCAGTATACTTAACCTGGACAGCACTACATTGACCCATACAAATCTTGCTTTTGTCATGGAAACCTGCCCTTCATTAATGTTCTCCCTGCTGCCCAGAGGTCAACCGGGGTCAGGGAGTTGGGGAGGGAGATAAGTTCGGCCTGGTCATAGATTGTAAGGGAGAAGGAGGGAAAACAGAAACAGGATGGCTGTACCAGGACTGACCAGATATGAGGTGATATGATTAGACACCTGACTAGTTGATGCAATGTCAAAGATAGATTATTTCTAAATCAATACTTTTAAAGGTCACCTTCAAACACGGTCAAGTTCAGGTACCCTTCAATCTGACATTTGAATAGTGTTATTATTACCGGTTTAATTTATTGGAAATATTCTGGGTTTTTTCTTTAGATTAAATAAAAGAACAAAAGATTCAAAATAACTAGTTATTTATAAATCAAACGTAGTTGTAAGATTTTTAAAATAGCACGTGCAATACAGCACACTTAGCTGACTTTGACTCGCCAGCTGGGATGGAAATTAATGTTTTTGCATCGCCAGTTTTATTGCTAAACAATAGCTGAACATTGGACGTTACGTTTGCTGTGATAAACCTCTCGTATTGTGGTGTCATGTCTTGAATGGTTTATGCACGAGACAAGGTAAACGGGTGAAGAAGATAATTATTGTCATGTTAAGTTTGGTCAGTTGATTTGCAGTTATTGTGTTTCTGAAAAAAATCCACAGTTTGTGCAGTGAATCACTGTGTAAATCTGAGTTGGTTTTCATGATAAAAACCCACCAGGTGGCCATCTTGGCGGCCATTATCATCTCCCTAAGTCAGCAGGCCAGCATTCCAGAGCTCCGAGAATGTTGGTAACATGTTGTGTCAGTGATATGCAATCTGTGAGATATTGAGAGTAGTATGTAGTATATACTTCAAAGACCCAGTTCTTGGGTATCAAACGATGGGAAAGTACACATTTTTGGGTCTAGAGGAACCAGTAGTGAGGCGTCCTTTACATGGACTAGTTAGAGCAAAGATAAATAAAATAAAATGAATCCATTTAACATCATGCGTTGTTAGTGGGCTGTGAAATGTAATCAAATAAAAAAGTTGTTGCATTTTGCCCAAAATTATCGTGCAATACCATCTATTAGGCTACAAGATATAAGCAAGTAACCAAGCAAGCAAGACCATCTGTGCTAGGTTTTGTCAAGAATCTGATTACTGTGTAGCATAAAAGGTACCCTTGTTTCATCCCTCTGTTTGTCGTGGGATATCTCATAATGAACAATAAATATGTAATTTATCCCCAAAAATCATATGAATGAAATTAAGTTTTTATGGGATATGCCTTGAAAAAGAAAAAAAATTGTATTATAATTATATTGAAAATGTATGGTTGATTTGGCAGGTCTAAGTAACTTAAATAAATTTGGCATAAGTCCTGCAGTGAACTTGGCAATTTCGACGGTTTACCAAACCAGTGCCACAATCTGAATCTAACGGAGATGTGACATAATTACTGCTACACATTTCGCATGGCCGAACACGCTCGTGGATTGCACAACAACAATGAAAGTGCTCGTAACCTTGAGTGACCGGCCGTTTACGATCGTAGACCGGCAGACCTTGAAATGTGTGTAGCTAAGCGAGCCTGTCATGGCCGACGCTAATACTGTTGCGTTTGACAGGCAATCAGATCTCGATTGGTGCCTGTCAGACTATCAGACATAACCAAAAGCAATGATGCATTTATTTGCAGAATTGTGAATCGATAAATGGCGGTGTTTGACTTACGCACATTTACGCTGCCGGCCAGCGTGATAGACGGGAAGTTTATTCCACATAGTACTGTAGGAATGATATACGTGTTGTGGCGTGGAGTATTACTACCACACAGCTGTTGAACACGTGAACAATGAGTAAATAAATGTGCACTCTATTCTTCCAATTCATGAGGATTTAATTTCAATTTTTTTGCTAGTAGTTGTGTGGCTATTAGTAGAATATTTATTAGCAAATGTTGAACAGAATAATCCCTTTTAGCTGATTGATGGCAAAACCTAGCAGATTTGATTTCATGTGTTTATATTTTGTACCATGGCGGATGGATATGCCAAATCAGAATAAAATGTTATTAACCAAAGCAGATCGTTGCATGAAATTCAGCGGAGTTCCTGGTCTAAAATATGGATTTCAGTCAAAGAAACCACCTTGGTAGTGTTTTCTTTTGGATTTTACCACTTGTGAAGCCATCCACCAGCCATGTGTAAACAAACTGTAAATATGTAACTTACTGGAAGATCTGTTCTTTCTTGCTATTGTCCCCCCCCCCTTCAGGAGCCCCACAGTAGAAAACTGGAGTAGGGTGGGTAGGTGAGATCAGGGTGGGTGGATGCACAGGGATTAGGTGACAGATTGCCTAGTCCTATAATGGTGTCATGACCCCAGCTCATAACCCCCAGGTCACAACATTGGGGTGGTTTTTGGCGCCACATTTACAAACTGATTAGTTCATGGTGTGGTTTTCAGTAAGTGATTCCTGGCAGTAAATAATTACAGTTGTAAATGGTTACTACAGTTGGATCGAGTGACACAGTCTCAAAGACAGTTCTGTTCACTGTGAAACAGACAGTGGGATAATATGTGTGTGAATTGTATTCATTAAAACATGTTTTGGCAGATGAGGGACGGTAAATATAATTTATGGAAAACACACAATAAATTACAAACAAAAATAAGACCTTTAACTTGTGTAATGCAGCAAATAAAATGTATGACAGCACGGAAAAAATGGCTAATACACTATATGGGGGGTGGGGGGGGGGGCAGATAAAATAATGACACACAAAGTCACCAGAGACTAACATCACTTATCACATTATACGCCACGCCACAGATAGATTGTGCACTTACCGTCCCGACAGGATTTATTCAGAATCCGTTGCCTAAAGCTACTGAATTTACTGAATAATGATGTCTCTGTTAGCCGTTGAAGTGATACAAACCTTAATTACTGGAGACAGAATTAAAGATACCGGAGATGTAGACAGTTTGTCAACGTTAACTCAGTCCATTCGGTGCCAGTAGATGTCAGGACTAGGTCTGTTCAGCATCAGCGTTTTTGATAGTGTTGATCTAAAACAACGTTGACCCAGTTTTTGAAGCTTTGAGAAGAAACACACCAGTGTCTTGGGAAATGTATCCCGTAAGAGATAAAAAAAAATGCACTGGGCGACTCTTCTTGGGTTAAGATATGACAAATTGAGAGACGGATTTGTTTAATGTGTCCATATATAGTTCCCCTCCTCACAGGGCACTTGGAGATATGTCATTTTTTGGGTTGATATCAGCAGAATCCTTATATAAAGATTATTCTAAAATCCAAAATGTTTACGGCAACATTTTCTTTATGTCAATATTCTTAATGGGTACAATCACTTAACTGAATTATACTAACAATAAAACAACAAAAAGTACTTATAGTGCCTGCTTAGTTTGTTCATATGCACGTGTATAAAAGAAGTTTGCATGAAAAGATGTACATGTACCAACTAAAAAATAAATGTACAAAAATATAGCATTACCTTACATTAAGTTACAAAACGCAACTAAAAGAGAGATCATTAGGAAAACATGTTAAAACAAATAAATACACTAAGACATTCTTATTAACAAATACTTTAAATACAGCTATTTTAACATAGATGTGCTAAAAACTAATAAAACATGATAAATTTGTCCAGGTCAGGGAAAGCACATAAATGCACTGGTTTGTTTGAACTGTGACGAAATGATGCTGTGTTTACCTTTCATATACCACACTGTTGACGTTACCGGATTTTCCTCCCAGGTGGCGCAAGTGTAGCCGGCATTGTCATTGGATTAATCATTGGTCTGCTGATCCTGATCGTCATCATTGTTGCCATCGTATGTGTGCTGAAGGGTCGACGATCGAAACAGCCCAAAGGTATGTCTAAGTTTCACAATGATCATGATACCTTAAATCTATTGCATTGGTGATCCACAAGCTTAAAAATGTGAACAAACTTGGGCCATCTTTTACTGTAATGAATGTATAATATAGGCTAATCTGCTGGTACCGGTAGATTACATTGTTTCAGACACAAATGCCAAGTTATCGTTTTACATATTTTTTCTTCAAAACATGAAAATGGTTTAAATTTTCTATCTATTTGTAGCAATTATGGTTCGCTTTGTAGTTTTAAAACTTTTAAAACTTGTGTTTATGTTTTATTGTTTATTAAGTAGGATGCTTGTACATTAGTTGCTTCTATGGCTTATGTAATTTCTAATTTTATTAGCTCCTCTATGTCTTCTGCAAGTATGGAATAGAGCTACTAAATCTAAAAATCAGGTCACCGAAATAATGTTTATTTAGAATGTTATATAGTTAACATACGGATGTTTTTTTCTTTCTGCTAGCAGGAAGCGGTAATGTATATTTCATACAGTTATTGTCTTTGTCTGTTAGCCTTGAATAAGGACTTTCTCTAGAATATTCAGTTGCACTGTACCAAATTCAGAACACAAACCTCCAATATTTGAATTGCATCAAACTGTTGCAAAGATCTACCAATAAATAAACACCTTTCCTTGATGCGTAATTCCTTTTGAAAACTCGGCATTTTAAATCTATCAAAATTGTATATGTCGTAATTTTGTACGTCCATATTAACAGCTATCTGGGTAAATAGTCTCGTTTTCTGCGAGACACCCAGTGACTGTTATTCATTCTTTCTTAGTCAATATCAGCCAACCAGTCACTGGAACTGAAGTGCCCATTTTCCTTTTCAATGGCATTCTCTGGTGCAACTGGGTCTTTGAAGTTCGTTGATGTGTTGGAATGCTCGAGTAAGACGGCCACTTTTCCTACTACCAATTTGCAGCTTCACTGGTCAGCTGAAGTTATGAATTTGGTGCGGTTGTGGTTTGTGTGTGACCGCATGGCTAGTGTTGGGTTGACGTTTTTGTAACAATAGTGGTTTGTCAGATCACTGAAACATCAGACGTACTTCACGAAGTGGTTTTATAAACATCCCCAGACACCTCTCTCTGGTCGACAATCTCACTGTCACAACAAACCTTTCTTCCAGAAACTAAATGTAACATAGCAGACTGTAGAGGTCTGGTATTTTATTATTCAAAAACAAACCTGGTGTGGTTTGCAAATGTTTGAAGACATTATTGAATTATCTTAGGATCTGTTTATGGTTTAACTATGGTTTGTGTCTCTATGAACAATGACTTAAGTCGTATGTCCTATAGTTTTTTCTTTTCAATGTGACATTATGTTTCAACAAAAAATACATTTCTCCTGATGCTGAAATAACAAATCCTAGCTGATATCTACCCTGACTTCTGCTAGTAAGCTTTTTGGGTTGAGTTAATTTCTGGTTAACAATCATAACATTATGGTGTAGGCTAATGTACAAAAACAGCATACAAATGCCCCTGTAGTCTTCAAGCCATCTCTATAGTTTTGGTCTCACATTGGCTTGCGTGTAAACACGCCAGTCAGTTCAAATAAATCAAATTATTTAGCGTCTATCACCGATGCAGACGATAATTCTGCGCTGCTCGTCGGCGAATTGAAAATCGAATCATGTACAATGCTGATATTGGCCACTAATCATATCGACATGTAGAGTGCCCCCAACCAATCAGTTGTGCTGAATGGCAACCGGATTGAGTATTTCATCTCACGTCTCCTGCGTTCTCTGTTTCGTTACTATTACCAGTTGCTGAATCAATTTCGGTATTTATTCCGCTGTCTCCGTGGCTATAACTGCGTGATTGGTTCTAAACGTTTGCAACATTTTTTGCTGTCGGGGTGTAACTTGGCGTAAAGGTCGGCTAGTTGCATCACAGCAGGCTCGTAACTGAGTGGTTTGCTAAAGACGTTTGTGCCGACATTGGAATGGCTTCGTGTGATTCGTTTTCTGGCAGTTCTAAATGTGGAAATGGATGAAGTAAAAAGTCACTGGCATTTCTCTTTGCTGCTCCTGAAAATGTTTGTTGATGCATTTAAATACGTCTGTAATTTGTTGACTGCGTTTTTATACATATGTAGTTAGAATGGCATGGCTAGTTACTTCGATACTTGCACTGTGTTTGTGGTGTTTGTGGTGTTTGTGGTGTTCGCATCGGCTGTACCATCTTGTGCAGAAAAAATGGAACTTGACCAATGGAGAGGTTTTTTGTCATGATGAAAACTTAGACTACGATATCGATGGAGTGTGATGTCATATTTGGTTTGAAATCCTCTCTTGATAATTATATATACGTATTAGTGATCTGTGGTGTCATTTTCGTTAAGGCTTTAATTAAAATGTATCACACGTAAGGTAACTTTTTTACAGAATAGTTGTCTTTTTTAATCAACATACAAATACTAACCTTTGCTTCTCAGAATGCCATGACACTGAAATGAGGAAATAAAAGTTACGGAAAACACTGTTTTATGTAGGAAATGGTGCAATTTGTTTACATGTTTTTTTGTTTCTGTTTACAGGCTCGAAGCCAGTGCCAACTTCGTAAGTCCCTTTCATTTTACAGTAGTTAGATGGTCACTTAGAAAGCACAAATGAAGGCAATTTGATGCTTAGTAAACACATTTAATGTATTGTAATGTAATGGCTTATGTAATGGCAGGCATTGTAATACGATTTATATTGCATTGCACTGAAAGTGGGTCATTTCACACAGTTGTGTGAGATGACATCATACAAGTAGGGTTGTTTGGGTAATGACATGGTCGAACCTCCCTTGATGGTCACCTCAGTAATAGAACCAACTTGCAATTAAGGTCACCACAGGACAGGCCAAAATGATTTCTAAGTGTAGTCAAGTGTAATAAATTAGTCCCGCTAATAAGGTCACCTTTAAATTAAATTAAATTTTCAACTAATTCCAAGAGGTTTCTCTGTATTTGTAATAACGGTTCAAGTTTGTAGCAGCTTCAGTGTGCCTGTTTGTTTATTTTGTGGTACGTTCCTGTAATGTTGTTTCAAAATTCTCATATTTCCTATCAACTTTGCAATAGTCACAACTATACACATTACACAACCAGACATTGTGCCACGTAAAACAACACAGTTTTCTATTTTGTTCTATGGCGTGTGCAGTTATTTTGTTCAAATATTCCTATTTTGTTACTCTCAAATGTTCATATAAGACCACGTATCCATTGCAATAGTCGTAGCAGTAGTACAAACAGTAGTATTAATTCCGTCTCACTGTAATGGCTGCCATCAATCTTCGTCGGTTTCATTAGCCACATTTGACCTAATCTTACCTGACAGCCCATCGCCACCTGGAGTATGACACATGGAGGTCACATGTGACACGTCGGGGTCAGCTCGTGTCACCAAAACAAGTCGTATATCAACCACTGTCAAATCCCAGTCCTCCTGTACGAGTGCCACACCCACAATTCGCCATTAGTGTAACCGTAATTATCTTCTGACCAATTCATTTGTGTCCGACTGTTTCAGTTCACTGAGCTGTGTATGTGAGTTATAGGCTTGATCGACAAAAGCAGTCTTTGTGTACCTCATAGTAATGGCTGAATGCTTCCCGTTGAGGTTAAATGTTATTTGTTGTATATGGGGATACATGTTGCAGTGTTCTTTGGCCTGGTGAAATATTATATCTTCAGCTGTCATCCCAGTCAATATATTCGCATTATTTACGTTGAAGAATTATAGTATTTACAGTATATAGAATTGCGAAAATCAGTCCCTTATATAACCAGTATTCATAATATTTGTGGTATTGTGTTAACAATATTTTATGACACATCAAACTGACCTTTTATCCACTATGTCCTGCTAGTTGTCTGTGCAAATTTGATATTTAGTTTTGATCAAATTATCAGACAAACTATTAAATAGTTGATCTGACAGAGTGAAATGTTGGTAAAAAATTGGAAGTCTGATTCAGTTTGCTAGTCATCTTTTTTCGGTAGTTTTAGCCAAACTCCTCATTCTTTTAAACCTGACTCCTACGACACATATTTCTTAAAACATTCTCACAACATGTATTTGAATTGCAACTAATTCAAGCTAAAGAAATTGTAGAGACAGTTTTAATGATGTCCCTGGGTCTAAAATGCCCTCAATGTTCTTATGATGGATTTGGGTAAACCATGAAAATGTAGCATCATCCAACTGCTTCATGACCAACTGCTTCAAGAAACAACCCCTGACCCTGTTTTAACCCCAGCTTATGCAGTGCAGTGACACTGTCCAGTTTACCAATATACTTACTGTTCCCCTATTTTGGGTGGGAAACTATTTTCGTTCACAGATATACACCCTCTTGCTACTGCTACCCCCTTATCTCCCCTGGCTGACATATGCCCACAACCACACAAGATAGCTCTATGAAAACCCATCCATGCAACAAAACACAGCAGTCATTTTAGCCGGCAACTATCTCAGGTCAGACACAGGCTTCAAAGGGATTATTTGCAGCCTAGTTTCGTTTATGGGATTTGTCTGCAAGGCACGCAATTGATATCTGGTTGCGATTGGGATGAATAATTGTCTTCGTTTGGCCTTTTCTTTGTCGGTGGGTCGGCTGTCAAACATCTACGGTGATGGAGAAGTGTTTTTGTGGGGTAAGGGGGTTATGGGGTGGTTATGGTGGGGTAGCTTGGTAGGTGGTCATTTGAAATAAAAAGTGGGCATTATTCATCAACCTTTGGCATGCTCATTTGCAAACATATCAGTGTTGTGGTATTGTTTTTCATTGTATACCATGTAAATATTGAAATTAGTTTATTAAATTTCACAATTGAAAGAAGCAAATATAGTACAAAAACTACACGAGCTGTGTGAAATTTAAGGAATTCTGTTATCTCTGCAGACGTTAGGTATATTTTAAAGTTGGATTCCCAAGTTTAGTTAAAAAAAATTGTCATGGTTAAGCTGTTTATAAAATCCTCCGACACCAGTTTTATATATTTTATTATGCATCATGTATAAACCAAACACTTCATACTGGTTTAGTAATTTTTTATTTGTTTGTCCATCATATAGAAAGTGAATACACTGTATCGCCAGTTGTCCATTTTCCATTGGCATGACTGACAGTTCAGTAACCTAGTAACAAGTAACTAGTCAACGAGCAATGGCTATTGTCAGTATTTCATCACGTAGTCATGGTAACTGTTGCATTTCCTGTTAGAAGACTCGATTAAATCTTTATTCATAGACTATGTACTGCCTTCGTTACACACTTTCACCACTACCCCTGTTGGGACTGGTCGTGTTTTCCTAGTGTACTGTAATGTTATATATACACCAGGGCAATTATTTAGGCACTGCTAATTTGACGGCAGTAATTTCCAGGAAATGTTAATGTGAGGACAGTTTATATGGGGGATCGTATCCGCATAATCGGCTGTTTTGAAAGTAAAGCCAAGTTGGGATAATTTTGGCATTGAAGAAGCATTGTTTTGCCCTGGGCATGACTAATGAACACTGCTCTACATTGGCCTACAACTGGGAATTGGTGGTAAATGCATTGGCGTCAAGGCGACCGAGATGGTTATGGCAGATGACAGCAAGTTGAAGTGATATTACTTGTTTCTGATGATCCCCTGTCACATACAATATTAATTTTTATATTTATACTCACTCAGTTAGGGGCATTATTATTTTATAATTGCACTGATCTGAGTTTTACATACTGAGGCAAGATTAGCGTGTCACAAAAGAACGTATTTATTCACATGAATCTCACGGGTTGTAACATAATCCCACGGGTTGTAACATAATCTCATAGGACGAAATCCCATTAATGGACACAATATCACATAACAATATTAATTTTTTATTCTTTAAGTGGCGTGTCTAGTCACAGAATATAATGTAAAGTTGTTTATCTAGCTGTTAAACATCGACATAATGACATTGCAAATAACATGTTTTAACATTGTTTAATTTACCAGGTAAGGAATATTTCGACATTGGACCCCCAAATGACTCCTGTAAGGTTAATGCCAGTTTTTATACCCGAATACACTGTTAAATTAAAGAAGAAAACAGCCACTACCTGAAACATGGCTACTTATCAAGTCACATGGAACAATTTTCTGTATGTGAAACCTGAAGGCACAATAAATTATTAGAGAAGTAATATTAAACACATAATTTCATCCACTTAAAAGATTATGATTACAATTTCTTACATTGTACCCTAAGGGATGATGCCCTACTGGATTACCTCCATCACCCCACGACCTCTCAGTTATCCCTGTTCATTCTCCCCTTTCTAAAGCCTTAATGGGGATTGGAAATATGGCAGGAATTACAAGGGATAATCTATTCCCACATCAGTATTACTTCCCAGTAGGAGACCCTTGATTAATTATCCTCCCTCCGGCCTCTTTTACATATTTGATTTTGGACGTGGTCAAAATTCCAGGCACATGGGTCATCCATAGCTATCATGGTAGGCTGACCACGCATGTCCTGTATACATTTAGCTGTCCAGTTTGCCTGGACGCTGTATTCTAGCCAGGCCCTACATAAATAATTTAATTGTCTCCAGTGAGCTGCCTAATCAGTTCTGTTGATGTTGACTCGGCAAATAGATTCGTATGATTAGCGGTGGACGGAAGAGTCGTGAATGTCACTTTATGCTAAATGTTTTCTGAATCGTTACTGAGTCGTATGTTGTAAATTTGTGTAACCAAAACTAACCATGTTCAGTTGATTTATTCATTTGTTGGAACAAGTGTTTTTTACATTTAAATATGTAATGGGGAAAGGTATAATTTGTTTAAAATCAAAAGTGAATGTCACTTTACGTTAAATGTTTTCTGAATCGTTACTGAGTCGTACATTGTAAATTTGTGTAACCCAAACTAACCATGTCCAGTTGATTTATTCATTTAGCGGAACAAGTGTTTTTATGTTTACATATGTAATGGGAAAGGTGTAGTTTGATTAAAATCAAACCATAGTTTACCTTTAACTATTGTTCCCCTTACAATTATTGTAAACATTTAAAATGCTGCAACATACAATGCAACATTAGTGATGTAAATCATTAACATACATTAAGTCTGATTAGTTCAAATGCAAATGGTGTTTTTTTTGTGAAAAGGAAAAATGCACGAATTAACATATTGCTGTTTACCTGGGGGTACTGTGTGCATTCTTGCCTGGTGTAGTGCTATACGTCACACAGGCCGCCCCGAGAAGTGTGGTCCTGCATTTCCTTTGTTCATTAAGCAACATTTAGAATTGTGATTAAGGTTGCAGCGAAACAGACACTTTGTGAATTATTGCACGAATTCATCATCAAAATGAGGATATCCTTTGTCTTGTTCATGCATGCAGTAACGATAGAAGGCTTCCAGGGCTCAATTAGACATAAATTGTATCCCAGTAATCCAGTCATGCTGTTATTAAAGCGAAGCACACAGACACTGAAGTATTGTATCAAAGTATTATCAAATTGGACGGGAACTTTCGGTTTGTAATCTGCATGGCAGTCCAGAGTTCAGGGTTTAAAATCCAGGCTGTTTTTGTTGGAAAGTGGTGTGTGGCTGAACCCATTAATTGGGGGTGTTAAGGATGACGTGAACCCTGGCAGTGGCCACCCTCAGTTCGCCAGACATCCGGTGCAAAACAGTAAAAACCCTTAATGGATAAGATATTTCGAAAAAATAAAGGCATTACCCTATTTCCTATATGGTGGAGAGCGGTGGTTGTGCGGTAGAGCACCGGATTGTCAACGGAGGGGACGGTGGTTCAATCCCACCTATCGCTGTAGCGATACTTAGGCAATTTCATTAACCCACATTTGCCTGTGTCTTTCGGAAGAGACACTAAAAGCCGGTGGTCCCTTCTATCTGGTGTCTATGCCAGGGGAAGTAAAAGATCCCACACAGGGGGTAAATGTGTAACTTGTAGTGGACTCACTAATTCTAGAGAGAAGGATAACTCCTGCATTAGCCCAAGTTTGGGCTGTTTGGAGGTAAACCAAGTTTGATTAATTAATTAATGTCAAGGTGTAATTTAGAGTTGTGAGCCATGTTAACCTATTCTGGTCCTCCGGTATAATACCACTCTATATTCACGTGGATGTCTTTTTTGACATTTATTGCTCATAACAACAGTGGACTTCCTGTCTGGCATTAATATCTGTAATTAAATTTCCCAAATCTTCAGCATATCGTATTGATTTGTTTAAAAGCAGGATGGATATATTTGAAGCCAGTTGCCACTGTCGCTGAGCCTGTGACGCAACATTTTGAGCCGTGTTTTTATTTATGGCACAGGTTCTGAATATTTATGAATTATAATAGGAAATGGGGTTCAAATGGCATTTATTAGCTGGCGTTTCCATGGGTAAAACTGATACAATAGGAGTAGTATTTTCTAGTAGTGTGGCTAGCAGTGTTATTGATTTTGATTAACGAGTCGAGCAGAGAATGTTATCTGCGATGTCCGTGGAAATTGGTGAATGTTGATAATACCCGAGTTCGATTGGTAAGTGGCATTTAGTGCACTGTGTACCAACACGACGGGCACGATTATCAGGAAGCCCAGCCGGAGTTTATCATTTACATACACTTAATCGGAGGCACTGTTAGTGCATAAACAGGCAATGCTCCGTGTTAAGGCCCACGTTTGCACAATTTTTTCCCCATTAACGGCTGTACTTTTGGGCTATCTGTGTTAGTGTAGACCTTGTAGTGTCACTGCTGTCTGCTTGCTGTCTCTCACGCTGGACAGGGAAGTAAGTCTGGCGGCTTGGAGCAAGGTCCAGTTAGTTACAGTCAGTGGTCACACTGTGATTGTGGTGCTGTGTATTCACTCGTGTGAGGATCCTAAGATTCGCCCTCACCCTGGCATCTGGCATCAACACCAGGTTGAAAGTTGTCTCTTCTTAAAGACACCGGTGGTATGAAATGAGGTGAATAATTGCCCTAGTTTCAAAACAACACTCAGTATGTGGGCTCAAAACCCGGGTCACCTCTCGGCCGAAAATATGTGACCTTGTGATGGGCCTAACGTAGATATTTCAGTTTCGACAACATGCCCCTTTTATGGTCATGATTGGAAGGTTTGTGAAACTTCAGAAATAATGTCCCTGTAATCTTGTATTCTACCATTGGTAGCCTGTTTGAATACACACCTAGATCTTGCATTTATTCTAAAAGCATGTTCTGGGCACAGAGTCTTTACACAGCACATATAGAGTGGCATGATTTTGACTTAAGCTCCTTTAGTAAAGTGGGGAGCGGTGGTCGCGTGGTGGACTGTCTATCGAGGGGACAGTGGTTCAATCCCACCTACAGCCATTTCGAAACTTAGGCAATTTCGTTCACCCCACATTTGCCTGTGTCTTTTGGAAGAGACACTAAAAGTCGGTGGTCCCTTCTATCTGGTGTCTAGGCCAGGGGAAGTAAAAGTAGTGGACTCTCTGATTCTACAACTCCTGGGTTAGCCAAAGTTTGGAGGAAACCACCTGAGACCAGTGATTGAGTCTGGGAGTACCCTGTGTTGTATTTTGTAATTGCTTTCTTCTATAGATATGTTGTTGTGTCTCCCATGTGTATGTCCCAGTGCCGGTGGTCTGCCTGGCCCCGGCTAGCTGCTATCTGACCACCATCATGGTGGTCTGTAATCTCCACCCATCTCTCATACAAAACAGTAATTAAAGTGCGTTCCCATGTATGTTTTCGGTGGTCGGCAGCCCCACCAAAGTAGCCCCTCCAGGTATGTAGTGAACCCATGTGGCCATTTGAGATTGTATCTTCCGCCGAGGCTATTACCGAGTGAAATTGGGCGTGGAGAAGGCGGGATTTGAATTGGACAGCCATTGATATGTCTGACCTTGACCTTTGTAGAGCTGGGGGACGGGCTGTTCTCTCGTTCCTAACTCACTTACATAATTCCGCTGGGTGTTCGGGCGTGAAGAGGCAGATTCAGAAGATTGTTTGTTGTGTTTCGGCTCCACAGAAAGCAAAGTTGTATTGATCTGTGCCAACCTAGTGCAGTTTTTTTCCGTGCAGTGGGGTCATGGGTTAATTGGGTATAGGGGAGTTATGCTAAGCCTTTGTTGTATTTTATTCCATAGTAATAATAACATTAATAATATTGATAAATATAATGCATTTTGTTAGCTTGTTATGCAGCCTGTAGCTTCCTTGACAATTCAATGCACTGTACAGGGAATGCATTTGTTAATTATATTAATAATTGTTTATATAATATATATATATATGTATATATGTATATATATATATATATATATATATATATATATATATATATATATATATATATAATTATATTATTATGCAGAAATAGAAATTATTAGTATGCACATTGTGCACACAATGTCTAACAATTAATTTAATTCAAATATATAGAAATCAAATAATATACATCTATATATATATATATATATATATATATATATATATATATATATATATATATATATATGAAATATTTAATTACATATATAATATTTTGTTACAGTAAAAGCCTCAATCACTATAAGTGCAACGATTATAATTATGTTATACTAGTGGCCAGGTATGTTGTAAATATTGGAGAAATGTTTCGAGACATTGTGGTCAAGTTATGTATCAGTATACGACTACTGGGTATACGTAGTAGGACACAGCAGTGCTCTAATTGTATTGGTGAAACCATTATTGTGATGACTTCTTGCGAATGGCAGTCTTGATGAGAGGACTTGTGTAATGTCAGTGTGACACGCTATCTCTGTTAGGTCAACAATTGTCAGGTTGGTTGTCACAACTTCAGAGAATCCATTGACCTTTCATTTGCTGTGATCTATGTTAGTGGCAGGCTTGATCGAAAATCTGAAACCAAACAATTACCAAGTATATGCTTTTTTTGGGCCATATATAAGCAAATAACTAAATAAAGAGGTGGTAACTTTTACTTTGACCTCAGTATTAGTCATGTGATACGTAATTATGTAGTTATGTAGTATAGGTTTTTTTGATTTTCAACATTGTAACCAGCTTGACATAATTAGGCCGTGGTATAATTAGTGAAGTGGCCACCAAGATGTCACCTTAACCTAGCAACACCTGAACTCATTGACAGCTGTATGTAAGTGACTCAGGCACATAATCCTTGTGACACGTACTTGTGCCCGGTTGTGTCAGAGACAACCGGCTGCCACTAGGGGGACCTGACAGTATCCCGTTATTACACTTCAACATAAACCTGCCCAGAAATATACCCCCTCCCTACAAACTTTTCAAATACCACAAGGCAGAATGGAAACACATTGATCAAGAACCCCAGGACCTGGGAAACAGAATTCAAAACCAAGCCCCACTCACTGACTCCCCAGAGCCACGTTGGGATCTCTTCAAACACGGCCTCCAGGAAATTATGAACCAATTCATCCCCTTCAAATATTCTTCAGTGCGATAGTCACTTCCCTGGATTACTAAAGACATAACAAATTATAAACAAAAAGCCACAGATGTACAACAAACCTAAGAAACTGATTGGACATTATTTAGGAAATTCCATAAAGCTACTCAAAAAAAGATCCAGTCAGAATACTGGAAATGTCTTGCACACATAATTAACCCGGAAAAAGACAAAGAAAATAATAATTTTTGGCACTACATAAAATTGCTCAACAAAGACAACAGGAATCTACCCACTAAAATATAAAGGCATCCTTCATACAGATGGCAAATCAAAAGCAGATATCCTTTCAAACCCACGTTCACCAATGAAAACCTGATCAACCTAAATAGGACCAAATAAATCCCAAGGCCCAGACAACATCCCTGCCAGAATCCTGAAGGAAATGACCTCTAGAATAGCACCCATTCTGACAACAATATTCCAGAAATCAATAAATTCCAGAACCCCTCTTCAGCCTGGTTGAAAGAACATAGTTCCTATTTAGAAAAAGAATGACAGAACCATTGCCTCAAACTATTGGCCAGTCTCCCTCACCGGTATACACTGCAAAATCTTGGGCACATCATATCCAAATCAATCCATAAACATCTTGAATGCCACAATATCCTCACTGACCAACAACATGGATGTAGATGTAGGCGTTCCTGTGAGACTTCACTGCTCATTACTATCCATGACCTGACTAGCACCCTTCACCAAATTGACCTTATACTGCTAGATTTCTCTAAGGCTATCAACACTGTCCCCCACAATCTATTCCTGCACAAATTGGACCATTACAGAAATAGAGCCAGCACTCACCTCTGGATAAAAAAATTATGACCAATAGAACACAAGAAGTGCTGGTAGAAGGATGCAAGTCTGGTCAGGTACCTGTGAGCTCTTGGCCCCCTCCTCTTCCTTCTCTGTGTAAATGACACGCCCACCCAGATTTCTCCAGGAAACTCCCTCAAACTTTTCGCCAATGATGCAATGCTCTACCAGAAAATCAATAAACACTGACCAAGCCAACTTGCAGCATGACCTCAACAGACAGATCAGATCGACTGGGAACAATCCTGGCAAATGGCCTTCAACCCCTCAGAATGCGAAGTAATACATATCACCAGATCAAAATCGCCCATAAACAACTCCAACAGAATACATGACGAAACACTCAGAGCAGTACCAGTAGCAACACACATCGGAATAGACATGTCAAATAACCTCTCCTAGAACCCACACTTCAACAAGATAGTCAATAAACCAAACAGCAAGCTTGGAGTCATCGTCCATTCCCCAGTCCATCAAGGTTATGTCTATCAGAGCCTGGTCCACCCACACCTCTAATACTGCTGCCCGATGTGGGACTCATATTATACCACCCGAAACATTAACTTCTAGAGAGGGCCCAGCACTGGGCAGAAACAAAGTGTTAGGGTTTAACAAATGGCAGTTTCACTAGCTTGATAGAATGGAAGTAGAAACACTGCATTGGTGTGTAACTTCAATCATCAATTTGTCTTTAACTCAGACCCAGCTAGTTGACTTGGTGTGCTAATCCAGTCTGAGGCACTGAATGCCTGCCATGTTGTTTTATTGCATGAGATCCAATCGGGTCAGACAGACGCTGCCAAATGTTTCAGTGACACGTGAGTCGGGCGGATTCCAAGAACAGTGCCAAGTCTTCTTGGGAGCGTTACACTAAGATAAAGAGCTCTGAAGGAAAATTCATCATTAATCAAAATTTTATTCAATTAAAGGAGCTTTTTCAAAACGTAAACAACCACTTCCGTGTTATTGAGGACACTATTTCCATGCCACACTAGCAACACTGTCCCATTGATGGATCATGGTATTGACTTTTTTGGGTATACAAGATTACTGTTAAGGAGCAAAATCGATTTTAAAGAGGAAAATGGGACCTTGGAGCTTTTAACGGGATTATTGAAATTACTGTGTGTTGATGTAATCTGGAGAGAAACAGGGAGTAACAGGGTCCCATACACTCTGCTGCCCCCTCTGTAAGTCCAGTCAGTGTCTGGCTACTCCCTCGTAGGCTAAATATAACTCCTGAAACATCAGTGGAATCGGGTTAAGCCATGTGGAAAATCTGATGAATTAAGCGCATCGGTAAATTACGCGTGTGCGGAGGAGGTGAGTTGCTTCCCAGCCGGGTCGGTTTGGTCTGGGTTAGAAGGATGGTGATCTGATGGCGGAGAATGCATTTTTGTGCGCTGGCCAAGTGCGTGCCATCATATCCAGATGTTCTGAGGTGCCATGCAGGGCTGTGGAATGCTTCTACTGCGGCCTCGATGCCAGTGATAGTTCTGTGTGAATGTTTCTCTACATAAACCGTGTTAAATTAAGTGAAGTAAGATTTTTATTTAGTGTGGCATTAATCTCAGGATTATGAGATCCTGCTGGCTATATTTAGCTGTGTGATCAATCCAATGGGACTGTAAAAGTTACCGTTGCAATATTGGAGCTGTGAATTTTGGTTGTGGCTGCGGTTGAAGTTGAGTTTGAAATACCTGTTGTACCATTACCATTGTTGAGAGTGTATTGCAACAGATTCATGATAGAAGTTTTGTCCTCTAAATGGTTTCTTCGATGCTATTGAGATAATATAACAGATTCCTTTGCAAAGGCATTTCAAACTATCTTATCTCATAACAATGTCAATACTGGCATAACACAATAGCAATGTGGAGCCCCATTCTGCCGTATTTATATTTAATTTTGGACAGATTACAGACAGGAAGGCATTAATGACACTCAAATGTGATCCAGTAGGGATCAGTGGCGACCTCTGGTGAATGTAGTATGCTAGTACTTGACTGTGGTGCTCTCTGTAGGTGAAATAAAGAAACAGTTGTATAGAGCTAGACCTGAGCTACATCATTAATCATTCTGTTCTTATCTGTGGTTGGCCTTCATTGAATGACATTTTATAATAGTGGCTGTTTTGCTGAGGATTGATTATAGTATCTGTCATATTGATAAAAACTGGGGTGACCAGGGGGAATGCCAAAACCATGCCATGAATGGTGAGATGTTACCTTTATAATAGATCACCGTTAATTGGTGTCTGTCTGTGAGATTATAATTTTTTAAATATAAGGGATATGAAAAATTGTTTTTGGATTCACAATGTCCACATACATATGATCGCAATGGTTTGTTTTGAATGTGATGTCATAAATAATAACAACGTTTCTTTCCATCACAACAATACATGATACTTATGATGTTTTAGTACATAATACACTTATTGTATTAGAAAAAAGGATTACGTTGAAGATAAATCTCATGATTGTATACCCATGTATGTAGGGCAAATTAGAAAAACAAATTGTAAGTTTATTGTAGTATAATTTAACTTACTTTGGAGCTTAATCGTCGACGTACTGGTGTCATGTGTGTTGCCTCAGATTTCGGCAAAACACACGTGACACCAGTACATGAACAAGGCAGTAAGTTGACACGTCAAAATGTCGTACTCATCTTCGACAATTAGGCTCCAAAGTAAGTTAAATTATACTACAATAAACCATTCTTGGAGCCATGAACAATATATTCACTAAATTGTAAGTTGTCGGTCATGCTGATGTGTTTTCGTTGCCTCCACAGAGACGCTGAGTACGGACGGGAGATGGACGGAAAAGGTGCGAACTCTAACAGTGTTAAGTATGAGGATGATGTAGAAAAGAAGCCAGCCGAAACTCCCGAAAACAACCTCCTGCCTAGCGAGGATGTAAGCGATGCCCATTGATCTAGTAAGAAGCAGCATCCTTCCGCACATATCGCTTCCTCATCCACGGTGTGGACAACGCCTCGCGTGCCACCCCCGACCTCTGACCCCGGGGTCAAGGTCGGGCGGGTAGGCGGTCCAACACGGAAGGCGTTGCAGGAGACCCGATGTATTCGATCGAAATATTCATGAAGACACGGCATCTCTGTTGTGGTTGCCCGTTACCTATAGTTGGCATGGTTGCCATGACGATTGACATTTATATTTGTGGGTTTCTTCAACTCTTCTTGGGAAGTTTGAAATGTCAAAATTGTGGTTGTCAGTGTTTTTGGTTACTTGGTGAAATTATAATAAAAACTGGACAGAGGATTATATTTTGACTATCTGGCTCCAGGCTGTGGGTTGTTTCAATCCATAATTTGAATTCCAAAATTTATTGTACATGCCATACATATTTATTGTCCTCAAATGCTTCTTTTATTGTCTTGAAATAAATGGCACAGTACAGTTTTGGCTATACTGTTTGGCAGAAAACATCTCCATTTAATATCATGAAAACAAGAACAAGCTGCATTTAACAAGTTGACCGCAAAAAAAATTCAGTTTAACAAGAAATTCTTCGTTAATGAAAACGGCAACAATTTAGTGTCAATCTGAACCAAGATGGCCGACATGTCAAACTATAGGTGGCGGATGCTACGTGGATCGAAACGACGAGTCTTTGGCACGTTTTCCGTGGGTTATGGATTTTCTGCTGGCTTGCTTTTCACATATAACAAGTGCACGTTGTGGGGTATCTTCCTTCAGTGGACCCCCACTCCACAGTCACGCCACCTGGTGTATAATGGCCTGCACTAAGCTGCACCACACTATCGACTAGCTGCAGCTTAGCTTTAGGTAGTACTAAAACAAACAGCGATGAATAACACAACCCTCTATGGCAAGGAAACAAGACAGTTAGGGAAGATACAATGGTTTAAAACAGAAAACCCACCACCAGTTGAATAAGTGAACACATTCAGTACATATGACAGATGTCAGTACAAATGTTTGCATGAAATGTGGATAAGTGTAAAAATGAAAACCAGAAGAAAGTAAATGGTAGTCAAGAATTATTCAAACTGGTGGATTGATTTTTATAGATTGTTTTGCTATTTTTCGTGTAGAAATGTTTAGAAATTTAAAATATGAAATTTAAAATATGGGCTGGTAGTGATTTATTAACGAATCTTGTTACCTTTCAATAACTTGTATATTGAATTAATGGGCATGATACAACTTGTAGGCTAAGATAATATTCACATAAAACAACACGCTAACGGCTAACCCATTACATATTGCACTATATTAAAATGAATATGGCGTCGTAATTTATCTGCTACGTTTTTATTTCACAGACGCTTTCAAAACAACAGCAATATGAAGAAAAGTACATAATGTTATTATTATTAGCATGCCTTATTAAGTAAACTGTCAGGAATGGTGTCTTCAATGAAGTAGCTTTCTAGATGACATAGAGCGAAAATATATATTTGTAAAAGATGGACTGTCATGGAAAAAGTTCTGTAGTTCCTGGTCAACTTTGGTGGCATGCACTGGAAATATATAATCTTTTCACAGTGCATGTTATGGTTAAGTACTCGTTAATGTAATTATTAATTTTACTTGGTAGTAACGGTCGCACAAGGGTGATTAGTATATCATGCCGTGAAGTACTGCATAAGCATTTCCAGCGTTGTTTCGGTCGATGGAATTAATATAAATTGTAGTTAAATTACGTCTTTTGATACTTATGCTATTGGATTGTAATCATTTTAATTATTCATGTGATCAATTAAGTGTACTTTATAAATATGTGTTTGCACAGTAATTTTTTCTGGCATTCTCTTCCTGTTTGCCGTTTAAGTAATTAATATGATCTTCCATTCTATAAAATATTGTCTTGTATTTTGTTATATAGATCGTAAAATAGATAATAAAATAATCTCTCGGTAAACACATTAGTAATATTTATTTAATTGAGATAAAAAAAACATAATCTGTAACAAAGAATACTACAGTAGCCGGATTAAATTCAGGACTTTGATCGAAGCAACCCTGGAAATGTTCTGGTGAAGGAACAGTTGTGGGGTATATGTATGCTGCCTGATAAGTAAGAAGGGGTAACTGTAAGATTGAAGTTGTATGTTATCAATGCATGTTATCACAGCATCTGGGTCTTGCTCAACTCTGTATAAAGTCACTGCAAGTATCACACTATGTGCCTATTTTATCAACTAACATTGATGTTCTTGAGTTTAGAACAAAACACCTGAAGATACACTGCCTCCCACATGTCATGAGCCTGAACAATTGTTTATTATTTTATTTTTTTCTACACAGATATAATGATAATGCTCATAATTTTATGAAAATAAAATAATGCTCGTAATTTTATGAAAATAAAACATTCAGATTATAAATAAATCTTTTGGCGGCATAACAGATAGTAGCTTGTTTAGTTGCAAAGCTCTTCATGTTTTGTATTGTTACAATGTTTCCACATCCAATTAAATGTGAACTTTCTTTTAATACTGATTGTATAATTAGTATAATGGCTGAAGCCAAATTACCCAGTATGTGCCTTTAAGTTGAATGTATGCTTTGCCATGCAATCTTTGCGGAATTGGGAAGTGGATATGTTTATTCAATTCTTGCACAATTTCCAAACTTCTTTTCCAAGTTTGAGTATAATTGTTTAAATGATGAAATATTATTGTAATGTTGTTCTGCAAAAAATTGGCTTAATTTTAAACAAGTGTTTAATTTCGGTGTGATTCATTGGGGTGAAAAGAAAGTGAAATGACTGGAGAAGGAAGTGACGTCAACAGTTTAATGAAGACAAGGTCACTGTCTCACTGATATTTCATGAGTTTATTCATGTGCATGTAATGTATAACTCAAGGGTGGTTCATCAGTACACCTGCAAGACTAAGTGCTTTAAATAATACTGGGAGAAAAAAATAGAACACAGCACAATCAAATATAAACTAATATAAAGGTATATATATATATATATATATAATGATGATACTGTCACATGACTACAATCAATCAGATTTTAATAGAAGTTAATTTTGATTGTTACACACGTGGAATTTGTCCCAATTTTATATCTGTGTTTTAGTGTTTTCAGTTTCAATATTGAGAGATGCTGTCATTGCAGATATAATAAAAAATCTCTAGATGATGATAATTGCAAATGGATGTCAATGGTTGCGGTTTGAACATCTGATTGACTGTAGCCTTGCTGTAGGTGCTGTGTGTGGGCACCTTAATATACAGCATAACACTGCACATGATGGGGGGTGACCACTGCCGAAACGCAATTGATATGGTTAGTTTACGATCATCGTTACTAACATACAGTGTGCTTTTTCTGCTTGCCTTGCAGCCTAAGGACAAGAACGTTGAAGGGATACAATACGCCGACTTGCAGTTTGACGATAACCTCGAATTATCACCCCAGCCGCCACTAAGCAGTTCCGATGAAATGACGTACGTGAAAGTCTAAAACCGACTCCCGCAACGATTCCATCGTGCCAGTCAGTTGGCGCCCGACCGGCCCAGACCGTGCCAACTGCATGTGCCATATTAGCATGTCGAAACAACCAAGAACCGTTGCCATGGCAACGTCTCGTCTGTTGCAGACGTGCATAATGTAAATTTACAGTTCGTTTAGTTTCAGTTCAGTTCAGCGTAGGGCTTGTGTACTATAGGAATGCGTGCATGCGGTTTGCAGGATTTTTGTAACATTTTATACTGGCACCAAATACTAGGTAGTTGATGTTCTGTTAGATACCGAATAGTCGAGCTGGTTGTGAGATGACCTTGGCAGTGTCAGCGAAGGCCTTTGGTGAATTCGGTCCGGAGCCTGCAAGGCCAGGCCACATTCTCACTCCCTTTCTTTTGATTGTATCCTGTGTCATTTTATGTACAGCGCAAGTAGGCGAATTTAACCCTTTCTCAAAACAAGATTTCCACCGTTTGGATGGAGATGATGCCTTGTAAATTATGCGGGTTCACTGGTTGGTGAATTGCGGTGCTCTAGCCGAATGTTAAAGTTGCACCATAGTATAAAAAAAACACCAGGTGGAGCCAGCTGTGCCTGGCAGAGCAGCATTTAATGTGTATCACGACGTCGTGTTTTTTCACGTTCGTATTAATTAAAATGTTGTCCTCGGCATGGGACGCGTACATGTAGACACGTGCACCAAAATTACAAGGAAAATGTTAAATTTGTATTTTGTTATTCACAGGAAGGCTATTTCTTTGTGTGTGGTTTGTTTCGGCTTTGCACTGGCAACATGTGTCTACATACATGGTTAACAGGGTCCGACCCACTGATAACACACGAAGGTAGCACTCCGCGGATAAAGGGGGGTTGCCACAGGGTGTTGGTACGATGGCACCCCCCATGGCATTACACAGACAGGGTGTATGGGTAGGGTGTTGTGTGTGAGTGTGTAAATACAAATCTAGGTAGGATAAAAAATTGTATGCAAGCACGGTATCTAATTTTGAAATCGAATGTCACGATTTCCAGAAACTGACAACTTATGTAGTCTTGAAGACAGTAATATATTATTATTATTATTACAAAACGGTTTCCAGTCGCGTAGTTGTTGCTTTAAATATTACACCTGCTCATCGCGGGGTGGGGTGTCGAAACTTTTCTGGTTTGTTGTGGGTGTTCCGATAGTTTATAATGAACTGTTGAATGTTTTCACACGTGAGGCCAGCATTTGTATATACTGTAGCGGTTGTATTGGGTTTACTGGCGCTGTTAAAGCCTACATGGCACCGAGCTAGCTGATGTTTTGGTGGTGCTGGAAAGGTGTTCGCATTTGTAAATACAGGTGCAGACAGTGGAAGCGACAGATGCTGAACATGTCACTGGGTGGGAATCTGTTCATTACTGCAATGATTTTCATTGTAAAATGAATGGTCCCTCACCCAGCCGACCCAGCAAGTGTCGCCTCGCTATCTGTTGGTCCATCGTGAAATCTGGATAAATTGGGCTGTCAGCATTGGCAGGAAGAAGGGGCAAATGGTCTTCCAACGTTTTCTAGTTGAATATGATCGGCGCCAGTAAGCCTGGTGGGCGTACCATTTACACACGTGCCTAATTGTATGTCCTCAAGTTTGTATCTTGGTCTTCATTCGATGTGTTACACACCACGTTAACGCGCCGTCCGAAGTAGCAAACGTAGGTGTTGGGAGAAAACCTGTGTTCTGAGCTTGTACTCGTAAGTAAACATGTCGCATTTTGTATGGTCCATTTTGAAAATCAGTTATTTTAAATTATTATGAAATATGCTTTTATTACGGATGCGTAGGTGTACCCCAATGTTGTTGTCGTTTTCTGTTGGTTTTGTACGTGTATAGATTTGTTGCTTGGACAACAGCGGCAGCAGCGATGATATTTATGGCTGCAAAATTATAGTAAGGTCCACTGCCAGTTAAATCAATGGCAAGATGTGGACTTTGACAAAGCTGTCAGAGACAATAACGTGTTTATGTTAAGGATAGGTTGTGCATTCCTACGGGCATGACACAATGCCTTCAGATAAATTGTCCATTTACTGCTGGTGGTATGCATTGGCGAAACGTTTCCGTAAGGTTGTTATCGTGGCAAATTTGTGTTGTCGTAGGTACCATCATTGTGCATACATTTAGAAAACCGTGTCTTGTGACATCTGTGGATTGATTTTGGCAGTTTTGTTTGTGTCCTTTGCGTAACAAACACCAAATTATCACGGGTTGGCGGTTCGAGTACCTGGACATTCGGATATGTATGTACATTTTATACCTGTGTTATTGAAACGAGTGAACGCCATCCACTTGTAAATATTCGTTTGTTGGGTCATCGCGTATAGGTGATGTACTTGTGTTCAGAGAATGTGTCCGAGTATACCCCTGGTACAATCCGCACCCGCTGTACCCTACGCTGCTTTTGCAACAGCAAACAGGACCGAAACGCCACCTCACATCACATCTGTGTTGTCATGTATCGTTGTTTGCATAGGAGATAATCATCTTTCTTACGGGCGCAAATTATATTTTCATGTAGTGAACATTGTAGTCGTAGAATGAAGCAAATAAGACATGAATGTCTTCGTTTACAAAACTTTACATTGACGCAAAAAAAACTGGTGCTAACTTTGGTGAGAAGCAGGCAGGCTTAATGCCAGTGAACGTTGGTAACCAATGAAGATGTTATGGCGAATCTAACTCGCGTGTGGTTAGTCCAGTGAATGTGTTAAGCCTGCTTGCTACAGGCCAAATATTTACTACAATGGCCTGCTACTTTTGCTAGTCTCCAGTACTTCTGAATTGAAACAAAATGCAGGAAAGTAATTTTAACTACTTTTTATAGCCATTGATTATACCTCATGAAATATAAATATTCAGGTTTTTTACACACACTCTTTATGTACATAGGCAAAAAATCAGATTCAATAGTGAAAATAATTTACATTTCCTTGTTTGAAACAATACTTTCAGTTTTCCTGGGAGTGCTAATTTTGAAGTGGTGGTAAATGTGTGACGTATGTATCGTATAGCACAATTTATACTTTTCATTCATAGCACCTGCAAACAATGGTATACCTAATCAAAGTAACTGATTTGCACTACAAAAGGTTAACTTTCCATAACAAATTAATTATTTTGTATACGTGTAATAACAGAATCCCAAAGATGTATTAGATTTTAGTTAAATAAGGGGTAGAATTTGATGTTTGCCCACGTATATATGTATGCACATCTATCCATGTATACAGTGTCACATCGTCTACAACCTAAGACACTGCTGGAAATTCAGTTCGCTTATTTGGATTTGATAATAAAATAATATCAGTTAATCTTGTGTTTGTAGGTGTTTGTGTGTGTGTGGGGGGGGGTGTGGGTGTGTGTAGTCGAATGCAACAGACATGGGAATTTGGAAACCACTGTTTACCTGCCTCCCCTTTAGATTATGAATCCAGGAAGATTTCAGATTCTCAAACAATTACGCCTCCACCTAGAAGTATAATCAGGGAGATTTTCTTGGAGGATGACGTTCCTTGAAAATCAAGGATTATTGGGAGGTGACCCACTGTACTGCATTCCACAAGAAGGGCAGTTTGAAATGCAAGTTAATTTACCAGGTACGTGGGAGGTACCAGCATTTCCATTGTCATTACTGGATCTTAATTCTGAGATGAGTACTGCCTAGTCTAGAGAACAAGTCTTGTCTACTACTTGTTGGAGCACATGAAGAACAATGGAAGGTAATAACCTCCTGACTATTGCATTAACAACACAATGTTTTGTTTACACTTCATTTCCACATGCGTTGGTACATAATGAAAACCAATATACCACATTATCTGTAATGGAATATAACATGGTTTATGGACCAGATGGAGATATTGTGTAAAAGCATTGCTGCGTAACTATTCATGGCGGTTCTGTAGCGCCACAGGAATTTTCCACCAACCCTACATAAGTGTTTCTTGAATACTAGATAACCCTAATTTTTACCGACAAGTAAGTGTTTCTTGAAAACTCATAATAATCATCAATACAATATACTTATACAGTGTAGACGTTAGCATGACCCAATCTGAGAATGTGCCGGTTTAAGATTATGCATATCTCTATTTTGGCAATGTCTACACTGAACATTCTCTAATACATACCCGATAATATAATTTGTGGCATCGTCGTACGATTTATGTTTTTCTATTTGTCAGTTTTTCTAAAATACAGTAATAAACGATATGGTGTCAGAGTTTACATCCGCCTCGATACAAAACAAAATGTTTATATGGGTGAACTTCTAAGCAGATGCACATTAACTGTATTATGCATAATATTGTAGAATACATGTACACAGCCATTTTGTATAGTAACACCAACTCCCTTCAATAAAACACCAATGTAGATTCACCATTACATATCCAACAAGCATTTAGACAGCAGATCAACGGAACAAGAGTGAACAGAAATATCCGATATTATTAATCCTGGTTACAATAATAACTATCGGCGCCAACATAACAAACTTGGAAGTGAACAGACCTTTCCACATACAAGCCCTTGTAACAATTGTGATGGGTGGTACTTTTTTAAAGACTCACAAATATTTGTTTCATTGAAAACAATATTGCACTCCAAACAGTATCCACTCAAATTTTACACAAGCTCCGATTTTGTTAATATTTGCAAGATAAATAATTGTTCATGTTTTTGGCCACTCAGTTATTATTCTTAAATTACACTGGACATCCAGATTTGAGTTAAAATACTCAAGCCACAGAACCTGAAAATGTGTAACACCTCGATCAAATTTGGCAAAATGGGGAGTAGAGTCTCTTTAATCCTGAAGATCGGGAGGTGTTTGAAAATATAGAAATGTGAACAGGTAAAATGTAATCAAATAACAAAGCACCATACATGACAAAAAAACAGACATAACATACCTGGTCAGTCTTATACGTTTATGAACTCAACACAAAATTACAGCACTCTATACTGATTCAATCCAATCCGTACCTACAGGTGGTATGATTTTGAATAAGTAAACAACTTACGAATGACATCAAAAGAATTACAGTACCACAGCTAATCATACAGAATTCCTAATTCACCTCTAAAGCACATTTGGTCTGTGGAAATTGCATCGATTTGCAGAGTCCCAAAATATGTACAGCAATACAGATGGGGGAGGTTGGTCGACACAGAACGTAAAAGAATGTATCTAGTGGTGCCACCTTGTGGGCCAAACAGGTTGATTAATGTACACATGGATCATACATATTGCGATCTGTGTCATTAGGGAGAATTGAACCAATACGAAATGCCTGACTTTTTTGCTTCTGCGAACTTACAAAATCATCACCTTACACGTATGGATTATGTCGGTGTTGACTCGAGTAGACCGAGAAGGCCGTCCAACTGCTGATCGCCAGCTTCCGCGCCTCCTCCGCGCCGTAAATCAGATAATCGAGCATCTCGAACAACAACTGGATGTTGTCGGGCTGGTCAAACCGATGACCAGCGCTCTTGACCAGCACTACCTCGACGTCGCGGTTGCCGAGATGCTGGGCCAGCTGGATGGAGCTGTTGTAAGGAACGTAATCATCCTTCATGCCGTGCAGGAGTCGAACTGGACACTTCCCCAACTTACTGCTTGTGTCGTCCTCGAACAGACTGCTGTGCTTCTGGATATCGTGCGAAAACTTCTGCGACATGAAAAACGAGAAGTCTGGCGCTGTTACGTGGAAGGACTCCTTCAGTTCGCTGCCCTCCTTAGCCTGGGAACAGAGTGACGTTTACAAAGTGTAATTGTAATACTGTACATATGAGCTGGTCACAAAAATTGGGATCAAATACATTGAAATGTATTTAAATACAAATACTCTTGACAAATTCAAATACTTTTAAATACAAATATGTTTACATACATACACATTGGAAAGTAGTCAAATAGTTTTTGAAATACTTTTCACTTTCTGGATATATTACTCTATTATAGGTAAAAGAAAATTATATGTCGAGACATCTAGTTTATTGTCATTAGTGTTGCTATTCAAAGGGGTCCAGCCTAGTATTAGGTATGTCATGGCTATTTTTCAGTGTTCACTTGGGCCGACTTCGATTGAGCTACTCGAGTTACTCGCGTAACCCCCAACGTGGTATCCGGTTTACACTGCGCGCGCAGTACTACGCACGTAATCCAACTGAACACCGATGATCGTGATCATGGACATAAACCCCATAAGAAAATAAATAAAATAAAGTAATCACTTGTTTAGTGTGTAAATTGTGACGTTCGTAAATTCTTAAATTAGAATTCACAGAATGTGGTGACTTTAATCCATATTTAAATGATTGTGTCATGTAATGTTTAATTAATTTCTTATGGAGTAGGGGGCTTATATTCCCTATTGGCTGTCGCCGCTAATATTGCGTCAAATTGTCATAGAAAAATGCAAATATGTGACAGAGTTTCCTTGATTTTTTTTTCATTCCAACAACTGTATTACATTATATTGTCTATTAAACTGTCAGTCTACAGTTTACATAATTCATAGCTTTGAAAGCAATTCTGTTGTTATTTTCTTGATATAAAGTCTGACTGAATTCTCTTAACTTTTCCTGTGACTATTTCTGCCCAATGGGAATCTGTGCGAACCCACAATGTTACATATGTGTAAACATATGGTAGTTTCATAATGTTCAGGAAATGTCAGTATTAAAATAATTAAAATGCATCACCTCTTTCGGTTTTGCCCACTTGTCGACAACGCCTGGGAGGTCTGCCCAGGTTGCTATGCCAACCATCGCTTGCACCCTGTGTGGTCTCTCTTTTGCAGCCTGTGCCATCAGCCACCCTCCCATGCCAAACCCTACCAAGATCTGAAACACCAGGAAGTATACATAGTTCTCATGAAGAAAAAAATGGTTTGGTAGATTACGATAACATGCAAGCTGCATGGACAGTGCCAGCTTATTGGAAAGACTGGTGTCATGCATCTCAACTATCACCATAGCTTAATGCAGAGACCCATCCACCTGTCATTTGGATGGGTAAAAACTGTAGTAGACAGGTAGTTATCACTAGACTGGTGGTGGACGGGTAAAAAAAGTCTTCAAAAATCATGGATACTGTCAGTTATGGCTTAAAAATGGGTGTGACAGGTTTTACTGTGTTCATAAAACACATCTCAATTACACCAAAAAGTGTAATCAATAGGCATAAATGTTATCCTGCATATAGCCCCGACTCTCACCAGATAGTCGATTGCTGAAATTAGAAAACTGGTTTAGTTTAGAAACGCTCATTTTGTTCAACCATTTTTTGGCATTTGTAATGATAAGTTATCAGCTGAACATCAAAAGCCTTTTGTGACCACCCTTACTGCAAAAATGTTGACACATACAAATCAGGAAAATAAACAAAAGTCAGCATCAACTAATATTAAACTGTTGCAAATCCAGAGAAAATAATGTTGTTCTAAGAAAGTGTACAGAAAGTGGACTGCTGTTTTGGAGAATTGCTGACAATTAGCACAAATAGTGTAGAAGTCAAACCTGTGGTCCGGCTGTGAGTTCGTCTATGACTGCCAACACGTCGCCCTTCCAGTCTGTCAGAGTAGCGTCTGTGAGTTCACACTGTGATTCACCACACCCTTGGTAGTCAAATCTACATAGACAATGACGTGTAATATCTATATACTAATATGCTAACTTTGGAGCATTGTAATAGCATTGCATCTCAGGAAAACTTTACGGAAGTTTTTCTCCCTTGAGGTAATTAGTGATCAACTCTCCAGATAACACCACTGTTAGTGTAGGAGTTTAAGAAAGAAAACACTGCAGTGATGAATAGTGGTGACAGGTGTTTGCGTTGTTGCTTAAATTGCCTTCTGCAGTTGGATTAGCATGTAATTGAATTAGCCACTAAATAGCAGCATTTGCTGTGATGAATTCGTTACCATTATCATATGGTTAATTTGTAACATGTGCATGTGCACTACTGATGTGTCATGATGCACAGTACGTGCAATTGGAACTAGTCGCATTACATTCCACTTATTTGTGATCAGCAATGGTAGCCAATGAAAATTGCAAATGACTAGTTTTAAGTAATGCAAATTAAAGCAAACAATTTAAAAAAAAAAAAAGATCAACAAAGAACGTATAAATTGCATGAATTGTACATATTCAAATTCAATAGCGTGTATTTTAAAGACATGATATCATGACATAAACTCCAGTGAACAAAGAGTGTGTATAAAAACTCTTCTGTGTATATCAAGGCCCCGATATATCAGTGTGTGTATGTGTGTGTGCGTGTGTGTGTGCGTCTGCGTGGGCGTGTTGCGCGCGCGTGTGTACGTGCGGTCAAGGCAACCGTAAAGGTAGCATAATAATCGACAATTTACAAGATCACTGTATTATCTACCTTACATATGCGATATTTTTCTGTTCGCAATAACTCTCCAGCGCTTGGGACTTAGGCTCTTTCATGTTAGATTGAAAGTCCGTCAGAAAGACAATCCCAGGAAGCGTAGAGCTTGACATATCGGTCGGATGGTGCGTGCGATATGCGATGGCTTTACTATTGCCGCGAGCCAAATACTGTACACCACTGTCCACAGCTGCACTACATAATGTCCGAGTTTTAAGGGCGTTCTTGCTTAACAGTTTCGTGCGTGACAAACTAAATACTTGCGTAACATATCTAGAAAACGCCATAAAACAGATGCGTTTGTTTACAAGCAAAGTCGCCATGTTGTTGTTGGTCCAGTTTTGTGGAAAAGAAAGAGCTGCCATCTGTAGGAGGACAACCATACCAAAACTATCAAAGATTTCTGTGCAAAATCAAAACGTTTGAGTATTATTATCATACAAAGTTATTAAGAATGAATACACTTATATACAATACGTATTTAGGCTTTATATGTTATTAATTAGTTGTCTTCCTTTGGCATAGGCTGCCTTAAATATGAAGTAATATAAGTTTACGGTACATGCAAAACGTACAATTCTTGTACGAGTTGTTATGGCGCGTGTTGGTTCAGTGACGTGTTGTCCCACTGCCGTTTGAATGATGCGATGGCATGAAATCTTCCTTTCTGAGTCGAAATAGTGCACTTCGTGTCATTCATCTGTTAATTTGTTCGGCTAAAAATTTCATTCAATATGCCTAAGCGAAAGGTGAGCATATAGAACATCCATAAGGTCACGAGAAATCTAGCATTTGTCTTCGCCGACGTAATTCAACCGTTATCGGGTTGTTAACACACCATTTTATCGCTCAATGAAATACCGCCAGAAGTCGAACCTGAAAATTAATGAAAATAAACATTAATAGTCACTTTTAGCGTGTCCGAGTTGTGAAAATGATATAAAACCTCAATTGCTGATAAACGTTTTAGTTACAATACATTACAGTTACTACAAAAAGCTGAACGTTCTAGAAATCTGTTGAGTCCGGGTTTGACGTTTGGACTTCAAGTTGAGTCACCAACTGGCAACTGTGTAACAAAGCCAGCATATACTGCCGTTAGTACTTTCAACTACTTTGCCCACCTTTATTTTACCAAGATCTCTGTGTTCATTCAAGATTCTGTTTCATGCCTGTGTTAAACATTGGATTCCAAGCATTTATGATTTAGGCTAATTTTAGCCTAGGGTAGCAACATTTTCACACTTCTAAGCCTTGGTCTGTGTTTTTACATGCACCTCGTTGATACTTTGCTCGTACCTTATATATACTTTGTCTAGCACCTTCACACCTGGCACCAGTACAGTTGTATACAAACACTCATCAGTATCAAAATACAGACTTAATGACTATGCTGATTAATCACTTCAAAGTGTTCACAAACTAAAAAAATAATCCAACTCTCTACCATGATTGGGTATCATATTTTACAGCAGCGGGGACACAGAGATTCGGACAGCGACAATTCAAATGACGGAAAAAGAGCGGGCGACGGGGATGAGTCCTCCGATGATGTCGATGCCGGCTGCAACACGAGGATGTCCACCCGGAGCAAGGGCATTTGTAAGTGAACTAGGCTGGTCATATTAGGATTAGGAACTTGTTAAAGAAAGTCTGTTAAATTTGAGAAAATCTGCTGCTCTATATCACGAAAACATTGCTCAATATTAATGCTCCTGAGGAGAGACATCGATTTTAATAATATGATAACTACTATTGCACCTGAATCCCTGTATGACAAATTCAGAGGTATATCAAGATAAAAGGTATGATTAATTTCAAAATCGTCAAGTGATGTTAAAGTTTTTGTGACCTCGTCTTTAGAAGGTTGTCGGGTAGCCATGGTGGATGCAGAATGTTGTAATGGTAAGTTCATAGATGACAGCGGAGTTCTGTACTCGTTTTATTTAATCTGAGCTAGTTTTCGGTGGGACGTGAATTCTTTATTCTGCACGTCCATGTAAGTAGGAATAGAAATGGACATGTGTCGCGCCCAGAAGAAATGTTAATCAGAGTTCCATGCTTCCAGCCACACCAGTGACTGTCGAGAAGCCATCGCCACCGGCAGCGAAGCAACGCAGAACTTCGAAGGTCATTGACACTCCGAATGGCAAGGGTACTAATGGCATCACCGAAGACAAGGACATTCCTGTCGACTTTGCACTGGTCAAGCGAGCAGCACGAGTTGTTGCAGAGGACAGCTTTAAGTACACCACTGACCATGCAAGATGTCCACTGCCCGGCTGCGATTCAAAAGGTAAAACAGCTGTTGATAAAATCTGTGGTTACAATTTGAGATTTGCGGACAAACTTACTAAATAATTAATAAAAAAAAAAAATTTAATATTTCTTTTCAATGTTTTCCCTTGATAGTTGTATTTTAAAATTAGTATCTAAGTAGCTGTTATTTTTTAGTGATAAGTGTTGCAATGTTTGATAGAGCTATAAATGAGAAACGGTTGAGAAAAAATGTTGCAACATTTTAGGGCATTTGACTGGGAAGCATGACACGCACCGGACTATCTCTGGATGCCCTTTGTACAACAACATGACGGCAGAGGAGTGTAAGGTTGGTGTCATATGGTCAATAGTTTATGGTGGCCATGGACTTAGTTAAGGACCCATCTGCACATCTTTGTGACATATGATTGGCCAGGACACAGAATTACAGATCATAAGTATTCTTAGTATTGTATATTTGACGAAAATATATGCACCTGTATGCAATAATGATAAATAGGCAGTTATTTAATAGATATGCCTGTGATGAAAATACATTTATAAAAATGTAATATTTAATACGTGACATCTCCCCTGACATGACACCTGAACATGTCATGACATGCTTTTTTATAATGATATAAAGTCTTTTTCACACAAAAAATGATATAATTGATTGTTACATTTTTAGTTTAAACATACTGTTTGCATATGTGCTTTGTACGATTCACCAAAAAAATTCATTCACAAAACCAAAACAGGATTTATCATTTGGTAATGATACATGTTTCGTTGAAAGTATATTTTTTTTACTAACTGTAATAAATTAAATGGCCAGAATAACGAATCGGAAATCATCTAAAACATTGATTAATTTAAAAAAAAACAGTGGCAATGTAAATGTTTTTTTGCTTTGTGTAGCGCCATATTTATACAATAACATTCAATGGTGCTGTACAATACAACCAGTGAACTTGAGTAACCAGTGAACTTGATGTTCGTGCAATGCCAGGTGAAAATGGCCTGATTCATTTGTTTGATAGGCCAGATTCCTGGAGCGAGAAGCTCTCACCCAGGAGAGGAAGAGGCTACAGCAGGAATTTGATGATCGCAGAGATCTCCGGCGACAGGTGGGTGGAATGTCAGCTAGTGTATTTGTGATGAGGTAACGTGAGTTCTTAGGTAGCGCAGTATCCAATCCTCAGGATTGTTCAAACTGCTTTACACTTTACTTCCCTGGCAGACTTGTTCAATCAAACATCATCTCAACTTCTCCGGGAAACATCGTGACGGATGTTCATTCAAATAGCCACCAATGTCTATAGCCAGGTATTCATTCATAGTGGAGCAGGGCAGAGTGAAAATATGACCAAAAGACATGATTTGAACTCAGGTTCTCTAAACCGAGAGTCAAGTTTGTTATAATAAAAATGTTACTTTTTGTATCTATATTTTGGTTTACATTACAAATTATGGTGATTATGATTGATTATTGGGATTGCTTTATCTATAATGTGTCATGTGTTCATTTTGTGAACTGGTCAAATGCTTGGCTGCGATTGTTTTCACTGTGGGTTCTGTTTGTGGTATTTTCATGTTTTTATCCAGCATAAAAATCACACAGAAACGACGTGTTGCAGTTTTTGTTAACCCTGTGACCGGTCAGCGAAAATCCTCTGTTGCATACTGTTACAATAAAAACCATAACTCTGCAAATACTTATAAAAATATGAATGCGGCATCATTTTACAGCCAAATGAACTCTTTATCTTAATAAAATTATAATATCTCTATTATGTCAGATAATCATGGTGATATTAGTAGCTGAACGTCATTAAAAATACGAGGGGAAAAAATGCACTATCCTGCTCCCAAATAATTACTAAAAGGACAAATTTCCTACTTCCTGCGAGACAAATGTAGCCATACGTTTTAGCTGCCAAATAACATAAAAATGAATCAAATCCGATGAGAATTGTTATGAACGTTTTAGCTGCCAAATAACATAAAAATGAATCAAATCCAATGAGAATTATTATGACAATTGATGTCACGTTCGGTTCCGCCGTTCTCCTGTAGTCGGCGACACAGACACAGCAGGAGCGCAAGCGGCGCATGAAGTCGAAGCGTGCCCAGAGGTCGGAGGTCACGCAGGAAGTGCGCAATGAGTGGGACGCGCACCAGGCGAGGCAGGACCACCCGCGCCAGCCCCTGCTCAAGGGACTCACCTCCAAGTACGACCTGAAGCTGTTCCAGGAGGCTCAGTCCAAGGCCTGCGAGGAGCTGGTGGGTCACTCATTGGTCACTCATTGGGCCCTCATTGGTCACTCGTTGGTCACTTGTTGGTCACTTGTTGGTAGTTGCTTTCAGGTGTCCCATTGCAGTAGTTATATGTGCACATACGTGTGTCCACTTGCTCATTGTTGCTTGTCCAAATTTTCTGATTGCTGTTGTGAGTAAGTTTATAGTGATGCGATATGTGTGTTTAAAAAAAATTATGTTCATGGCAATCTAAGAAGGTTGGCATTGTTCACACAACCGTGGACTGCCTTACTTCAGCAAAAGTAGGTTTGTAAAGATACAGTACTGAGTACTGTCATGATACAATTGTTGCGAAACGTGAACTAAGGTATTAACTAAAATTACTAAGATATGTTGTGTGCTGGGATATGTTAACACTTATTCATAGTGGTGTATTAAGAAAAATCTGTCCTCATTTATAATAATAATTCTGTTTATTAATATGGTGCTTTTTAAATAATTAAATGCTAATCAAAATGATTCACATGAACTTTAAATCTAAAATATAAATTAATTCAATATATTCAATTCAATATGATTTATTTAAACAACAACATACAATACAATTTAAGTATATACAAACATGCTATACACGTAATGTTGTTTGAAGGGAATACACAAGAAGTTAAAAACTTGTAGTAGTATGTATCCCCGCATACAATATTTGTAGGCACAACCATGATATAAGAAAGAAATAATTATTATACATGTAATGTAAATATTGCACACATCCTAAATGTAAGCCAAGGTATCCTAAATATAAGCCAAGGTAAAATAAATGAGTTAAGATAAATAATTAAATAAGTTAAGATAATTAAAAATAAAGAAATTAGGGTCATTAGAGTGCTGAGTACGCTCACTATACAATATATATATATATATATATTCAACTCGTGAGCACTTTTACGAATATCCTGACCTGTGATTGTTGTTGCTTGCAGCAGTATGAGATGAACCTTCACTACACACTTGGCAACACCCAGGAGTACCGCATCAAGCAGATAGAGATGGGGCGCTACGAGATGGACACGTGGTACTCCTCCCCCTACCCCGAGGAGTACGCCCGCCTCCCCAAGCTCTACATCTGCGAGTATTGTCTCAAGTACATGCGCACGGCCGTCATCGCACGTCGACATGCGGTGAGTACGACGCGACATGCGGTGAGTACAACGTTTGGCACGCAGACTTCTACTAATGCCGGACATTGAATGTTGTCATGTACAGCACAGGCGGTGGCAGACAGCCTGGTGCAAGATAATGTTTTGAAGTTTATACACTAAAATCCAATGTAAATTCTGTTCGGTAATGTTGCCAGTAGTTGTTAAAATTATATGTTTTTGCCAGTCATGACAGCATCACGTGCCCCAAAATGTTACCAGTCCAAATGGCTCACTGTTTACAACTAGTTGCTGCACAAAAACATTAACCCTTTGGCATTCGGCATTCCGGTTCGTAATCTAAAACAGGGTTCGTTGTTTCTTACCCATCCAAAAGATAGATTGACACCGTTCTCAACCTCTATAGATTGACAGGCTAATGGGTCTTTGCGTTAGGTGGCAGAACGGTTTTTGTAATTTTAAACCTTTGTTTATATTAGAATACAGTAGCAGGTCAAACACTATTGGGTCTATTGCTGCATTTGTACTGAAGAGTTTAACTGACTTAACTTAAAGCCTTTGTGTCTCTGCGTAAGCGTCTACAGTTTCAGGGTATTTGCACATATCCTCTACTCAGAGTCGCTGAGACAAACAGCAGGGCTGTCACGTGGTGGTTAAACTGAGTGTGTTTGTGACAGGCGAAGTGTGTGTGGCGCCACCCACCGGGAGACGAGATCTACCGGAAGGGCAACATATCGGTGTTTGAGGTCAACGGGAAGAAAAACAAGGTCAGTTGTCAACTTCCATATCTATCTACGGTAAACACGCCACTCGGAATCTAAAAAGAGTTTGTTGTTGTGAAAGGGGCATTTTGCGGCTCCTGTTTGTCTTGTTGGACTGGATACTAAGATATTTGATTTACCTTAACAAACTTAATATTATAATTCTACAACACTTGTATATAGTCTCATGTACAGCGCCTCCGAATGGATATTTCTAGATTGATGGTGCTTTATAAATGTTCTTATAATTATTATTGTAATCTAGTGGTGTCCAAGCCAGGATAAGAAGGGCTGGAGGTCAACAGTATCCTGTCTTCAGGTTAAACACGGTGGTCTTCCTCTTTGTGTTATTGTGATTTTCTAAACCCCGGCAGTTTCGGACTCAATCTTATTGAACGCTGGTTCTTGCTCAGCAAAATAACATATGGTATTGAAGTATTAAACACTGAACTGAATTTTTTGGAACTTATAGTTTATCAGACTACTAAATATTGTCAAGTGTTTAAATTGTTTTCATATTTGCTGCTTGGTGTTGTGTGTAATTTATAGTGGTCAGTCACCCTGTGATAACTGTCCACTCTCTTCTGCTGACTGTTATAGTGGTCAGTCACCCTGTGATAACTGTCCACGTTCTTCTGCCGACCACAGATCTACTGTCAGAACCTGTGTTTGTTGGCGAAGCTGTTCCTTGACCACAAGACTCTGTACTATGACGTTGAGCCGTTCCTCTTCTACGTCATGACAGAGGCTGACAACCAGGGCTGTCACATGGTCGGATACTTCTCAAAGGTACGCCTCGCGTGTTGATGCTTCATATACTTTTTATACTAAGCATACATTTGGCTATGTCTAGGACGCAATGACAAGGTTTGTGATGACCCGACACATCAGCACTCTAGACCAGGGGTAATAGGAAGAGTAATAATTACAACTGTTGAACTAATCGTAACAGTTGAACAAGAACACAATGTAATAGTAATAGGAAGCAATGTAATGTCAATTGTCAAGTCCTTGGTGTGTTTCTCGAGTCGTGAATGAATGAAATATGTGCCTTTTGACATGCTTTCACAGAAACCATTCGTTGTTGGCTACAGCTGTTACTGCCCAATTTTTTTCAATGACAACGTCATTTAGCTATTTACTTAATTAATCCTGATACATCAGATTGGTTTCTAGATCAGTTCTGCAACTAAAAGTTATTAATGTGGGTAGGTAGACTTGGGGGAACTATTAGTTAAGATTAGATTAACTAAAAGTAGGGGAACTATTAGTTAATCCAATGACCCACTCTAAATTCCAGTATGTTTTATCAGTTGTAGTTAATCATCCTGGTCAATTATTTGCCAGATGTGAAGACAAACAGACGGGTCTCAGCGTCCTTGTGCTGTTGTGCACCAGCGGTTGCTGCTGCTGATTACGTCAGTGTCGGCTGATTCCCTTTGAAAGACTTTATTGGGATTCCCACCTGTCGTGTGTCCATCTTCAATTTAGGGCGGGAGTTTGTGTTGTTTTCGCAGCTGATGCAGATGGGACTGGGAAAGTCATTTATAGTCGACTTTCACACTCGGATCAGCCAGGCCTACTTTTGCCTGGCTATTAAATAGCCTTGGGTTGGGTTTCAGGAGAAGCAGTCGTTCCTCAACTACAACGTGTCCTGTATCCTTACCCTGCCTCCGTACATGAGGCGCGGCTACGGCAAGATGATCATTGACTTCAGTGAGTACCCTTCCTTCTCCACCCCTGCCTGGGAGTGACTGTCTCGGAGGTCGTGATGTGGGGTGACTATTTGCGAGACTCATGGTGACATTATGGGATAGAGAATAGACTTATATAATAACAGCAGTCCCAAACCACGAGTCACGCATGCCACTGTTTGGGCCAAAATTAGGACATTTAATAACAATAACATGACAATACAGTACTATGTACATTATATCAATTAATAAAAAAATAGATAAAGGAGTAATTAGCTAATTGATTCCATAACGCACCTGTAAAATGTGCACTATGCAAGAGATTGTGTTGTTTTTAACTGTTCAAAATGTGCATTTGTGCAGGTTACTTGCTGAGCAAGGTCGAGCACAAGGTCGGCTCTCCGGAGCGCCCCCTATCTGACCTTGGTCTCATTAGCTACCGGAGTTACTGGAAGGATGTCCTGTTGACCTACCTGCACAGCTACAGTGGACGGGAGATCTGTATCAAAGGTAACAAGATCGAGTGGTCTCTGTATATATAATAATAATAATTTTATTTGTAAAGTGCTGTATATCCGGAAATATTTCTGCTCCGAGGCGCATAAAATACATTGTAACACATACATATTTAAAATATTCATAATCAGTTTAAACTTGCATGTAAAGACGAAATGTTAAAAGATAATAAATAGATAATTAAATAAAGCTTCTAAAAGTCCTAGTTCATAAGCTAAACTTATCAGCAATAAATAGATAAAATAATAAATAAATAATAAAATATATTAACCCATTAGACCCCAGCCGTTTAAATTGACTTGTGCTCCTGTTCCCCAAGCTGCAGTCACTGATTTCACCAATTCGGGGTGCTTGCACATTTTAAGCTGTATCTTCAAAACTACTGATTTTCTATAATTGCAAGTTGTGTTTATTTTGATGTTCATTTAATTATCTTTAAAATGGTGTAATTATGGTGTATGTTGGTAAAAAATATATTGTAATATGAAGGTGACAAACATAGAACATTACTATTCTGGACAACAATATATTAGAATATCACGTTTTATTCACATAAAATGTATTATAATTGTTCTATTTACACATGCTCTGCCTTGTTTAGACATAGTACTATATAAATCAGTTCATTTTGTCTGAATATGGACAGGAAACACAGCTTTGCAAGACTTCTATCTTGGTTGTCATCATCCTATATGTGACGTCTGTGTCATGCCATTGTGTATGTTGACATCGTGGATCACTGGCATTTTGAAACCTGAAACAACGAAATGTCAACCATTAGGAAAATTGACAATGTTACCTAATGATTTGTTATAATAAAACAGCTAATTGTCATATATCACGACATAATCAACAGTTTCGGTGCTAAAACGCGACTGGTGGTCACCCAACTTGGACAACGAAACATAAACAAAGCTCCGATCATTCATTTTATCGCTCATTCAGTCGTATTTCGAACGTAATATAAACTTACCTTCAGTTCAATGCCAGAAGTGTCCAAATCCAACGATATATAAGCACAAACTTAATCAGTAGTAAACAGCTACGATGTCCAAGACGCCGCCATTTTTGGAGGTCCACAGATGATGAACTTCAATCACGAAAAACTCGAATTTTTTCAATGCGAACCCATGTCAAAATTACCCAGGATTCATAGCTAAGATATCAAGGAATCAGTGGGAATTAGTCTCATAAGTATCCGCAAGATGGGGCCATCGCTAGAGGCTTTTTCCGTGTCGGACGCTTTCGGGCGCTCTGGGGAGGAGCGACCCGGACGCTTTCGGACGCGTGGGGTCTAATGGGTTAATAACTTAATAATAAAATAAGTAAAAAACAAATTGCAAAACTATAATTACAGTTAAAATAAATTCATTATAAAATACCCCACAAGCAATTTACAAGTGTGGCCTTAAAAAGATGTGTTTTTAAGTTACACACACAAAATATACAGTGTAACATGCATAAAATGACAGTTCAGTAAACAGTGTTAAATGTAACTAAAAATATACTGTTAATAAATTAGTTACGTGGTATTTCTTCTTGTACTTTGTTGCTAGACGGAGTGGGATGTTTCATTCTTCACAGTTAAATTGTTTGGATCCTGGTTTACGCGGGTGGTTTTTATATTGTCCTTTGTGTGAATAAAGACAAAATGTAGTAACACCTACGATTAGTATACCACTTCAGCATTAAAATTATAAATCTTATGCATTATGTTTTTATTATACAAATATAACAGTGTGACACTGATAGAGGGTGTTGTATTGTGGCGCTTTGTGCCAGTTGCATATGGATCAATTTGGTAATACGTGGTGGTTTTACTCATCAGACTTGAGTCAAGAGACGGCCGTGAATGCGAATGACATCGTGAGCACGCTGCAGTCCCTGGGCATGTTGAAGTACTGGAAGGGGAAACATCTCGTGCTGAAACGTCAGGTTAGTTTCCCTCTCACAAACAGTCATCTGTCAATTTTCATGTGTATTGCTTAACTTATTTTGAGACTGAACTGACATCAGTCGCCCTAATTGTGTAGCAGTATGTTTAGGCCGCCAGTCTAAAAGTACAGCAGTTATTCTGCGTATGCGTATGCTTTTATTTTTGGTTACGTGAGCTGTATTTTTAGCATCGTTTGTCTAAAGGTACGGCATTCGATAGGCGCATGTGCATGTTTTCCATGTGTGAGCCTTATCTTTAGTAGCTGTTAGTTCCAAAGGTAGTGAGTTTCCTCGCACATGCATGTTTATATACATAAGCTCTACTGCCGTATTTTTAGCACTCGGATTTAAAAGTATGTCAAAAACATTGCTTCCTCGTGTCATTCCGCCGTATCGATGCAACAAGATTGACGCAATATGCGAGCGCAGAATTTAAAAACAGATGCATGCACATCCTCACTTACGGTTAGGTCACAGGTCTAAAGATACGGCTCACAGACGCGTAGACACTTCGTTTTTAAATTTTATTGATTTGTTGACCTAACATCAACAATCATCGGTGAGAGCAGTAACACCCATCGACTCCTCAGTTTGAGTCGACTGCCACAGAATCAAGACTTGTCTGGTTGTTTTGGTCAGTAAGTGTAGTTGTTTCGCTGCATCATCCCAGTTTAGATACCTTTTTCAGTTTCTCCTCCACTGTCAAACATGCTCATTTCTTCACACAATCCTATACAAAATTTTGTCTTCAGGATCTCATCGATGAATATCTGAAGAAAAAGGCAAAGAAGAGGCCAGACCAACTAGTCATTGAACCTGCTGGACTGAAGTGGACCCCACCGATCAGCAGATGACTTGGTCAGCAGGTTAAGATCTGTTGATCACTGGATTATACGGTGCTACTTGACAAATTGCTGAGCAATACAAAATGACAGAGATCTTGAAAATGCGATGACATTAACGAATGTCTAATTGAACGTGAATTCTTTATTAACGCACACAAAATGAAAATGTTTTTAGATCCATTTAGATGGTTGTTATTATTTCAGCAAATTTTGCAGGTAACAGGCTTGTAGCTGTGTTTAAAAATTCATCAAAATATAACATGTTCAATGGAAAATTTGGAAACATAAACTAGACCAATACGAAGCACAACTTTGTGTAAGTTTTATTTTCTGAAGTCGCATCAGTGAATTTCTTTGTTGTGCAGAGTTTTTGTAAACGATAAATCAGTGCAATTTCATATTTATTTGCTGTATATTGCTATATTGATATTAAAACACCTTCCAATTCTGCTGCATGTACATTAGAGTTGTGACCTTCAGTGAACCCTGACGTTGTTCTTACGTACAATGTATGCCTGTTATTGTAATAAAACTGGAGGAATTTTTTAATCTGTCTTCCATTGCTTATTGCACAGTCATTATTCATTGTAGTAATGATATGAATTTTAATCTTATGTTCAAACCTTAGAATGTAATCTCAAAGAGATTTATCTCGAGTTAGATTACTTGAAGATTACTTAATCTAGCATTAGCACCAGAGGCAGCCCACTCAAATACTTTACAATATAATATGCATAACACCTGAATATGACTGGAAACTGGCATTTCTGTAGATATACCAATTTACAAACATTAGCTTATGATTATTTGAATAAACGCAAGACTACTTTTCTGTGCTTTATTCTGGTGCGATTCACTAATGTTATAGCTTAACATTACTTTGAACAAAGTTGCATTTACACAGCAGTAAAATTCTTGTAGTTCTGTGCTTCTTTTGGCATGAATATCTAATGTCAAAGCATCTTATTTATTGGTCGTCTTGCTCTTCATGTTTTTGTTGCAACTGTCTCATGAGAATAGACTCACACTAGTCAGTCCACTCTTTGATCTCACTGTTGCTGAGTGTTAAACCATAATCTCATCATCCATTGTTTGAATAGTCGTTTCACATTCTAATTCATCTGGTATGTGTACTCAGTGCAACCAAGTGATTTTTGTGAAACACTGCGATCTGGAAAAAACCACTGATAGAAAATATCTGTTTATTAAGAGTTTTTCCAGTTTTAAGGTTTATAATAATTATCATGTAAAGTATCGATCGACCAGTTGGAGATATGTATGTATTGGTGTTGCAAAATCCATGTCAACAAAATCAACAAATTCCTGAAATGTCTTCCACTCCTGTGTGTATGTTGTGCCATTTTGACACTAATGTATATATGGTTTTATACAAAGGTATATACACTACAATATATTAATTAATAATTGCAATGTATAGATAATATATATATGAATGTGTTTAATCAAACACAATATACATTAACACAATAGCAGAAGGAGTAGGTAGAAACTTCAAATCTGTTTAACTTTATCATGACTAGATCTATTCGTACCACTGAAATAAATAAAATTACCACAACATTAAGTGGTTATTTAAATAGACATTCTGTATTCCAACAAAAACATAATTATCAACAATCAATAATGTTGCAGTCAACAGTAAACATCATTTTTATAGTAAAATAGCAATCCACAACAGATTCTGATAATTTAAAACATTTCTAAACAGATATTCAGTGCATGTAATAGAAAAACAGTTCACAATTTCCTGCAAGGAAAAAAATAAAATTACATTAATACAAATTTCTTTGGAATGTTTTGTAAAATATTATGCTGGAATCATATATTTATCCAATTAAAACCACCTCGAATTAATGTACTCAATTATCGCAGCATGAGTAGAGTTTCTTAAAGCATGAGGTTGTTTTGAGACACTCATTAGTTGATGAGGGCTGTCTATTCAACCAATCCTAATGAAGGCATACATACCAATTCCAATCTGTAACAGTTGTTATATTTTGTAACAGTATTTAATAGGCAACTATTTTGATATTCACATATGGGATTATTGTGGTCTTTCATCAAAACTCAATCGTATTGGTCAAGTTATCACGTTACGGTGTCGAAACACATAATAGGACCAAAACTAGACACACATCGCGTAAATGTCCTAAACTTCCCCAAGGCACCAATCATTGAACGTGAATCTTCTTGAGCACTGGTGAACGCTGTTCAATTGCACTAACGGTCAGCGGCCACATCCCGCCGATGACCCCTGCTTGTAACGACGACCCCATTACTACGGCCAATTCCGGCTCGATCGACGTGTTCGGAACCTTGCCGAAATAATCGCGTATCAACCGCCTCACTTTCGGTATCCTCGTCGACCCTCCGACCAACACGATCTCATCGACATCCTCGCGAGGCAACTCAGTTGCCTCCAGAACCCGGTCGATCGGCTCGAGGACTTTCTCGAACAGATCGCTGTTTATATTTTCGAATGTCCTCCGGTCGATGTTGAGTTCGTAGTGTATGGGTTCCGTGGATGGGGACACTTTCCTGTGGAAGGAGTGTATGTGGAGGGAGAGGGTGGCCGTGTCGTGGTAGGTGAGGTTCTGCTTGGTGTCCTCGACTGCGAGGCGCAGGGCCTGCATGTCCTCGGGGTCAGTCAGCTGGCGGTGGAAGTGGTCAGCGATCTGCTGCAGGACGTGAGACATGAGGCGTTGGTTGAAGTCCTGGCCACCCAGGTGGTTGTTACCTGCAGACAGGTGAGGAATTAGACGCGGGAAAGGTCGGTAAACAATAATAATAATTAATTTTATTTCATATAGCGCCACATCCAATTTCAAATTGTTCGTGGCGCCTTACATACATTAAAATCCTAAAATACAAATACACACCAGAAGAAAAACACAAATGTACTAGTGACATATATAAACAATAAAAAAATAGATCAATATAAATATAACAACACAAATTATTTAAGCTGAATAAATGTATATAAAATTATCGATAAAAGTAAACATGATGAATTAGACGCAGGGAAGTAATAATAAATACAGTATTTGTCTACGCCATATCTCTAGCAATAAAACCATCCAGAGGCGCATTACACTTTACATGAATATACAGATAACCTAAAAATAAAAAATACAGACGTAAATAAATAAATCAGTAAAAAATGTTCAATATAAATAAATCATATTAATCTTAATAATACTAAAATACTAATACTGATAAATAATAGCTAATTATATTACAATTAAATAAATAATAAAATAGATATTAAAAATAGTAGATATTAAAAATAAATAATAGTTAATTATATTAAAATAAAAGTTTTATTTTATTTAGAAAGAAGATTACTGATTATATAAATGTTATAGTAATCATATTTATGCCTACATAGTACATCCACAATACATAAAAATAAATTATCAGCATATGCAGTCATAATGACTATATTATAGAGGTGTACACACTCAACACACACGACAATACAAACACCCACACCCACAATATACACCACAACACACAATATACACCACAACACACAATATACACCACAACACACAAACACGCACACAACAACACACAAACACACTCATGAATAACACAACACAGAGACACTCAACACCACACACACTATAATATACACAACACATACACTCAACATTCAACACAAACACGACACACATACAACACATACACTCAACACAGTGAACACACACACACGACACAGCCACCCACACCTGCCACTGGTCCACCAACCTGCTATGGCTTGCGTGAGAAACATCCCGCCCTGGATGTTGAGGAGGGACACATCCAGCGTGCCTCCGCCCAGATCCACTACAAGGACATTGCGAATCTCTGACTTCTTGTGTAGTCCGTACGCCAGGGCAGCGGCAGTCGGCTCCGTGATGATCCGCAACACGTCAAACCCTGCGAACAGAATAACCACAAGTGAAGACAACCGAAATAAACTCAAAGCCAAACCAGTCTCTCCATTTAATCTATACATCTCTGTTTGTCTGGTGTTAATTATATTATGTGTATCCATATCAAATCTGAATGAAACAAAGTAAATGTTAATTGGACGAGGCAGAACTATGGATATGGACTTGTATGATGTGATGCCACTGGTTTACTCTTCACAGATTTTTTCGCAATACTTAGAACAATCATACATACAAGTACATAATAATGTTGTTAACTATGCGTAAAACACTAAAAAATACTGTATGCTGTGACGCCATATCACATGACCACCATAATATCTGCAGAGTTGCTACTATTGCTTACAATATCTTCAGTCATTGTAGCAATGATGGGATGATTAAGTTTTCAATATCAAGGGCTTTGGAGAAGCTGGGAACATTTTGAGCACTGCAGCCAGGCATTACATAAACCCCCCTGTGGACTATTTTGGCACCCCCTACCCCCTGGACCCTTTACCTGCCAACTCGGCTGCCTTCCTTGTGTAGTTTCTCTGCTGTTCATCGAACTCAGCCGGCACTGAAATCACGGTCCTGTGCACTTTAGCATCGAGACGGTGCTCAGCTGTTTCTTTCAACTGCCGTAGAATGTGTGACCCTATGACCTCTGGGGTAATCCCTTTGTTTCCGTTCTCGTCTTCATGGTGAACTTGGTACCGTATCATGCCATCTTCACTGATAACCATCTGAAGGATGAAAATATGAATAATTTTTATTTATATATTTTATTTATTATTATCATACTGTCCTATGTTAAGTATCTTTAGTATTTATTTATTTATTCCTTTTTTGCTATAGAGGGCAATATTTATTTTAAAGTAAACATAATTATTAATTATAAAATATTATTTATTAATTTTGATCTTAGCTGAATACTTCTGACAATATTTCAATACGTTGTATGATGCCATGAACAATTTGTGATCTGATGCCATGGAGACTGATATCACAGTTATAACACCACACACTCAGAGTGATTACATCACAGAACGGGTTTACATTACATCACAAAGTGTTTATTGTACAGAAAGTATTTACATCACATCACAAAGTGTTTGCTGTACAGAAAGTATTTACATCAAACAAGTGCTTACACCACAGAAAGTTATTACATTACTGAAACTGTTTACATCGCAATGTTTACATCACAGAAAGTGTTTACTCTCTGCTCTGTCCTACCTGGAAGGGGTACCGGGACACTTCTTTCTGCAGCTCGTGCTCTGTGAAACCCTTGCCGATGAATCTCTTCGCATCGTAGACAGTGTTCTGTGGGTTATGTTCTGCCTGTTCAGCAGCAGCGTGACCAACCAGAATGTCTTTGCCTCTACAAACCACATCCTCATGTAGCTAGCAAAACACATCCTCATGTTCCTAGAGTCAATATCGATATCAGGACTAGGTTTTTTTTCTGTTGGTGCGTTGACTTGTTAAAATTAGTTTATTGTTCATTATATCTGTAGTCGATCACAATATATGAATTACACAATGCATACATCCATCTATTGACAACTTGAATTCTACTGATCAATTTTGAAATTTAACTTTTGTCTTGATGTTCTTACAAGGCATGAGTGACAAGGGTTGCACTGAGAAGAGATTAACAATATTGTCCAGTACTTAAGATCTAAGCATAAATACTTACATAATGATACTCTAATTACGCTCTAAGTAAATATATTTACGTAATACTTACTTAAATGCTACAATGCTTGGTATGCACTTGCGTCCAAGTTTGTCTTCGAGAACCTTCACTTCCCCAGAACCTGCCTGATATGCCCCAATGCAGGAAAAAGTTGTCCCTGGAAAGACAAACAAATTGTATATACAAAACACACACTGATCAGTTCTCACCGGAAGTTCATTTATTTTGTTTCTCTGATGTATAAAAAGCATTAGTGATGTAATATCACACCTGGCCTTTTATAAACAGTGAAACCTCCTTTCACAGTCACCTCAGAAGTACAGCCACAGATAGCTCCACATTTTTTCATATATAATGCAGTATATGAAATTAGCCCAATTAATACAGAGACCTTGTTATTCAGGTCACTGGCCCTGTCACAAGAGTGACCTCAATGGAGGAATTCTGCAGTAATTTTGTAAATCATTTAACAGTTAACAAATTTACCCTATCCAGTAAGTGATGTGTGGTATCAAATAACTAATACTTTGTGGTAAGTTTGTATGCTTACAGTATTAACATTTGTTTTACCTAAATGTAACTTGTCATGCCAAACAAAGCAAATAAACTTAGTGTATTTATTTATATAAATCTTGTTTGCCGATATATTAAATGACATTAGTATTTAGTAAGGAGCTTAGCCATAGTTTGTCTTTACTCGAGTTGTATCAACAAATGAATTTCACAACATGCTATATTACGCAGCATAAATATATATATTATATATACTGAGAATCTTACCTAAATCTATTCCAACGATTTTTGGCTTTGGAGGTGGCAGATACCGCTGTGCTAGGTATCCAGCCAGAAACAGTGTCAGGACTGCACTTCCTGGAAAAGTAAAGACACCATCACGAATGTTGTTACTGCTAAAAAAAAGAGAGATGTTCGCGGGAAACAAACAGTATCTGTATCAGCCTACAGGGATGCATCTACGAGTCAATAAAAATTAACCATTAGCTGTAGTTCATGAACCATAACCACAAACAATTAATTATATTACACAGGCAATTTACTAGAATAACCTTGTTGCTGACACACAATTTAAGTCACATGGACAGCAACATCATGACAGTAAGCATGACATCACCGGTGCCTGCTGTTCCTAATTCACCACTCACCAAATTGATATAATTATTCTAGTTTGTGACGCCAAATTTATATGTCCTGTCACTTGTTTTTTTTGGGGGGAAACATAGCACCCACATTTTCTATGGTCTGGGTCCATCCATGCATGCCCGTCATCTATGTAGGGTCTGAACATGTATGATGTATGTGATTACACAGTTTTGATAGCAGCATGTCTTGCACTATAATTATGGATAGATTATTTACATAAAGTATGTCAACTTGTCAAGTGCTTGCAATTTAAACAGATGTGTTACAATAAACTTGTGAAGTTTCTCTAAAGGAAATTACATGATTTAAAAAAAATAGCTAAACTGCGTTGAGATTTGAATGTAAATGCAGCTGTAATTACTTCCAACTAGTGTAAATTTAAATAATAATTCAATTTAAATCGATAAAAAGCACCAAGTTTTATATCATTTCTCATTCATGACATGCTGCATTGAAAATGTTCGTGAAAAACTCCACTCCATTAAATGAGTTAGTTTTTAAGAAAGTTCCCATTTTTAGTGTCTGGGAACGTTTTTCAGATGAATGGAATGTTTTAAAGTCATGTTGTTCTGTAAGTTAGGTCAGTTAATTAATTGTATTTGCATCTATATAGTAATTCTATTCCTGATTTGGTCAAGGAAACCAGACATAGTCAAGCTCAATAATTATAAGAACTGCTACTGATATTTAAGAGGCAAACGCTGCTGAACGTCTTAAACTGTGTGTTTTGTTTCCAATATAAATGTGAAAGCACAACATTGTGAACTAATGTGGTCAGAATACCTGTCTACTGTATTCGGCATAGAGCAATGTTTTATCTGGGGAAACAATTTGTAGGCTTACATTGAGGCGACCAACCTAGCAGGTGTTTGCTAGTCAGAAGTCTCAGAACCAAAGAAAGGGTATACTACTTGACAACTTGTTAAAGTTGTACCCTTGTCATTAATATAGCCGAAGAAGTTTTTGCTATAAATCATAAAATTAATACAGCTATTAATTTACAATTTATGACAAAGTTTTTTACTCCATAATTAGCTTGTTACCATAATGGGCTATTTACAGTAAGTATTCACTTTCTCTGTGAAATTCACTCTCACAGTGTTTACTCACTTACTGCGCCGTCAGTCCGTGTGACGCTGGGCTATTTATTACAGCCCCCCACTCGGAGACTGTAGCGTGGGACGCCAACGAACAACAAAAATCAGTAAAACCGACTGAGAGTGACAAACCGCTAGTGCAAACAAATCTTTAGATGGTCTCAGAGTTCAGTTATGGGCAATAACTAGCCCTTCTTAATGTATATTCATTGAAGAGTCGACTGGAAGTACTACCACTGGGTGTGGAGTTAAGTGGATGAGCAAGCCTCACCAAACACTAATGTCTAGACCAGCCGACAGGCGACAGCTGATTAGGTCTACACTGTCTAACACGGAGAACAGCTGGCGACTTTTTATTAGCCTAACGAAGTAACGCCCATTTCATTGAACGATTTACATTAAAATGATATACACTTTGTAATATTTACCTAGTATTGTACAGCCCGTAGATGACATAGTTATCGAGTAATTCAACAAGATGTAGCTGACATTTCGGTACACGTCCGTGTTTTCAAGCGGAAGTCAACGCCTACGATCTCTACGATCTACAGAGTCGCCCTCGTGCGGGGATTTCAAAACAACAAGTATGGGTGTGCCCGCGTAAGTGGATCATTTGCATTGCGCTCAAATACTGTAAAACCACAGTCTGTTTTAATATAGATACCTAAATGTCTATGTTCAAAATAATACAAACTTAGCTATGTATGTATCCACGTAAAATTTAGAACACGTAATATCTGCGAGTGTGATCCCTCCATTAGTCATCAATCCATCGATTACACGAGCCTGAGGAAAAAACTTGTTTAACAATGGCGGCGATGTTGGCAAAAACGCGAGTATTCTTTCATAGAGACGTCAACACCTCCATAATCAGTGAGCTTATTCGGCAACGCGAACGGGGAGAGTTCTGCGACATATCACTGCGTCTGAACGGACGCCATTATCCTGCTCACAAAGCCGTTTTAGCAGCGAGCAGCCCGTACTTTCGCTCGATGTTTACATCGCACATGAAAGAACACTGCAGTCCGGAGGTCGACTTGAGCGAGTCTTTGCGGCTAGAAAATGATCGCACCTTCAAGCGAGTGTTGCGCTTCGTGTACTCTGGCGACATCGAGATAAACGTTGAAAATGTCGACGATGTTCTGCGGCTTGCCGACTTTCTGCTGTTGGACGAAGTACGCGAATATTGCCGCCAGTTTTATTTGCGACACGGAAACATCACGCCTGCGAACGCACTCGGTTTGGCTGAATTAGCCGAGCGACACAACCTGCCCGAAGTGGCGAGAGTGGCCAAGGCTATAGTTACGACACGCTTCCACGATTGCATAGTGCAGCGTGACGAAATACTCGAGGTGTCTCCCGCAGGACTGCGACAACTGCTGGGTGATGCCGCTACAATCCAGTTCACTAGCAGTGACGCGTTGATCCAGCTGCTACTGCGTTGGACCAGGCATGATCCGACAAAACGGCAGCAAGACATGCTTCGACTCTTGCCATATATCCGTCTGACATGTCTGAGTTGTGACAACCTACGGTTTTTGTTGTCAGAACCAGCTGTTGCTAACAGTTCTGACTGGACAGATTTACTGCACGCATTATTGGCACAAAAGTCTAACCTCAGAGTAGAAAGCCGGTCTCCACAGACTTTTGGCTCCACCATGGGTACATTCGCAGATGAGCCAATGCTGGTAGCATTGTGTTGTGACACTCAGATGAAATTCCTGCAGTTTCTCACGTACCACATACACCAACGTCAGTGGTACAAAATCCCAATCAAGACAGACACCTTGATGTCCAGCATACCAAAGAGATTTGACATGTGTGGCATGCACATGAACAAGAACAATCTGTATCTGTTCATGAACTACAGTTTGCCATATCCATCAAACATGCTCCAGGTTCACATAATGGCAGTCAACATCCAAAACGGCCAGCACAAACTGATGACGTTTCATCATGCACACAACTTCAGCGCCAACTGCCAGACAGTCCTGACTGATGACCGATCTCTCCCTGTTGCCTTAGTCTACTGCAGTGATCACTTGTGTCTGGTGGGCAACGTCCAGGGCACAGGGCATGTGTTTGTGTGTAGTCCTGACACATTCACCTTCACCTGTCACCCAATCCCTCAGTCTCGCTTCGTGAGCCAGGCACAGGCTGTGACATGTGGCGATCACCACATCTTCATCTGGTGTCGACATCGATTCGGTCACGAAGAATACTGCATCAACAAACAGGTGTCCTTCGTAAAGTTTGACATCCAGAAGCAGGAGTTTCAGATGCTGGCGCCACCAACAGGCATAGGTTATGACGAATTCAGCAACACCCACACACTGTGCATTGAAAACAACACGGCACTTGTGCATTCGCCCGGACGTAATTCGCAGTACCTTCGCAAGACAACACACGAATGGCTAACCTATCAAAAGCCGGTCCCCGCTGCCCCCGAATCCAACATGTCCACAGAGCTTCTGTATCACGGCTGTAAACTACATGCATACATCGACCACACAGTCTACCAGCTAGACAACCCAGCAGCTTATGCAAGCAGTTTGACGTGTCTTCAGGAAGGGAAGAGAGCAGCTCAACCTCTTCCTCCACCTCCAGTTGATGGTGTGTCATTACTCACTTCCACTCGCGTGTCTCCGGCACTACTTTCTTCCTACATCCCTGTCACGCGTTTCGATGACACTTACACAAACTTGGTCCACAGTCGGACAGAGTCACCAGACTACGAATCGGATGGCAGCGAGTTTTCATTGCACTCAAACGGAAAACACGCAATCAGTGACAACGATGAATGGGACTTCAACGACTTGGAGTATGAAGATGATATTTACGGGTACTATTTTGACTGATCTTGTGATGTGATCTTTCACTACTGCCACTTGCTCATCTAGTCTTCAGTATTCAAGTCAGGAATAAGAGATTTTACATTGCATCTTATGAAGTATCTACGTAATATTGGGGAATGTTTACCTGCAAGTAATAATTATATGCAACTGTACTGGCTACCAGGGTGGAGATTTTAATATTGGAAAAATCCTTGTTAACATGGATGAAGGCGAAAGCTACAGGTCTGTCAAACATGTCTAGTTACATAACTATAATACAGTAAATAATTACCAAATGTTATAATATATATATATATATATATATATATATATATATATATATTAAATTGTATGCAAAGACAAAGCCCAGAGTTCGGCAAAGCTTTTGATGTAGTAAAACTATTGTTTTTAATTGGGAGACTCTCCTGGTCCTATTTGTTCATAAAACCTATTCATAAGTAATAGAAAGTAAAGTTGAATGTATACATTGGAATATCACTGTAAAGTATAAGTGATATAATCATTTCGCTCTTCAACTCTGCAATGCATGTGTTGCATGTCCGTGGATGGATAATGTATTATGTTAATGGTCATCTGCTATACTGAACAGTTTCCTACCGATATGCTCTTTACACTGTCTGTCCATTGTTTATTACAGATAACAGATCTTGCATGCGAGTGTTGTAAATGTTGTGGGTAATTTTGAATATATTTGCAGATCAACATAAATATGCGTGGCATTAATGACATATCGCTATTTAGACTTTAAAGCCAAAATATCCATGCACTGACCACGCCAGGCCTTGTAGTTATTTGCAGGAAGTTATGGGAAACACTGTACTGTGCCAAAGGGCCTTTAGGTTACCCGAGCTGGCATGCAGAATGTTGCAAATAGGGTGCATGTACAATGCAATTTTTCCTTTACAATTTGAACATTTTGCTATCGACACTCAGATTGTGAACACTGTTTCAGGAGTCAGGTTTATTAAATTAAATTTGATGGAAGGGATTTTGTATACCGTCAATGTAATATATATTGTAGCCTTAAGAGTACTGTGTCAATAACCTTTGAATAATTTCAGTTTAACCATACCAACACAGCCACAAAAAGGACATGAACAAGTTATTATCACGGACACAAGAGTGGAAACAATTTAAAAGAAATTGTCTTAATTTTTGGCAAAAGTTGCTAACCCGGTTTTTTTTTCAATCTAGAGTAGACAAAGAAAGGAGTATTATTGTTGATGTAATGACAAGGTTGTTCCAAGCACACTGCTTAGTGCTTACTACATATACATGTGATCTCTTTGTTATTTGTGTCTATCTGGTACACTTGGATGTAATTGGTGCTATGTGTATTAGCCGGTACCACATATCACCTAGTATAACTTGTATTCATAATCCGATATTATTATAACCAGGTTGTGTAAAACCTTGTTGACATCTTCAATTAAAACTTATTTTCTATACATGCTGCATGTGATTATTATAATATCTCTAAACACTGCAGAAGTTGCAAACTGAAATTGTAAATGACAAATATAGGAATGTATCAGTTGTCTATAGATGGATTGTGTCTACATGTGGAGAATATGCGTCTTTGAATCGCTTTTGTCATACACTATCGACCTATTTCATGGCTGTGAATGTTATTACTGTACTTGTAATTGCATGTTAATGTCGTATTTGAGAAAAACACTACATTTAATTGTGGACATGACAAAGTGTGGACATGACAAAATGTTGTTCAAATTTCAGTATTGTTTGACTTTTTGTCAAAATGATCAGCGATTGTATCTCTGTTGGCTTTCATTGGAACTTTATGTTGACAAGTGTGGTTTACGTTTACTTACACTGAAAAGTTAAATTATCAGATGCATCTAGATGCTCTGTAATATGTTGTACGTTTTCTGTTTACATGAAATGTGTTATTTAAAAAGCTGTTCAGCAAAATCCGTCCTTAAATTAGGATGCCTTAATTTGTGAAAATGTTTTAGATGGTTATATAATATACATGTATATATATATAGTTTTATCTAGTCGTTATTGTGTGTAATTTACGTAACTGCAATGTAATAATTTATTATGCTTGCTTCTGTGGATTCTAGTCAATTGAAATGAAACACTGCCGTTGTTGTAAAAAATATTAATGTGTTTTGATTTGTGTCCGTAATCTACTCGAGTTAGTGTATGTGCGACTTTCGTGTGTATGTTGGTAATTTAATGTTCCTCAGTGTTCCTTGCTGTAAGAACAATCGGTTCAAGAACTCTTGTGGTGTATGGACTGTATAATTGGCAGTGAATGGACTTCCCTATTTACATACAAAGATTACTGGCTTTGAACTGTGAATCCTATAGCTATTCATTTAATTGATCTATTTTATGCTATTTTAACGAGTTGTAATTTTTTAGTCATGTATGTTCCATTTATAATAATATATTATGCTAAATATTGTTTATTTTTATGCTTTAATTTATCTAAATGTATCTATTCATATTTGAGAACATCTACAGTTTTACTATCCAACATTTTTATCGTTTTAATTTTACTAGACATTCTAATTAGTAACACTTTCATATATTGTTATGCTTTCATAAATAGTTTTACTAATATACATTAATGAATTTGTTATCAACCATAATGTTCTTATTTGTACTATTCAGCCGCTTTGGCTGCCAGTGAAGTGAATAAACTTTATTATATATATATATATATATAATTTATATATATATATCTAGCACCACTATTTTGGGAGGTCATCTGAAGAAAAACAATTTTATATTTGTTCTCAAAATTCCCTGGATCTTGCAATGTTCTCTAATATGAATATATACATTTAGATAAATTAAAGTATAAAAATAAACAATATTTAGCAAAATATATTATTATAAATGGAACATACAACATGACTAAAAAATTACAACTCGTTAAAATAGTATAAAATAGATGAATTAAATAAATAGCTAAAAGATTCACAGTTCAAAGCCAGTAATCTTTGTATGTAAATAGGGAAGTCCATTCACTGCCAATTATAGTCCATACAGCACAAAAGAGATAGATGTTATGCCTTTTTTGGTATCTCATGTTTTCTGAGCTATTTAAACCATTCACCAATCAGATGTGACCATATTATGTAACTTGTGTCAACAAAAAACTGCACAGATTTTTAGTGTTAGGCTCAGGAAACTGTGTTCTGCATAGATGTGTGAATGTAATGTCTTCCAGAGGGACCGTTTTATTAGCAGTGTATAACTTATTATAACCATATTATAATATATTAGATATTTGATCAAATTTTAGTTAGTGCTACTTTATGGGAAATTTAAGTATGACATGTATTTATGTACGTCTATCAAAAAATATGCGGTAATCTGGTTTACTAGTCCCATAAAATGAATTACAAATCTTTTAAAACACTACAGAAATCCAGGTTGCCCCAAAATACAACACTAATGTACAGTCAAATAAAAATATATATATAACAATAAAAAGAACAACCAGACAAAGGTGCAAATACCGTACACAATAGCTAATTGAGCTTTATTGTTTAGTCACTATTGTTGCCATCCACCGAGCACTTTCAAGAAACTACTTTTTGTATAAAATTAAATAGTGTATGTTCTCATTCAAGACATTCAGTAACACAAAGAACATTATTTGCAGATACATAATCCATCCAGCAACACAGCACTAATGCTATGATTCATGACAGAGCAATGCACACAAAATACCTGAACATTCACAATGACCAACTAACAATATGTATGCACAATATTTTATATGTGTATACTATGTCAACTCTTACATTCATCCACTCTAGAGTAACAGTCCTGCACCTTTGGCACAATCCTACAAACTTCACTAGTCACTACCAGTACATACATGTATTACATTCTCTAACCGATATATATCCCCGTTTGCGACACAAAACAAAATCATTGCCTTCCTCTTGAAAACAATAACATGAAATAATAATTTAGAGCAGTCTTCATGATCCAAACACAATTTATTATTCAAAGGTTTGAAAGACGGATTCTGGAGAGAAATCAAGACACTCATACGTGTATATTTAACTAATAAATTCCACAGGACCTTTTTGTATAGACTTATAACTACAAACAACAATGAAACATTTCCGAGTTGTTACTGCAACCTTCTATTAAAGGACCTGCACAGATGTGATTAATAATGATCTATGATCTTGGTCTCCCTAGATGCCATTCAACTGACTTTCCTTTACAGAACATTATCACCAAGTTGACCTTTCCATGGTGGCACTAAGCATGGTCACTGCCAGCATGCCTGTCATCATCAGTACTTTATGTCCCCAATGAATGGGAAACGACTGGCATTAAAGAAAGGTTGCTGTACCTTGGTCTAGAATCGTAATCATTAGCAGGAAGGTCATGGAATTGGTTTTCTTGCATGAACAGCTTTCCAGTGAAAAGAAACAACATCCTTACATGACCAAAATAGTTGTTTATAGCATGAACGTTTTATTTATTTATTTTTGTGGCCCCCAAATTCAAATATTGAAAGTAAAATGTTGCACTTATTAAATTCAATTTGGTGGCTTGTATGTGCAATCTTGTCTTAATGTTATTTTAAATAATAAAAACAGGAAGAGACAAACCCCTTTAACCACATCAGTCACAAAGCACTCTGATATGTTGACAGCCAAGTTTATGTTTACACCAAACATGATGCATAGGCTAGATTTTGAATAATATATGTGCAATTATACATATCATTCAAGCAAATTTTATGATTACACAACTCATTATTTCTACTCACATCAACATTTCAGCCACCATCGGCTTCCTGAAGGAAGCTGCTGAAACGTTGATGTGACAAGAAATTATTAGTCGTGTAATACAAAAATTTGCTTGAATAATATACTTCCAACTTGTTGGTAATTAAACATGTTCAGTGTAATATGACTGAACCAACAATGGCATACTGGAATAACCTTTACAAAAAAAATCAAGTGGATAGCAAAACAAAGCACATATAAAGCAATGCTTCACACATATTTCTATCATGATTAATAAGACCTCCAACATATTATGCACAAATAAGGCTAACACATAGACCAAGCACCAAGCAGTGGTAATTGAAGGTTAACTAGCACAGTGAGCTTGGATAAATTCATACAACATAATATATAATGTGACTTCCATCATGTGTAAACATAAACAAGGGTTTACCTATTAACTTTAAAGGAATTAGTCACTGTCTATTAGTCCTGGACTCAGACTTAATAAATTGGGCTTCATTCAGTTAAGTACACAGTATTTCGGTGTGGGTAAGATTTAAATGTTCAATATTTTATAAATCTGAGTGATCAAATTATCGTCAACAATATTTTAACCAATGTACAAAACTGACGTAACATTTCAGCGATTGCACATAACTGGAGGGTGTGTCAACACATGATATTTAATGGGGTGGACTGCAAATCCAGACACGTTCCTATACTCTAAAGGACTGCTCCCTAAGTTGATGACATCATACGTAGACATTCATGACAGTATGAAATGGCGCCCTACAAAGAGGACAGATCCGCCGCATCCGTGTACGGGACGAGGCGATTGAATGTGCACAATTAACACACAAGCACATGTGTTTACACGGTAACATTAACACGTTCTTCTCCTGGTCCTGACAAACGACACACAGACGTTTATCCCGTTCACTCTCAAGGATACGTCCCACCTCCTCAAAGTTTGTTCTATCGGCAAGCTTTGACAGAACACTTGGTGTCCTTGCACGCGTTCTTGGCTCGGGAAGCTGGATGTTAACTGCGTTTGGGTTATTCTCGTCATTTTCATCATCAAACTCATCATCAGTGCTGGAATAGTCGGTCGACTCCATCTCAGAAACGTCAAAGCTGTCAACGTCAGACTCAGTCACGCTCTCCGTGTCTGTCTCACTTTGTGTATCGGCAACGGATTGTTCCATGGCAAGTTCGTCATCTGACCCATCGAACGTGTCATCGATCGGTGGTTGCACATTTATATTATCACGGTTGTAGAAACTTGGAAACATGAAATCACGCAACGTCTGGTTGTTTGATAATTTTCTAGATATTGCCATGATTATCAACAGTGTCGTTAGCATTAACAGCAGCAGCAGCAGTGCTGTACAGTTGAATAGAAAACAAGTGGTGCAGTGATAACTAAGTATCCAGGTCCGCATGTAGCTTACTAGAGGTAATACTGCTGATCGAACTTGTATGATTGGTGTTTCGAACACTGACACAACATATGCACACATCTGCTTCAACACATATATTGCATTTACTCCAGCCAATGCCGAATAGGAAGTCATGGTTTCGAAGCATGCTGCAATGTTTTTACTGGCTCCAACTGCTACCTGTGCGACGACTGTTGATGTATAGCTTGCTACAACTGCACACATTTCGTACATCTGTAGTCCACCGGCGGATAGTCCACGTAGAGCACTTGCAAACGTCGCCGCGAGCTGGTTTCCTGCACAGGAAAAGGAGCTCCATATTAAGAGCAAGGCTGCAGGTAAAACGTTGGCGAAATATAAGGCAACGGTTTCGATGCCTCCGACCAGCAGGGAGGCCAAGTGCCCGAGAAACAGGACAAAGCTGTACAGGAGTCGAACTGCGGACAGGCAGAACACGGTCACTTCCCCGACCAGCTGCAGCAAGTGACAGAAGACGTCGACACCGGCATGTGCCAGCCTGGCGACAAGTGTCGCTGTCACCTTGGTGGCGTATCCGAGACATTTGAAGAGTCCGGAAACGACGCTGTAATTTACGTGGACTACCGATTGCAAAGCGACTGCGACAAAGTTCACGATTTCGACAAAGCAACTGAGCATGTTCGGGAGCGTCACTAGGTCGCCTGTGTTCGTTGAAATATGTGCCAAAACGCCGTGATAATAGTCTGTGTTGATACTACATGGTAGCATATAGACGTACTAGTGTATGCGTACTTTGAACGCAACAACATCTTTCTAGCTGACACGGACACCGTTGTGAAGCCATTGCTGTCAAGCGAAAACGAGGCTTCCTGTCGCGGAACTCCCAAATCTGGGGATTCCCCGTCATCTCGGATTCAGCAAGTGCACGCGTCCATAACAACGCACGGCGATATCGTCGAATAAAAGCAATAATAATAATAATAGATGCAATTGTTTATTCCAGCAATATGTATGCAATATGTATCATTGATCTAGTGTTCTCTTAGCCAATTAAATGCATTGTGTTATTTGCTAAAGCCATATGAGTAGGGCTTACCGCGCAGTAATTAATTTATAATTAATGAGGCCGTGGACACGGTGGATTGGCTAATTACAGTCCTCTTCGATTAGTTTGGTTATACCATTCAAGTAATCGTATTTGCCAATATATTTTGAGGGAAGGAAAATAGGAAACTAGTTATTATAGAAACAAGTCATGCAGATTTTAGAAGGGAAATCAACAGCTTGGCATGTCACAAGTAAAGTGCCAATGAAGAACATTTTTATTCAACATTTTGTTATAAAGACTAAAGTGTGCCTGGATTAACATTGGTAACGGCATACTTATCAATATATTATCAACGTACCGAGTTTGTAAGTTGTTTTTAAATAATTTGTATTTAAATTCTGATTACAAGGCAATTGAATTAGTAATAATAAATTACCATCTGTGCAAGAGTATGAAATAAATAGATGACTATATAAAGTGGAAACATTTCAAACATTGTTTCATACCAATGGGCAATAAGAGAAACACATTCCATCTAAACAAATGAGGGCAAACGTTTCTGACAAACTGCAAAAAGTGTATCTTAACTGTGGACACAAAATGACTGGACCAAGGTACATGTTTCTATAAGTGCGTGTTCAATGGCGACCAATTAATTGTCTGATTGAGGCATAATACATTCCCCATTTTCTACAATGGTCCAATACTTTGAAACATAGCCTATCAAATGTGAGGAGTACCCATCAATTTCACCATGTTAACTAAAACAAATTAAATGTTAAGAGTTTGACATTTAAATATTTTGTTTCAGTTATTCTGTTTGCCAAGACATTTTTACTCATAAGTATTCCAGTGGGGTGTGCCAGCTGTTGATGACAGTTTTCAGGATGCAAGATAAATCCTATGGCTCAAAAGGTTTTAAAGCGAAATTAAATACATAATGGGAGATAGGAATATCTGTAAGCAGAAAAGCACTAAATTAAAAAAGGAATAACAGTTAGTGCTGTCATGACATTTGGGAGCAAGATGTAGAATACCAGGCAATTAGGAGATTTATCATATATAACAATAAACAACTAATTATACCACTGTACAAAGCAATACAGTTAGGGCACATTTGGAATTTTGTATACAAGCATGGAGCCCATATTGTAAGACGTAACTAAGCTACAATGAGCACAACGGTGGGCAAATATTTGTCCTAGAACTGAATGATTTTGACTACCCCAGGTACGTAAGACTCGTGTTAAAATGTAGATTGACAAAATCAAATAGGTTTTTAAAGATATTGAATGATTATTATGATGCGGATAGAAATATTTTCTTTGAATTGAAAGATGGCAGTATAACCAGAATGCCCAATGCAGCATTATCTCCTGTAGTCAAAGAACTGTGTGGACTGGAATGAGAAAGTACTCTTCTGAAAGGACTAAACGACAGGAACAAATTTCAGTACCGATTGTATTAATGCTAGCGTGTGTATATGTTCGAAAAGAAAACTTAAAGGACAGGTTATAAGTACACTGTAGGGGGAAATGTGGCTTATCTGTCCTCAACCCATCTGAAGGATATATAGAGCTCATTGTTTTAGCTCATAATGAGCAAAACAGGTGGTCGTATATGAGCTCCTAAGACGTTAACAAAAGGGATGTATGGCCCTCAGAAGACCCTAAGATGGAGAGATTTGAAAGAGATATTGCGATGGAGCTTTGCTATAATATTATATCAAATATCATAGTTGCGTAAACAGGAGTACGTAGATCAGATGTGTTAACAAAATAAAAAACTACCCCTAAAATTAGAGATATATACACACTTCTTCACAAATTGTGTTATCAACTAGTCTGCCAAATAACACAACATATCAGTATTTTTTACTTATTTTTATAGAAAATTGTATTGAAACATCATTTTATGGTACAGTTTTGTATGCAAACAATGTACAAACACCATAAACATTGTACAATTTTGAGTATCGCACATCAAAACATGAAATCCAGTGAACACTTGTGGCCTTATTTATACTCTTTATGATCGAAGAATTACCATTGTGTAAGTTTGCCATTCTCATTATGAAGATATATGCTGCAAGCACTCAGATACAACTTCTTCCACAAGCTGAATATTGAAAATACCTAAGAGAAAATGTAATTAAGATTAACTTTAAGTGTACAGTATATGATAAAACGTTATAGGACCATCTGCTATTTACGTGACCTTTTGGAACACCAGAAACGCACAAACAAAACATCAGAAGTGACTGAAATTACTAGCATGATATTTTGTGTCACTCTGTCCAGGTGTTTAGTCACATGTTAGTTAATAATAGATTACATTAATTAATATTTAATAATGACACATTCCAGTTATATGTCATCAGGCATTAGTATACCAGGACATGGTTGTGATAGAATAAGTTTTATAATAGAATAAGTTTTATATAGTAATAATATATAGTAATAAATACATTTAAGCCAGTTTGAATATTTGTTATAAATATTTTAAAGTCCTAATTATTAATATCTTAATCACTGATTAATTTTAAACAGTATTCCATACATATGATACCAACCAAAGCAACAAGTTGATTAAAAAAAATTCACAGGCTTGGTTTTTGCACTTGTCAGAAAGGATCATGTATAGGTACTAGCAAGCAGCTGCATGGTTGGAGTGTTTATGGGTGTTGTATACCCAACAGTAACTAAGTCAGTCATTGAAAGAGCTCAGTAAATCTAGTGCGACAAAGATATCTTCACAATGAGGATACATCTGTACACAATGGTGACTTCACCAAGAGAATGGCACATTCATCCGACACGTTTCATAGTGACACTATTTTAATTAATTTTTATAACTGGTTTATTATTTATACTGGGCTTACATTTCTACCATACAATGCCACTACTATTGTTTGTAATTGCACAACATTTTGTGTGTTACATTACATATTACACTTGGTGTTTTATCGATGTGTTAATCATGCCTAAACATCAGTTTATATTTAATTTTGTCTTTTATAAATGAAATTATATGTACCTTCTCAGGTTAAATAAAATAATTATAATAATAATAATAATGACACATACATAACATAATAATTGAACAAAACACACTATGCACACACATTATTTCGGAAATCAACAGTACAATTTGGCGTCTAAAACCTAGAACAGTTCAGATGACATTTCATCACTTTCATGTAAATAGTATGACTAGAAATATAATATTTACTCTTGTACACAGCTGCATCTTTCAACGAAAAAACATACAAGACAAGTTTCAACAAATACTAAACAGATTATACACAACACACATAGAAATCAATAGTATGTATCATAGAATACACGAAGTAACGACGTCTAACAGACGCTTTCATTCAGCATTTCTTTAACACTTCTCAACTTAGTTACAACCAATGTTTCTGTTGTTCTGAGAACCCTAATCGACCTCAATAGTCACAACTCTGGGCCAAATCAGTTGTTTAGGCCATTGACCAACATGGGCCTTATATTGACGGCTACTAATTCCAGGCCAAAACAGTTCTGGGCATGTATTGCTGTTGGCCCTGTTTGTCACCAAGTTTAAGCCCAAAACAATTGTGGGCCATCACTTGAATTTTGACCAAAATAACTTCTAGGCCACTGCTATTGGCCCTACTGGTAGCCAACTGTAGGCCAAAGAGAGATGTGGCCCACTGTTGTCTTACTGGTCACCCACTCTCTGCCTGGAGGTGAGCTGCTTGGTGTCTGGCACATCTATAGCCACTTCGCGGCTGTTGAAATTCGACTCGAGTGATTCATCGGAATTATACACGGCTGCCATGTGCTGTTTTGTCAGTGGGTAATTGGCATTCATCTGCAAACAGATCATACACGTCAGGACGGACTCTAATACTTGTGTGGCAGGGTCCTAACTAGTTCCTAACTCCGCAATAACTTCCTACAGCAGTTTAACTACTCTAAAATATATAAGGAGGGAAGAGTGTGGCAGGGTGTTAACTGGTCCTTAAATCTGCAGTGTAGTCCGTGTATAAGTTTGCAATTGTACCCATATATAAGCTGCTGCACGTGTTTACAGCAGTGCTGTGTATATTGGAACTTGAATATGACGTATTGTCCGACTCGGTGGTATGGCGCAGCCACACCTATAATTCGTGGCCAGGTTCTGAACGATGCTAGAGTTGGGTGCAATAAACACATGCAGCCAATGATCCACACGTGTCTTGCGTCCTTCCACACTTGTCTGGGACAAGACAGTTATCCATAAAGGACATTGTCTGGTGGGACCAGTCGATCGAGTCACAGTATATGATAGTAAAAAGATTAATATAATCTGAACGTTTAACGGGATCTACCCTGCAGTTTGATCTTGCATGCACACATTCTACATTCTACCCTGTCGCTTTCATTTCACCACAACATTAAGTAGTTGTAATTAAACTACATAGTAGGGAAATGGTGTCAGGTTAAAAACCATAACAGTTAGATGCCCTGTCCTAGTATTTGAGCCCAAAACCGGTGACAAAGACTGATTAATAAAATACAACTCATCTCACTCAGAGGAGGAAAACAGAAACGTCTCCATAAATAATATCACTGACTGTCACCGTGGCTAGCTAGTGGACTACTTACATCTTCATCATCCTCAGGTCGAGGCTGGAATCCTGGATTCTCGTAGGCGTTGACGAGTGAGTTGGTTTCGGAGGCGCCGTCGCCCTGGGTCTGGGCCTTGTGGTACTGCACCGCCGCCACTCGCGTCTTGGACAGTCTCTGCCGCCTGCAACAACAAGACGGTGCGACAAGTCAGTTTATGGCACCAGTCCATTGTGCCATGCAACTGAATATTTCGACCGCATATGGTGGAAGGGGATACCATGACGCTTGCACCATGGAGGGTCACAACTGGAGTGGCTCACCGGGCCTTGGGCCAGGTATTACCCTCCCACAGGAACACTTCCGGCGGAAGTCGGTCAGTTGTGAGGGAAGAAACCTTGCCAGGGAAAATAAATGGGACCACAATGGAAATAAGTGCTTGCACTTTTTTGTGTCATCATTTTATTTAATGTTCTTTGTATTTTATATCTTATGTATATCTGTACAATGTTTTACATTTTATATAATATAAATCCATCCATCCAGTCAACATACTGACTATGTATTCACACATCACCTCCAGGCTCCGGCAGACCGGGGAAGGATTTGTTAACCTCCTCATAACTCATAACTCTGATCTTACACTTCAAATTTACACCAATTCTTCACAGTCACCGAGAATTATTCTTATGAACACAGTCACCGAGAATTATTCTTATGAAACAGAGTCCTTAGTAAGACTGCTGCGGCAGCTGCGAGAGTTTTGAAAAAACAAAGCTAACAAGCTCATCACTGTGAAATGGTCCTACAAGCAAAATACATTCCGTCTGGGAAGTTGTTATTATTATTAGAGACACTAAATTTGTTCGTACATATCCACCACTGTTAGGTCTGTATCACTCATTGTCGTGTTGGTCAAAGGTTGTTTGTTGCAATAGTGTAACATTTAACAAGACAAAATTGAAAGAATCACATCCAAATCAATACAATCTGGATGGTAAATAAAGAAAAAATTAAATTGGCTTACTGAGACACATGTTATGCTCTTATAACGAGCTGTGTCCTGTCATTAGAATTAAGTGCTTAAATTCCTCCCTAAGTGGCACCTGCTCCATCAAATACAATTATAGACTTTTCTGGGAACTAGTCGCCATGCTACTCATAATAATTAAATATCCACAAATCTTGCTTCTGGAAAAGCACATTCTCCTATACTAAAACATTTGAAAATTGTGGCACATTATTTCAGTGTGTCCCTTGCATAGCCTTACCAAATACTGAGCCCTCCTGGACGAATTTAGAAAAGTCATCTACGAACCACCCACATGGGCCCACTAGATCACATAACAAAATTCAGCCTAACACATGTAAACGTAGGTGGAGGTGTGGGTTCAACAGACAGAGAAAAAGTTTTATAATACAGGAAAAAAATAAGTACATGGACATACTTCTGCCTGAAGTAGATGACGAGGCCAACGAAGACGATTATGACACAGCTCAGGGACGTGACGACCCAGGTCACCCAGTGATTGCCTCCGCCAGCAGCCAGGGGGCGCTCTACTACAGTGGGGTCGGTGAATTCAATGAGGTCGCTGCAGTTCGGACCAGAATACTGCGGTGGGCAGCTGAAACATGAACAACAATCATAAGCACCTTCAATTTGTGACGTCGGCTGAACTATGTTGCTATCAATACTGTCTAAACCTCAGACAGCAATCAAAGGCAGAACTTTTTGGCACAATCAGTAGTATCTTTGGAGCATCAATTGTCTTGTCTTTGGCACACCAACAGTCTTGTCTTTGGCTCACTAATAGTATTGTCTTTGGGTCATCAATAGTCTTGTCATTGCAGCATCAATAGTCTTGTGATTGGATCACCATTAGTCTTGTGTGCGGGTCACCAATAGTCTTGTCTTTGGAACACCAAGAGTCTTGTCATTGGGTCACCAAGAGTCTTGTCATTGGGTCACCAAGAGTCTTGTCATTGGGTCACCAAGAGTCTTGTCTTTGGGTCACCAAGAGTCTTGTCTTTGGGTCACCAAGAGTCTTGTCTTTGGGTCACCAAGAGTCTTGTCTTTGGGTCACCAAGAGTCTTGTCTTTGGGTCACCAAGAGTCTTGTCTTTGGGTCACCAAGAGTCCTGTCTTTGGGTCACCAAGAGTCCTGCCTTTGGGTCACCAAGAGTCCTGCCTTTGGGTCACCAAGAGTCCTGCCTTTGGGTCACCAAGAGTCCTGCCTATGGCTCGCCATTTGGCTTATAGATAAGTGGATCATACCACACATCGCAAAAGATATCCATAGCACTGCAAACATTTGATTTTATGACTATTCAACACACAAATATAATATACTTATATAAACGTTAATGCTCTCCTCGACATATATGATAGTTAAAACTTGTAGGGTGCATTTTGCAAGTGCATGTTCTACGACCTACCTACACATGTATTTGCCATCAAGTAGCGACAGGCAGGTGCCACCGTTCAGACAACCTCCGCAGTCATCGGACGATTTCGCTGTGATTCCTTTACCAGACCCTGCACGTCCAGCAACGCCATCTACTGGAGAGTTGGCTGACTGCTGTTGGTCGCGGGGCATGTTCACGGATGCAGTAGGGTCAGCTGGTGATGGGTTTGTGGGATAAGGTCTCGGGTGGGATTCCTTTGTAGGTCTGGATGACGACGCTGTAAAAAGATCTCGGTCTAGCGTCGGACGACGTGTGGGTTTGTCTGGGTGTCGTTCTGGGTTGTAAGGGGGATATCTTGGGTTGACGGGGGGATACTTTGGGTTGATCGGGACATGTGTTGGGTTGACTGGATGTTGTTCTGCGTTGAAGGGGGGATGTTTTTGGTTAACTGGGACACGTTTTGGATTTAATGGGGTGTGTTTTTGGATGAACGGGGGTTGTTTTCGGTTGAACGGGGGACGTTTTTGTTTAACAGGAGGATGTTTTGGGACAACACGGGGAATGTTGGTGAAACTGCTCATCACCCTCTTTCGGGGGGTTGATGATGATGGGCTAGCTGTGTCCGCTGGAGGGGTCTGCGACTTTGGGGGGGCTTCTGTCGCCTTCTTTCTTAGCACTGGCACTACAGGTGTTGGATTTGCCACCTTTGGTACATATGTACTACTAATCACTCTATGATGGGGTGGGCTTGTTGTAGTTGTAGTAGTAGTAGTAGTAGTAGTAGTAGTAGTAGTAGTAGCAGTAGTAGTTGTTGTAGGTGGGTTTTTTCTCTTAGAAATGGTTGGAGGGACTGCGGTTGCTATTGGCAACTCAGCTGGCTGGATGGTAGTTCCACCTAGAAAGAATGGACATTGAAGTGACAATGCGATCATCAAACCATCAAAATATCATTAGAAGAACCGAGGGAACTTCTGGAGTGACTACGAATGTGTCATTATATTTCTTCGTGTCATTATATATGTCTTGTTATCATACCTGTATGAGACATATACTTTATACGTACAACACGTCACATGTGGCTGGTCGGTCAAACATGTCATGTGTGGCTGGTCAAACATGTCATGTGTGGCCGGTCAAATATATCACATAGCTGGTCAAGCTCGTGACACATGACCAAACATGTCACATGGGGCTGGTCAAACACATCACACATGACCGGTCAAACACGTCACACATGACCGGTCAACATACATGCCAACCTTTACTGATCAACACCTGTAAGATCTGGACAAAAATCCATAAGAAATCCATAAGCAAGCAGCAAAAAGGAGGGGGGGCTGATGATTTTAAATTCACGGCTACATACAGATGAAATGGGATAGACCCTGGAATAGATCACGTGCGACTTTCATTAGTCATGGATGAGAGTGGTAGAAGGGAAAAAAGTCTGAAAATATGAGGGATAAGATACGAGCGTAGCAAGTCCCTTGCAGCTGGGGGTATGGGAGGGGGCGCTGTAAGCCCCCCAAGAAAATTTTGAATTTTGTGCAATTTTAGGGTCACTTAAAGCCAAACTATTTTGCATTACAGTAGAACCTGTCTTGTAGGGACACCTGTCTGGCCAAGCAAAAGTGTCCCTACATTGCAGGTGTCCCCTTATCAGAGGGACAGGAATTTGTGGCATTTTTTCCCGAACATACAATTTTTATTTACATCCACATTACAACATAACTATATCACTTTTATGCCCACAGTTATAATACCCATACAAATGAAGTGTAATAATATCTCATTTAATATTAAAGTAGAACCCCTCATTTAAGACCATTTGGGATTAATTCATAATAATTAATGTCTATAATAGCATGTATGCTTTTGAAAACAAACTAAGTATTAAAATGCACAAAATACAAATTAGAAAAGAAAAAAAATGAGACGACACATTAACAACGACATTTTCATTTCTTTTGTGTGTGACATGTTTCATTATAAGTTTAATTTTGAATAGTTTTTACAATATAATAAATAATTATTATCTGATTGTGATTTCAAATTTGGTCTGAGGGGCTAAAAAGTGCTGCCACCTCACGGCGTCTGGATGACGTCTTGGATGACGTTCAGGTAATAATATCACCGTGATTGTCTGACATAATAGAGATAGTATAATTTATTATAATAAAGAATTCATTTGGCAGTAAATATAATTTATATTTTTATTGTAACAGTACATGTATACAAAACTGCATTTTCGCTGGCCGGTCGCAGGGTAAGTAAGTAACGAAGTAAATGTACTTATTACATTACGGCTCTGGTGCACATGTATCCGATAGGTGGCAGCTTTCATCCAAAATGAATACAACAAAATGGCCGTTTTCCGATTCACGAAAAGCACGAATGATTGCTTATTTAGATAACGACTCATGCAAAATTATTATATTAAAAAATAAATAATAACCTGACAATACGTATTACCCGTAAGGAATTAGTCCTACGCCCGTAAGACCGCCAAATGCTAAAAAATCCGTAAGTCTTACGGGAAATCCGTAAGAGTTGGCATGTATGCCGGTCAAACATGTCACATGTGACTGGTCAAACACATTACACCAAGCTGGTCAAACAACTCAAATCCCCAAATCCCTAAAAGCAATACTGTAAAGTTTATATGTAACTAGAAGTTGGCAAAGTTTTGTAAGACAGAAAGAATCTAACAAAACCATGAATGTCTTAGAAATATCCACAACGAGAAGTTTCAAAGGGAAACAATTTACCTATACACTGTGTCGGATTAAGCTGGGACAACTTCATGTCGATTGGGCAGGCACAGGTGGCCCCCTCTGGTGTTAGAAGGCACAAATGGCTGCAGGTAACTTTCTTCTCATCACAGCGATTCACACCTGTAAAGAAAATTGCCTTGTAGCAAATGTTTCCATCAAGATTACCATTCCCAGCAATTCGCTTTAGTTGAAAATAGAAAAAGATTCGTAGCGACGAAAATTAAAACAATCGCTAGACTTTTAAATTAAAACATCTCATGATCTGGATAAAATTTCTTTTTAATTATTAGCAAACAAAGTGCACTTTATCTGTCCAAACATTACAGCAAAATCTTTATGAAAGATCAAAAAACATTTCCTACAGATCACAGCATAACAAAATTATTGAGAACAACTTTAGGTTTCCTTTCAATTCCTGTTTCATGTTGAAAAGTACACAATTCAGGGGTAGAACTTTATTTTACTACACAGCGGGATAGTAAAAACAAAAGACTAGTCCACCGAAAGGTTTACTAGTCTGGCAAAAGATATATGAATTTTCCAGTCTTATGGAAACTGCTCTGCTGGACTGTACATATGAATAGAAATAAAAATAACCCACAATAAAAAATTATACACACACAGAACTGTTAATCTTACAATTAATGCCTAGACAAGTTCATTGCTGATGGCTATGCCTAAGAAAATGTCATCATTGATCAATAAATGAAGCTGTCACTGCTATAGCCAGTTGTTCATCTGGCACCAATTTATCAATGTTTCAATGACTTGGGATTCAGTTACATCCTGGCCTGTGGATGAGCTAAGGCAGGCTTTTAATAATAACGGCATCAAGAGTACTTGAACCCTAGCTACAATCATATCAGTGATTCACAAATCAGCACATTAACCACCAACAGCTGGTGTAGATACAGACCTGAAGGCTGTCTCACTGGGTGCCTCAGTTTGATATCCATCGGCTTGCGGAGGTTGCCTTGAATTGTCGTCTGATTTAATCCTGTGAATTTGTTGGCCCGTATCACCGACTTGTGTGCCCAGTCGCTCCAGAAGATGTAGTCTTCAAACACGACGATGCTGTATGGGTGGTACACGTTGGGTACCACTGTACGTCTGCAGGCAAACACAAGCAATGAACATGACATCTGAGAGTAATCTGGACCAATAAGTGTGTCCTGACACAACAAATTGGATATTGAAGGGAGGGTGCCAGTATATGCTGCCCAGAATTGGCAGAACCGTAATTTGTAACAGGAAGTCTGCTGTCTAGGAACATGGGAAAGGTAAACATCAAAGGGTACTGTTTTGAATGTGGGGAAGTTACACATGAAACAGCTTATTAAAGTAACTAAGCACAAATTGGCAGGCAGTAAACCTTCAACAGGCATGTTTTAGTCATAAGAACATAATATTAAATGACAAAAATAAAACCCTCGCTTTAAGTTGCACAAGCATTTAAGTACATCAATCAAACCTGGACTACAGCAGAAAGGATTTTAAGAAGATGGAAGAAGATGAAACTTGGAGAGATGGGAGTGTTGCTGATATTGAGCAGCAGAGGGGAAGAACGGAGCAGACTGCACGGGATGTAGTCCCATTCCACTGAACAAGGAAAAGGCAGAAATCATTGGGATACTCTGTGTGTGAATCTATAAACATTGAAGACACATAACTAGAGACAAAGTCAGACACATAAACTGACCGTCTGCTTCCATTGAGGTCAGCCGACTGAATCGTGTTCATCTTAGCGTCCACCCAGTACAGTTGGTCAAGGACGTAGTCAATGGTCAGTCCATTCGGCCACACCAGGTTGTGCCGGATAATGGTCACTTTGTTCGTTCCATCCATCCATGACCTCTGAATGACAGGGTGCCGACCCCAGTCGGTCCAGAACATCAAACTGGAACATGTCATGCATGGCTGGTCAAAGACGTCACACATGGCTGGAAAAAGTTCACGAATGGCTGGCCAATCATGGCATATGTGTTCTATCAAATATGGCACACATGGTTGGTCAACAATGGTGTACATGGGTAGTCAAATATGGCACATGAGGCTGCACCAAACATGGCCGATAAAACACGTCATGTGTGGCTGGTAAAACAAGTCATGCATGGCCATTCAAATACATCATATGTAGCCGATTAAACACCTCATGCATGGCTGGTCAAACACCTCATCCACGGTTGGTCAAAAACCACATCAATGGATGGTCAAACACCTCATCCATGGCTGGTCAAACACCTCATCCATGGCTGGTCAAAACCTCATCCATGGCTGGTCAAAACCTCATCCATGGCTGGTCAAACACGTCATCCATGGCTGGTCAAACGCGTCATCCACGGCTGGTCAAACACCTCATCCATGGCTGGTCAAACACCTCATCCATGGCTGGTCAAACACCTCATCCACAGCTGGTCAAACACCTCATTCATGGCTGGTCAAACATCTCATCCATGGCTGGTCAAACACCTCATCCATGGCTGGTCAAACACCTCAACCATGGCTGGTGAAACACCTCAACCATGGCTGGTCAAACATCTCATCCACGGCTGGTCAAACACCTCATTCATGGCTGGTCAAACACATGTGGCCAGGCAAACAGGTCATGTGTGATCAGGCAAGCATTTTACACATGGCTGGAAAAATGTCATGGTTGGTCAAACATATCACACGTAGCTAGTCAGACACGTCGTACATACAAACATTCACTGTTTGTACAACTCACCCTTTAGTAGGATAGAGGGCAATTGCTCTTGGTTTATCCACCCCTTCACTGACAACCGGGGTACAGGCGCCCAGGCTGAGGGTACACGCCCACAGGGCATGTGTCTCGAGACTTGTGTAATACAAGTTGGAGGCCACCCAGTCTACAGCAATGCCATCAGTAGGAGTGTCTCGCAACAGGACGCCCGCCTTCTTGGTCGACTCACTCATGTAACGGACAGTATTCTGTAACACCAAGTCATGTATAGTATTCTGTAACATCAAGTAACATAGTATTCTGTAACATCAAGTCATGTATAGTATTCTGTAGCATCAAGTAACATATTTGTGATATCCGAGTAATGTACAGTATAATTGTGACATTCAAATAATGTACAGCATTCTGTGACATCAAGTAATGTACAGTATTCTGTAACATCAAGTCATGTATAGTATTCTGTAACATCAAGTAGTGTCTAGTATTAATGTAACATCAAGTTATGCATAGTATTATGTTACATCAAGTAACATTTTTGACATCCGAGTATTGTACAGTATTTGTGACATTCAAATAATATACAGCATTCTGTGATATCAAGTAATGGACAACATTCTATAAAACTATATAAGTAATGCACAGTATTGTTTCGAGTAATGTACATTATTCTGTGACATCAAGTAATGTATAGTATTCTGTAACATCAAGTAATGTATAGTATTCTGTAACATCAAGTAATGTATAGTATTCTGTAACATCAAGTAATGTATAGTATTCTGTGACATCAAGTAATGTATAGTATTCTGTGACATCAAGTAATGTATAGTATTCTGTGACATCAAGTAATGTATAGTATTCTGTGACATCAAGTAATGTATAGTATTCTGTGACATCAAGTAATGTATAGTATTCTGTGACATCAAGTAATGTATAGTATTCTGTGACATCAAGTAATGTATAGTATTCTGTGACATCACGTAATGTATAATATTCTGTAACATCAAGCAATATATAGTATTCTGTAACACAGCAAACAATCTTGCATAAACTATCAACAACATTTCAACTAGTCTCAAGGAACTATAAAAACACAACATAACATTTATTTGGGAATTTCAAATTGTACCCTTTGTGTGATACGGCTCTATCACTATTCTATATGGCATAAATTGGACCCTGCATTAGTAGCATTTCTTAATGCCGTAGTAAACCAAATCAATGTATTTTTGTTTTACTACATACATACTCACACCCTCAAGGTCATTCCAGTAGACTGTGCCGCGGCTAAAGTCGAAGTCAATCGACTGGATCAGTCCAGTATCGCTTGTGACCACTGTGGTATATGTGTGACCATCAAGTGAAAGACTTCGTAGATTTCCTTCAGTTGTAAAGAGCAGCTCGGCTTCAGGAGCTGTTCAACGAAACATGTCAAGTGTCAATCTACATAAATACAACGGTCATGCCTGTGAAAGCATGTTTGATAAATTTTTACCTTTTAAATACGTCCATTACCGGTACTGCCACTTCAACACTTGTGTGATTTTGTGCCCCCACTTTGCCCAAGTTAACTCAACTGTCTGGACAAGATACACTGTATAAACACTGTGTGCCATGTATATATAGCAATACACCAGTTCACCAGTATCATTCTGACCGTACTTCTAATGTGTTGTACAAACCCTAAATCGATATAGGTTGCCGTGGTAACCCACCTTTTGCCTTGCACACTCTCCCACTGGGCTCCAGTTGGTAGCCTTCTGCACAGCGACACTTGAAGCTGCCTTTTATGTTCACACAGTAATGACTGCAAGGCTTTGCTGCACATTCATCAACGTCTGTGGACATAATTGGCAAAGAACAGTGAGTATACGTAACATATGACAGTGCTTAACAGTGCTCATTAGGGTGCATCCGAATGTATAGTTGACTAACTGCAGTAATCTAGTCATGCTGCATTGATCTTAGTGTGTGTGTGTGTGTGTGTGTGTGTGTGCATGTGTGTGCGTGTGCGTGTGCGTGTGAGTGTGTGTAGGTGAGTGTGTGTGTGTGCATGCAAGCGTGTGTGTAGGTGTGGGGTGTATAGGTGTGTGTGTGTGTGTGTGTGTGTGTGTGTGTGTGTTTGATGTGGTGGTGTGTACATGTACATGATGAGTATGTGTGCATGCTAAACATTAAACAAAATTCACACACTAGCTACACACGTCATTAATTAATAATGCAAGAGTAGTTTGTTAATCATAAACAACTACAAAACAACACAACAATAACAACAAACGTAATCACATACATAACCAACACCTTTCTCAACATTAACTTAACTTAAATTCTATTTACAAAAGAGTAAAACACCGAGATTACTAACGCATTCATTTTCAACAGACGACAACAACAAATAACACTCCAGATAAGAAACTCCCCCTCCACACAGTGCACCGATGGACGTCTCTTCCTCTTACCTTCGCAAGTTTTTCCATCTGGCAGCAGTCGGAATCCCTCGCGGCAGTGACATAAAGCGCCCCTAGGTGTCGCTGTGCACAGGTCGCTGCAGCCAGCGTTGGCGAACATGCACGCGATGCCTGTGGGCGGCAGAAGAGAGAGTAGAATCTCAAAACCAGAACTAGGCATCTGCTCCGTATATGATTAGGGGATCTGGTGGGATTGTGGGAGGAGTGGAGAACAGACCTGTTAATCTACGTAGTGACCCCACCAATAGAGTGTAATGACATAGTCAGTGTTGGTGGTTGGTAACATGTCTAGGACATGTAGGTATTCAGTAACAATACAGTGGGGCCAGTACCAGGTGTCTAAATGTTAACAAGGTGGCCTAGTTCAATCCACACTGCTCCTGCATTATTGCTCTGCATAGGAGAGAATGTGACAGCTGATGCACACAAGATAACATTTTTTACCAATGTCTGCCTGTGCACATGACACTCAGTGTCCCGCACTAACCACACATGGAGCCTTCATCGGAGGAGTCGTAGCAGTCCTCCTTGCCGTCACATGCTTTCGACAGAGGCACACACTCGTGGTTGTCACACTCGTACGCAGAGTCCAAACACTTCTTCTCACTAGATGTCACTACAAACAGATTACGTTAGTAACAATGACAGACTTAGCTGATGACACCGAGATGGGCACCTGGCTCAACTTCAATCTGGAAAGAACTGAGGTGCCATGTTTCTGACATATGTGCCAGTAGGCATGAAGATGACTAAGATTACGCACATTGATATATAGGTTTAGATTAATGTGAAGATGGTCAAGAATTTTTCAAAATCAAGACATTTTCCGTTTAATGTAAAGAACTATGTACACATGCGATGTGTATTTGATTATGTTGTAAGACAGCAAAAGTACGGGAAAACTGAGGAGACGAATGGGGAAAGACGTGGACAAGTGGATGGGAACATAATTTTGGGGAGTGGGAAGACTGACAAGCAAGCATGACATCTACAATCAGTCCATCAAGACAGCTATCCATTTTCAAGATGGCTATCCTTTTTCTTGGTCGGCACTCTCAAAAACATATCAAAGTAATGAAAAGAAATAACATCACATCTAAGGAAAAGACAAAATGTTATCACTGGACTTGCCTGGAGTGCTACTGGTCAGTGGGGTTGTAGTGGTCGATGGCGGTTTGGTGCCACACAACTCGACCTCCTCGTCTGAGCCGTCGTCACAGTCATTCTCTTGATCACACGTCCAGCGCTCCGGGATACACAGGGCCGGGTGTCGACACCGGAACTGTGTCGGCTCGCACGTCACCAGCGTCGCTGACATAGCAAGACACAAAGATGTCATCAGTCAAAGTCACCAATGTCACTATTAACACGGACAAAGCCACCAGTGTCATTAACAAGAACAAGAACAAGATGAACGTTGCAAAAGGGGTAATCTATTGGGGGTGAACAAACACCAACACTTGGCACTTCTTTGAAGGCAAACTCATGTGACAATCTTGACCTTTAAGTGCAAGTTTGCTGCTGATGAGACTACTTACTACAGTTGACCTCGTCCTCCCCTCCGTCACAGTCCTTCTCTCCATCACACGTCCAGTTGGACGGGATACAGCCACTGACACAGTGGAAGATGTTGGGGCCGGTGCAGTCGTTCTGCACAGCACCTGATACACACAATAAAAGTTGAAAAAAGGCTTGTTCTTATATAGCGCAGTATCCAGTCCTCAGGACCGTTCAAAGCGCTTTACACTTTACTTCCCTGACAGACCTGTTCACTCAGAAACCATCTCGTCTTCTCTCGGAAGCATCCAGCCATATGCTACAATTAATGGGCGAAGGCTGCTCGAACACATATCCACCACTATCTATAGCCAGGAACTCATTTATACAGCTCGTAGTCGAGAGTCCAAAGCTCTACCCCTGAGCGATTGCGCTCTAGACTGACATTTCTCATCTACGTATATTTTCAGACTGTATAAGGAACATTTTCGTAAAACTGGGGAAGAAATTAAGTGTATTCACGGAGTCAGTTTTCATTTGCTTTGCATTTTTTAAGACAACAAATTTACTCCCAGTTTGGATAATGCAGTTCGGAATTATGTTGAAACAACGTTTCCGGTGTTTGTTTTAGATTGAACAGTCTATGGTATGAAATGAAAAACACCTTAGTTATTTCTTTGCTGCCTTTATAAATAACAATATTAATATGTCTTACTTGATATACTGTCAGGAGCAATACTATTTGTGGTGCTTCATATGTTGAAATACATAAAAATGGTAGAATTGCAATAAATAATAAAACAAATAAAAAAATCTGAATATATATAATTAAAACATTAGTGGTAATAAGAATAAAATAAATAAATACATACTAAACATGTCTAAACAAACTATTAAATTAATATCTATATAAGCAGTTCATAAAAAATACACATTAATGATTATCAATCTAGCATAATAATTATAATATAAAAAATAATATTAATAAATAAATATATGTGATTACCGTGTAATAATGAAAATAACAAACTTAGTAAACCATTTAACATAAAACAGCACACTTGAGGAATATGTCTGGAACGTCGCACCACAGTAATACCCTGCTCGTTAAACTAGTAATTTCACATTTTAATGTCATCATAAATGAAGCGTACCACAGGACTCCTCGTCAGAGTTGTCGCCGCATTCGTCGACTCCATTACACTTCCACCGCTCGTCAATGCAGCGTCCATTCCCACAAGGCCATTGGCCAAGGCCACATGTCATCCCTGCAACCAACATGTCATGTTGCCGTCAAACCTGTCACACCAGTGTGGGTTCAGCTATAACGATTATTTTTAATCAACAAATGATAAGTTTAAAATATTTTATTTTAATATAATTATTACATTTGTTTTGCGAAATTGTTTTTTCTGATTAATAGTGTCTACTGTATGTTTGTTAATAATTGGATTTGTATTTCACTGGTTTCGGGTTATTTGTTGAGGAAAATAAACTGGGATTTGAAAACAAGATCATAAGGTAAACATGCCAAAATAACACAATTACTGACAGGATTTTATGTACACTGGTAGTCAGGTTGTTTTGGGTCATTTGCAGATTTGTAGAAGATTATAAACATACAAGAAATGCTACAGACATCGTATGAAGGCAAGTACAGTGTAAAGAAAAAAATGGCGTAGTATCCAGTCCTCAGGACTGTTCAAGTGCTTTACACTTTATTTCCATGAGAAACCTGTTCACTCAGACACCATCTGGGCTTCTCTGGGAAGCATCCAGCCATATGCTACAATTAATGTGCGAAGGCTGCTCATACACATATCCACCACTGCTTATAACCAGGTACTCATTTATACAGCTGAGTGAACTGGAGCAATATAGAGTGAAAAACTTGCCCAAGGTATTAATACTGCAGCACAGGATTTCGTAGTCGAGTGTATGAACAGGGAGAGAAGTGGAGAATGATTTGTATGTACGTTTCATTGATTACACAAACACACTCGACCGTTGATCATGAAGAAATTATATCACTGATTGAGAGTGAACACTGACGAGAAGAATCCGAGTATATGAAGACATTTTAACATGAAGCTTGAGCGTACATTACGAAGATGAAGACTGAAGGAAACAGACCCAGAATAAATAATAGATATCTAATTTGTCGATAGGGTGTGTATAATAACCAAAACATCACTGCTGCACTTTAGAAACAACGTTACGTTACGGAACTCTTTGGTTAACCTGCTCCACAATCTCGGATTTTCTGAGGATATTGGCACTAAAGAATGATTTATGATTGCTACTGTTGAGTTCACCTGCGTTGCAGTTAGGCACCTCATCTTCCATATTGTCGCAGTCTGGGTCTTCGTCACAGTACCACGTCGACGGGATACACTTGCCACTCTCACACCGGAACTCCGTCGAGAGGCACGTGTTTGTCTCACAGTCCTTCTCGTCCGTTCCATCATCGCATTCACTCTGTCCATCGCACTGCCACTCGAGGGGGATGCATCGTGCCCCGTTATCACACATGAACTGGTTCGCCAGGCAAACACTCGCCTCAACTACACAAACAGTACAATCAGCGTCATGTGATTTTTCTAAATGTGTTATGTGGATGCTGTTAACAGGAACACAAAATTATAAAATGTTTTCAATAATATTATAACAAATATGTGTGCTAAGCTAACATTAAGTAGATCAATGGTAAATGCAGAAACATAAAACCAATGGGTGGATGATTCAGTTTCTTAATTGTTACATCATCTCTGCTCTAGGTTATTTGGTTTGGATCCCAGATACATATTGATTGATGTGTGTTGTCTTCAGATACACCTTCATTTCAGTCAAACTATCAATCTTCAGACATACACAGATGTCCAGAAAAGGCAGTAAATATGTACTATATGTATATATATACCAATTCCTTAACATGTGCATTAGAGGTAACTTTACATACAACTGCACACCTCATATTGGTTTGGGGGCTGAACCAGTGCTAAAGCAATAATATTTCTTGGCACCTCGAGAAGCAAAGGGTTAACTGTGTCTGTCACCTCGAGAACCAAAGTGTTAACTGTGTCTGTCATAAAACGTACCACACCCGACCTCGTCTGAGTTGTCACCACAGTCGTTGTCCCCGTCACACAGCCACTCCTTGTTGATGCACGCTCCATTGGTGCACGTGAACTCATGCTCACTGCACGGAACTGTGAGAGAGATAGTGAAAGTAAAGGTGTAATAGTGAAAGTAAAGGTGTATTCTTATACAGCGCAGTATCTAGTCCTCTGGACTGGTCAAGGCACTTTATACTTTACTCCCTGGCAGACCTGTTCAATCTAACACCATATCGGCTTCTCGGGAAGCATTCAGCCATGCAGAAATTAATGGAATAACAGCAGGGAACAAACAAAACATCTATGTACTTCATTCAAGTTCCATGATTGCAGAAGTAATTTATTTGTATAAAAAATTAGGGATTTAAACAATTATTTTGATGAGTAGGCAGAGATCTAATATACTTGAACGTAATGGTTTCATCCAGTGCCAAAAATGTGTAAGTTTGAAAAATAAAATAAAATAGAGCAGCTCCGTGCTCATTGAATCATGGTCACATGTCCTCTAAATGGTACGTTCTTATGTTTGGGCAATGGTTGATCAAAGCATTTCAGTCCCCCTTTAATTGTCTCACAAACAAGGAGACTGCCATTGCTGACACAGACGCTACTGTTGACAGTGTGTCCTACTGCTGACAGCGTGTCCTACTGCTGACAGCGTGTCCTACTGCTGACAGTGTGTCCTACTGCTGACAGTGTGTCCTACTGCTGACAGTGTGTCCTACTGCTGACAGTGTGTCCTACTGCTGACAGTCTGTCCTACTGCTGACAGTCTGTCCTACTGCTGACAGTCTGTCCTACTGCTGACAGTCTGTCCTACTGCTGACAGTCTGTCCTACTGTGTCCTACTGTGTCCTACTGCTGACAGTGTGTCCTACTGTGTCCTACTGCTGACAGTGTGTCCTACTGCTGACAGTGTGTCCTACTGTGTCCTACTGCTGACAGTGTGTCCTACTGCTGACAGTGTGTCCTACCTCTGCACAGCTCGAGGGCCTCGTCCTCCCCCTCGTGACAGTCCTGGGTGCCGTCACACAGCTTCACACTCGGGATACACTTGTCCAGACAACTGAACTCATTGTCCCCGCACTGGGACGAGTCTACAACAGCCGTATGCCTTCAACACACTCAAGATGACATTTTTACACAGATCCTGTCCTACGTTGACACCTGTCATACTAATTACAAGTTAGTGATAAAGACAGGTGAAAATCACTACAGAATATGGGCATTTTGTATGTGATTAATAACAAATGTGTTTTAGTAAATAGATTACCAAGACTGTATTATTAAAACTGCATTGTGATAGTGTTATTTTAATATTAAATAATCGACAACTGTATAGTAGTAAGCTAATCTATCTATATTATTAACAACACTAGATAACATTGCTACTTCTCCATATGGCGTGAAATGCCATGAACCGTCTTGGACTATACTCGGTCAAATAAAATGCACTATTGTGCTTAAGACAGAAACACATGAACACGTAGGACAACGCGACCGTTTGTTCTTACCTGCACAGGTGTGTTGGTCTTCTGCGAGAGCCGTGCCAGGTGGGCACATACAGGTGTACTTCATGGCTGCCCGCTTAGCCAGACACAGGTGAGAGCAGCCCCCATTGTCTTTACTGCACCCATTCTCACCTGCAGACACAAACACATCAGATTTAAAAACACACAGGTAAAAAGCAAGTGTTTACATAGCATGGTATCCAAAACTTGGGTCTGTTCAAAGCACTTTACACTGCGTTCCATTGCACAGCTATTCCATTTGAACACCATATCAAATACTTTGGGGAGCCTCCAGCCATGGTGAAATTTAGGCACAAACATTTGTGCATACATATCCTCCACTGTTTGTAGCCAGGTACTCAATCATTCAGCCGAGTTATCTGGAGCTATGCAAAATGAATTTTACCCAGGTTTGAAATGGCAGTGTAGGATTTAAACATGGGTACTCTCAGAATCTAACTGAGGGTCGACTGCTTCAGCCAATGCACAACATACGCATATGGTTATAATTTAGCACTTTCGATTGGTTCCAACCTGATTGGTTTAAATGGCTTCTTGAATAAAAGTAGTTTTTGCTATGCTATACATAGCATAACAGCAAACATACTTGTAAAAGAAACTGACCAAAAATACAATAGCTGTATGTGCAACATTTTGAACAAGGCAGGCTTTACACACAAAATTAATGGTTTTCACTATGTAGTGTTCTTACCAAAAACATGTTTTACATAATAAAAAATGATCACCATACACAATTCATCAGTAGCTTGAACAAACAAACAAATTGTCGACAGAATCAATCAGAACAATACTAGTAGTAATTACCCTGCAATTGATTGTCCCCAGTGACAGCGATGATCCCCATCAGGTCGGCCATGTCAAGGTCAAGGGCACCTGGATTCTTGCCGTCCTCTTTGTCAGCAAAGTGGATGGACGTTGTCCGCCAGTCTGTCCAGAAGACAGTTGACCGTAGAATGGACAATGAGTAGGGATGTGGGTTCAGTCTGTAATCAACGGGTCATAGATCATCAGCCTGACGGTTCGTTGGTACATTTTAGGGACGAATGCTTATAGTGATTTTTGGATAGCATTGGACTCACAGCAGTGAGAAAACTTTACCACTAACCATATTTTTTGACAACCAATTTTTTTTCAGTGAAAATGACCTAAGACAAACCACTATAAAACAATGATTATACAACTCGGGAGAATGAACGTTTCATAAAATGTGAAAGTGAAAATCACAACTCTAGAAAACACTAAAAGTGGACGTTAACATCTTCAGGCTTGCAATGTATGTTCTCAATGCTGCACTAGATATTTCTTAATTTAACCTCTTAAAAGATTACATCGAACCTTGTGACAACGCGGCGATCATAACCATCAAATCTGGCAGATTCGATGATGCCTCTCTGAGCGTCTGTCCAGTAAATACGGGCTTTGGCAATGTCAAGGACAATGTTGTTCGGCCAACCGAGACGTTCGGCCACGTAGACACAGTCGGTCCCAGCCAGGTCACAGTGCTTGATGGATGCGTGGTGGCCCCAGTCACAGAAGTACAGAGAGCTACAACACCAACGGTCAATACAGAGAGCTACAACACCAGTGGTCAAGTACAGAGAGCTACAACACCAACGGTCAAGTACAGAGAGTTACAACACCAGCGGTCAAGTACAGAGAGCTACAACACCAACGGTCAAGTACAGAGAGCTACAACACCAACGGTCAAGTACAGAGAGCTACAACACCAGCGGTCAAGTACAGAGAGCTACAACACCAGCGGTCAAGTACAGAGAGCTACAACACCAGCGGTCAAGTACAGAGAGCTACAACACCAGCGGTCAAGTACAGAGAGCTACAACACCAACCAGCGGTCAAGTACAGAGAGCTACAACACCAACCAGCGGTCAAGTACAGAGAGCTACAACACCAACGGTCAAGTACAGAGAGCTACAACACCAACGGTCAAGTACAGAGAGCTACAACACCAATGGTCAAGTACAGAGAGCTACAACACCAACGGTCAAGTACAGAGAGCTACAACACCAGCGGTCAAGTACAGAGAGCTACAACATCAGCGGTCAAGTACAGAGAGCTACAACACCAGCGGTCAAGTACAGAGAGCTACAACACCAGCGGTCAAGTACAGAGAGCTACAACACCAATGGTCAAGCACAGAGAGCTACAACACCAGCGGTCAAGTACAGAGAGCTACAACACCAGCGGTCAAGTACAGAGAGCTACAACACCAGCGGTCAAGTACAGAGAGCTACAACACCAGCGGTCAAGTACAGAGAGCTACAACACCAGCGGTCAAGTACAGACAGCTACAACACCAGCGGTCAAGTACAGAGAGCTACAACACCAGCGGTCAAGTACAGAGAGCTACAACACCAACGGTCAAGTACAGAGAGCTACAACACCAGCGGTCAAGTACAGAGAGCTACAACACCAACGGTCAAGAGGAATATCTGACCTCTCTCTGTGGTCAGTATGTATATGTATGCCTGTATAACCAATGGACATGAGGAATATCTGACCTCTCTTTGTGGTCAGTGTGTATATGTATGCATGTTTGTGTATATGGTTTACAGGTATTCATCTACAACCAATGGGAAAGAGCACCATTTACGTTCTTGGAATATCTTACTTTAAAATATACGCAAACAAACAAGTAAAAACTGATAAGAAAATATACACAAAAGAAGAAAGTTAATTCAATATAGCTAAATAAAATTGTCATCTTCTGTGAGCCATGTCTGTTACATGCATTATCAATAAGTGCCCCCCAACACCACATTTTTTATTCTCAAGCATCCTCGGGATCTTCCCATTAATTAACTGACCTAAACTGCTTTATCTGAAATAAATTACTTCTACAAGAATAAAAGTTTGATAAAATTCAAAAGGAAAATGTTATTTAAAAAGTTTCACTGTGCGCTCCCGGAGGACCGCAGTGCATTCTGTTGTATCCACAACAAAGGCCTGGAATACACTTCCAAACAATATCAGAGCCAGCGCAACAGTCTGTGTCTTCAAGACAGCATTGAAGACACATCTTTTTAAAGATTACTTGGAGTGATACATGTGGAGTTTCCCTGGACATGTTCTGGACTGTATACATTTTATGACACTAACTAATTTTTTTAAACTATTTTATTATTATTATTGTATAATTATTTTAGGAACTTTACTTTAAACTGTTTTTATTACTACTTTATTTAATGTTAATTATACCATTTTTTTGTCTAAAAAAGGTGGCTTTATTGGCATTAATAGTATTGTTTTAACATGATGTTTTATATGTAAAAGCGTCATGAGCGCCACCACGTGGCAGATACCAGCGGTATACAAATTGCCATTATTATTATTATTGTGTGCAGGAAATCAGCCAGTTCAAGGTTGCCATGACAATAATACAAAGAACAAATTAAGACAAACATAGCCACTCACCCATGCAGAGGGTCTACAGCTATTCCACGAGGCTTTTCAAGATCTTTGTCAATAAGAATCGTCCTTGTCGATCCATCCAGTCGCGCCACTTCTATGACACTCTTCAAGCAAACAGGCAAACGTAAGTTCTTATGTAAGACTCCATGAGTCTGGAATGAGCACAGATGCTGTAGAATACCTCTGAGGGATGCAACATTTGGGAATTTCTTATCCAATTCCTGTGCTCAAGTTTTGAATCGCTACACTGAGTTATTTAATTTGCCACAGCTGTTTGCCACATTAAAAACTCATCCTTCTGGGTATATTTGGAGCTACTTAGATTATATTAATTTCCACAGGGTATTATAGTCACTATCTTGCTGCATCTGCAAGGCTTATGTGTATATACAGAATCCTAGCTTTACATAGCACATCATGCTGCAACTACTGTCTATAGCCAGGTACTCATTTGTACAGCTGAGTGAATTAGAGCAATGCGGAATATCCATATTTGCACAAGGTTCAAAAAGGCAATAAGAGGCTGTGAACCCAGAATACTGACAGAGTGATACTCCATCCACTATGCCACTGTGCCCTCTGGCCTAGATCACACATACCTTCTGTGCATCTGTCCAGTAGATGTTTTTAGCAATCCAGTCCACAGCCAGGCCCTCCACTGTGCCTATGTTCCGGTAGGCAATCACTTGGCTAGAAACAGACAGATGTACTAAACCAGAGCAAAGCAGTCACCATTTTCCAAAGCTACGAACCATATGTGGGAAGGCTGGAGGCTTCAGTATGCTTAAAACACTGCTGAGGCCTACTTGGTATTATTGGTACAAATCAAGGATGGGGTCAAATACTTTGAAATGTATTTAAATACAAATACAAATATTCTTGAAGGTTCAAATACAAATACTTTTAAATGCAATAGTATTTTAATGCAAATGCATTAGAAAGTATTTCAAATGCATTAGAAAGTATTTCAAATACTTTTTCAAATACTTTTCAAATAATTTTCAAATACATTATTATAGGTAAAAGAAAATCAAATCATATCATCTAGTTTATGGCGATTCCTAGTTTATAGCCATAATTAATGCATTGCACTTGCAACGACAGCCAGACCAGTGCTAGGGAGTCTTGTTATTGCTAACTACATCAGTGACAACTGACACAGAAACCTTTATATTCAAAGGTAAATGCCATAAGTTGTTTGTTAAGCCAGGAAGTTCACAATAAAATGCCTATGTTGCCCTCGGAAGAGACAATGCTATTGACTGCTAGGATCTTGTGAGGAAGTGTGACAGAACAATCTGATTGTTTTCAACCCTCACGCCCAATGGATCCAACTCCAGTAGGCAAAGCATAATTGTTATTAGCCTCAGGTACAACACCTAGACGCAGACAAGACCGACCTGTCATTAGTGTTGTTTAGTTGCATTCTCACGATGACGTCCTTTGACACATCACTGTAGAATAGGGCCTGACTTGACCAGTCAACGTCCATACTGACCACGTTCTGAAGGCCTGTGATTGGCAGAGCCTCCTCGGCCCGCCGGCCAATGGTAGCAGGGTACAGGCGGATTATCTGCTGTTTGCGAGCAACCAGCAAATAGGGCGTTTTGAGGTCACCTGCAGGGGCATGCAGTAGACATGGTTGTATGAATTATTAATTATTAATTACACTTTAAAAACATATTGTCAAAGTTGTGTATGCATGTATTATTGTACATATATGTACTTATGTATACCTAATAATGTCATATACATTACAATAAATTAATACTTTATTATTATACCTTGCGGGAAATTCATCTCGTGTGTTATTATGCCAGGAAATAAAATAAATGTACATATAAATAAATATATAAATAAATATATTACAGCTGTAATAATAAATAAAATAAATAAATATATTATTGATTACTTAAATAAATACATTATATATATTATATATATATATATATTATATATATTATATATATTATATATATTATATATATTATATATATTATATATATATATTATATATATATATATATATATATATATATATCAGAGCTGTAACAAGTACATTTATTTTGTACTTGAGTAAAAGTAAAAGTAACTCTAGAAAAAGCTACTCAAGTAAAAGTACTTCTAGAAAAATGTACTTGAAGTACAAATAAAAAGTAAAAACTTGTACTTGAAGTAAACACAAAAGTACTTTTCTCCTGTAATTATCTAAAATGACCGATGCAGCCAACAGTTGTGAATAAAACAAAATATTCACAATATCATTTAGCATATATACCAAGCTGATATAATTTTCTTTAGTAATATTTTATTCGCTGCATAATAGATAAATGTTTTAACAGTGTGAAATATAAGTATCACAGTGCAAACAGCACTACACACAGGCTGTAAATAGCCTACATCATGTTTAATTACTAACACGACTACAACAACCATCGTATTAATAAGTAGAAGATATACACGTTAGTACAGGGTTGTTAACATTGTTGTCATCTTGGACGTGTGACGAATTTTTTTCATTTGTGATATTTGACGAAGGTCTAGACCATGTGGTTACAACATTCTTTTCATAATAGTTATGCCTTCATGTGTAATTGCAACATTTATTTCAAAAGACTAATGTAAATATGTATAGAAACTGATTTCACTACGTTATACACACTGATCTGTATTATAGATATATAGGCCTACAGATGATAAAGATCGGCAGGTTTGCGGTGGGCGATAATGGGGAACTCTCGTTATACAACTAGCATGTGCCATTCACAAGGATCATGTAAAGTTAACAAACTGTGTCAACAACAGGCAAGACACAAGAAGATAGTAAGGCAGCTGTTTTTACTTGTCTGGTCAAAATAAGGAGTTACATAATTCTTGGCCATTGTTGTCCGAGCGGCCCAGTCAGGGCAACCAGCACAGCTGGTTGTGGTCATGCTGACACCTAATTCAGGCTCAGCGCCATACCTTAAGATTGCAATTACATCACCGAATTCATCACGTAACAAAAGAAATCCGCCCAGTCCGGGACATTTAACACGTCTGTCTCTGCTTATCTGTTATTTCTATTTGTTGTTTCCTGTGACATTTTAAAATAAATCTACGCTGACGGAAAACAGTGCCGCACGTGCTTCTGACACAGATCATTCGCGGAACTTTTTAGGAGCTTCATAAATTTAATAAAGAAATTATGAGTACTTCGTTACATTTAGAAAAAGTACTCACATTTGTACTTCGTTACAAGTAAAAGTACTTCCCCAAAAAGTAAACTTTTCTACTTAAGTAAAGTAACGAAGTAAAAGTACTTCGTTACATTACGGCTCTGATATATATATATTATATATATATATATAATATATATATATATAATATATAATATATATATATATATATATATATATATATATATATGCAATATATATATATATATACATATATATATATTACATATACATATATACACAGACATATATGCACATTTGAAATGGCTGTACAGGCATGCATATAAATGTGTGTATCTTTTAGAAGATCTTTGCACTGGTAAAAAGTGACCTTGCACTATGACCTGGGATGACCCTGTACCTTCACAGCTGTGTTCGTCGGCCGCCAGCACATTGCCATCTGGACAGAGACACGTGTACGACTTGCGCATGTTGAGCACGCACAAATGGCTGCACTTGTTGTGGGCGCAGTGATTCGTACCTGGGAGACAAAAAAAAAATCAATTTTTGGCAAGCACAATTGGTATGTTTAATGAAATGGCAGCAAAATGCAACATGTATTGCTCTAGAATGGTACAGAATATAAAATATGTAGCTATGTGATTTAACAATATATTAGTTCCTTAAATACTTTGGAGGATCGTAGGCTAATTATCCAAGAAATCAAATGAACAGAGTGAATTTGGGTGATTGGACCCTAGCACTGGGGAGAGGATACTGTTACGAATCCCCAATGGTAATAATGTTATTATTATTATCACCAGCATTTCGAAAGCACTATATGTCCTGGACCAGCTTGTTCATAGGTACTTACACAAATTATGAAATGTACATGGAACCATCAAATGAATATTGAAAAAATGTAAGTATTAATTAAAATTAATAAGTTTATATCAATATTATATTATAATAAAATTAATAAGTTTATATATATACGTTTCTAAAAATAGTAAGACACGTAAATAATTATGGTAAATAAAAAGTAGAACATAGAAATGATTATATAACTTAAAATTATAATAAAAAATTAATTTAATTAATTAAATTAATTCATAAAACATATGCTCATAAATATATATATATATATATATATATATATTATAAAGCGCAATTTCCATTAAACGCTCAAAGCGTTGTACAAGCCTAATAACCAAAACATTCAATGTAGCAGATATAAGCACAGTAACAGTTCCTCAGCGGGTGTCAAGCATTTAAACAAACAACTTTTAAGGACAGTCAAAATTAGCATATCAACATATGTTCATCACTATTCCACAGCGAGTAAGAGGAGACAGAACCTACCCGGACTCTGCAGCACGGAGTGATAGATGTGGAGTCCAAGAGGCTGTTGAAGGTTATCCACGACGTGACGCAGATTCTTCCCGGAGAACTTCCCGGCGGCCAGGATACTCCCAAGGAACCAATCGCTCCAGAACACAGTGTCACCAAAGACGGCCACCGAGAACGGATGATGGATGTTTTGTGCGAGGACGACCTTCAATCGGCAGAAATTAATTTAATACTTTTAAGGGATGGTCTCCAAATGTCAGTGTAAGGGATGGCGTCAGAATAATAATAATAATAATAAAAAATACAGTATTTATCTACGCCATATATCTAGCAATAAAACCATTCAGAGGTGCATTACACTTTACATGAATATACAGATTACCTAAAAATAAAAAAAATAAAAAGTTCACCAAAACTGTTAGTGGTTTTGTATTGGTTCAACCACCACCCACCACCACCCACCACACCCCACCAATAGATGTGTGATTTTTAGTAGTCCAAAATATTTTCCAAAACCACAGCTAACAGCAAACATTATACATAATAATTATATAAAATATCTCTTGTAAACTGTCAACAACATTTCAATGCTACAAAGCTCACATCACTTGCTGATAAAAACTTGATTTATGTAGCTATGTCACAAACACCTAGTTCTGTTTATGACATGACGAAATACAGATATACTGATGATGAATTAACACGTGCCATTCTGTTTGTTCCGTCCATGTTAATCTGAATTAACATGTACCATTTGTTTGTTCCGTTCATGGTAATCTGAATCAGCACGTACCATTATATTTGTTCCCTCCATGTTATTCTGAATTAAAACGTACCATTCTGTTTGTTCTGTCCATGTTAATCTGAATTAACACGTACCATTCTATTTGTTCCATCCATGTTAATCCGCTCCAGTCTGTCTAGACTGGCGTCCACCCAATACACCGTCTGGAGTGGATAGTCCAGCGTGAGTCCATTGGGCCAGACGATCTCTGTCGACACCAGAGCTTGGCGACTCTGTCCATCCATGCCACAGCGCTCTATCTTGGCGTGTAATCCCCAGTCACTCCAGAACAACATCCTACAAACAACTCAAATCATCAACTGGCGGTGCCCAAATGAAACCACAACTCGATCAATGTGTAGCAGCAAAACTGAGACAGGTGTATTATTTATGTCAAGTTTATTGTTGTCAATTGTATGTTATAAAATGTGAATGTGAGTTATATATGTACATGTCTGAAAGTTACTGAAAATCATGATGACATGGTGAAGTAATATTTTCACTTACCAATGTCATTTCCTATGTAAGGTCATTCCAAACTGGGGTTGGGTCATGCATTAACGAATACAATGGATTCCAGAAACTGCCACACCATATTTCTTCAGATTTTTCAATAATTTTCCCACCTTATGTCAGTGAAAATTTTATAGTACACCTTACCAGGCCAGTGAGAAATTGATAACATGTGTTAACGTACCAGTCTAATGACCGAAGCTTCACCATTCAACCAAACCATATGTTCACATAAGTAATCAACAAGCAACGGAATAGGTTCCTATAATCACATTTAGCAACATGAGAACACAGCCGTCCTACCCTGTATGTGGGTCCACTACGATAGATCTTGGTTTCTCGATGTTGCTCTCAATAAGGATCGAACACACAGTGCCATCTAGTGCACAGACTACAACCTTGGGAATGCCAGAGTCGATGATGTAGAGTCTCCTCGCCACCCAGTCTACATCCACACTTTCTGGGGTAGTCAGTCCTGGGGGCACACAACAGACAGAAGGGTGATGTCAGTAACCAACTACCCCTTATAGTGCGGCAATGTATGAGTGTTAACCAATTTAAGGTTGCACTCAAGACATCTTTTCACAGATTATTATTTTGACAATCGATGATTGTAATCAATTATCTATTCATCCATCTATTTTATTTTATTTATTATTTTAATTATTACATGTCTTTACCATTTTATTTATTTATCACATATTTATATATATATATTTAAATACACTGTACAGTTGTGTGCTAATTTATGTTTGTATTTTAAGGTGACATGGTTGTCTTTATTAGCATATGCACATCTTATCAAAGTAGTATTGTAATAGCGTTTTATTTATCTATTTATTTTTATTATTATTTTAACTCAATTATGAAGAATCATTGTAAAGCACCCCAGAATAATTGTTTGGATGGGGCACTATATAAGAAATAAATTATTAGTATTAGTAGTATAAATCAGGTAATTATAATAATCATCAACATAAATTATTTCCAATTCAGAGAGATGAAAAGAATATAGAATTAAACATGGAATTGCACAAATATTTAATAAGGATATATGGAAATAAGAGCTAGAGGTTCTGGATTAAATGCAAAATGTTGAAAGAATTTAATCAGGATAATAAATGCAAATGCAAAATACATGCAATATAATAAATCACTGGTAGGTCACAAAAATTGGAAACGTGTAACGCAGAGTTAAATGGGTGTCTGTCTCTCTGGCTGGGTAAAAATAATTCACTACAAATGGAAGAAAGCTATCATTGCACAAACCCATTTTGATGACAGCTGTCACATTTTTTCCTGTTGGGCTACTTGATTTGACATTCTTCTCATCAACATCACACCAGAATACACGGTTGGTCTCTAAGTCGTAGGCTGAAAGTTCATAATAAATTGCATTCTATGCAAACCACAAAAAACAATAACCAAATTATACAATAATACAATAAATTTAGTGTTACAATGTCCCATTAAATTATCAATTTTCATCAATGAGAAGACGTTTTGTGCTCCTTTTAAATTAAACCTTACAGTTTTATAAAAGGCGACTATACCTATGTCGACTGGGTGGTTATAATGTGTTTGAATAACCCCAAATTATACAATAATACAATAAATTTAGTGTTACAATGTCCCATTAAATAAATTAGAAATTTTGGTCAACGAGAAGACACTGTTTTGTGCTCCTTTTAAATTAAACCTAAGTTTGATAAAAGGCGTCTATACCTATGTCGACTGGGTGGTTATAATGAGTCTGAATGACCATCTGTTGCCTTGTCTTCAGTGATACCCTCATTATTTGGGACTGCGTCGAGTAAAACAAGATGGCGCTGGTCGCGTCCGTGGGGAGACAGCGACGAGCGTCCGCCTGGAGGGTGTAGCCGGAGGCGCACGAACACCAGAAGCTTCCGGCAGTGTTAGTGCAGTAGTGGCTGCATGCAGGGGGGTCGGCAGCGCACTCGTCAACATCTGAAAAGTTTAATTGTTAGCAAACTAATTCTTGTCTGAACAGCAACTAATATTTGTTTTGTTCTTCTCTATCTCATTTCAATTTTACTGTGGGCAATATCAGCTACTTGGAACTATTAGTAAATTCAGTGGCAAACTAGTCCCACTAAATTCCACTCTTCTTGTCAGTTGTAATTACCCATCTCGGCCAATTGACAGACAGGTGTCCCTATATAGTCTTTTATAGACCCCTCCTGCTAGTTTGTCTTCAATTCATGACTCACAAATGGGTCATCTCAAAGTTTATTATTTTCTCTGCTATGCATGCTGGTAAACAAACCATCATTCATCCATCCACTGCAGTTCAATTCTGGGCATTTACTGAATTTATTACAAACACCTCGAGGTCAGCACAATTCATACCTGAGCAGGTCTCATTGTTAGCGTCAAGAGCATATCCCTCGCGACAGTAACACAGGGGTCCTGTGGGCGTGGCGTGGCATTCGTGCCCACACAAACGAGGCGTGCAAGTCTCGTTACATAAGCCACCTTCATCACTGCCGTCGCTGCAGTGCGTCGTCCCGTCACAGAGGAACTTTATCGCAAAACACTGGTCTGACACAGCACACTGATAGTACCCCTTCTCGACTGTGCACAACTGGGCTGCAGCTGCCAACAGAAGTTTAATGAAAACAAACTGCAAAGAAATGCTCACGATATCACACGACTGACAAGGGTCAATCTTATTGGTTTTCGCTACCAGCTATGAACGTAGCTAAATATTTGACGTATTATAGCCATATCACAGAGATCTACCTAGATCGCATGACTACCACACCAAAAAATGTTTTACACCACTACACAAATTAATGTTCTACCTAGATCGTATGACTACCACACCAAAAAAATATTTTACACCACTACACAATTTAATGTTCTGGCTCACTATGTTTACTCAAAAGCCAACTTCTATATTCATATTCATCTGATTTACCAACAGGTATCACATACCATAGATCACATACCATAGATCACATACCATAGACGTGTCCGTAGGCAACATATTTAAGGAAGATATATATTTTTTAAACGAGAACCGTTACTTACAGTGGGGCATACTGCTGTTAATAGTATTCAGTACACAATATAACAGATGAGCGAAACTTATTTTAATTATGAAAATCAGGTCAATGAAATCATGGGAATGGTTCCCTAAAGCCAACCTCTCTCCATACCAGTATCACAATCTTTTTCATCAGACAAGTCATTGCAGTCATTTGTTTTGTCACAGCGCCATTTCTTTGGGATACATTGGTGGTCGGCCACGCAGGTGAACTCCTGGTCTGAGCAAGATACAGGCACTGCAACCCACAGGCAGTTCAAATTACAGAACATAATCAAAACCACATAACCCAATATGCTTATTCATAATATTAAAAAACAATAACATTTTAATACACTTGATACACCCTTTCTAGTATCACCATGGCCATGATGCTACTTAGCCTTAGGAGATTAACTGTTTAATTTAAAAGTTAAATAAACGAATAACTGTTTACATTTGATGACATCATCATGATGTTTTAACACTGAAAGTAAACACATTCTTTGCAGCCAATGCAGATATATCAGATGCCTAATGAAAAGTAATATCACCTGTTGTTCTACCATGGAGTCTGTTCAACTATTTTACTTAAAATTAGTGTAGGCCCTATTTACTAGTTACTGCCATACTGGAATAAATAATTTTGGGGATTTGCAAAAAAGTGCATGGATAAATTTACTGAAACTTTATTGTAATTTGTTTAGCCTAAAGCATCGACACAGCGTGGCTGCCTGGCTACCAGTGATAGTGGCACTGAACATCGACTGTTGACATGACGATCTTGGACTTGACTGTTGCACACTGTCAGTGTCACTAGTCTAGTCTAGAACCACCGCCAGGCAGAACTCCAGAAGTCAACGACCACAGCCACAGGCACAGACCGGGCCCCGGGGAACGCGCCGTATACATGATCGGGGCACATGCAATTCGCGACGTCCTTTTCGCCCGGATGTCGGCAAATATACAGTACGTATTTTCAGGTGAAGCCATGTGCAAACCGTTTTGTTAAAAAGCCTGCGCCATAGTGATAGGCATAGACATTCACGGTCATTCGTAGCTCGGAAAATCAAAACTGACTTGACAGAAAAGGGCAAACCACATTCCAGTTGAACCCGCTCGATATATCGGGTAGTTGCACCATCAAAGCAACGGACAACGCGAATTATTTTGTACAACATAATCGTGTTACATTTACCTAATGAAATACAATACACATTTAATTAGTGCCTTTTGACTATATAACTTAATCAAGAACCTAATAGGTTCATTACAAAACTCAGCTGCTACTAACTAGTGGGTCTAGTGCTACACCGGCAGTGACGCCGAACGAAGACGCGAAGCCGCCTACGGCTACGCGAAGACGCGCACCCACCTACGCGAAGTCGAAGACACGAAGTCACTCAAAAAAGCCTAAATAGTACAAACGACTGATGGCTTGGGTAACCCCATTATTGTTTACATATACTAACGGTGCCTTCAGTAGCGAGTAGTTTGTTTATATCTCAACGTATATTTTGATCTGACAAAACTGTAATGTTCTGCCTTCTGGGAATCTGTAGTATGTAGACCTTCGAAAATAATGTTTACCTACTTTAGCTAAATGTACACATATCTTACTCAAATCCGTATTAAAGCATAATACAGTCGTGTACATTCGAACACAAAGGTAAAGCAAACTCTCGTTTATGAATTTGGCAGCGTGCGCGTATTTGTGCGCGCATGCGTATGTTTCTTGACTAGGGCCTACTGTGTTTGCGTGCGTGCGTGCATGGTGGAAACTAACAAATGTCTAGCTTAATAAAGTAACTTAGCACACTGTTGCAGTACCTTCAACGTAATAAAAATCTTTTATTGCAGTAATAAAAACATAGTTAGGCCTAAACTTAAGAAAACAAATTAAAACATACGAGAAGACATCCTCCCTATAATAGAACACTGTCGCGTGTAGGACACAAGTAGCGGTAGGTACCGGTCGACTCACCGCAGTGCGCCTGTTCGTCCGACCCGTCCACGCAGTCCCGTTCCCCGTCACAGAACCAGTGCAAGGGGATACACTTGCTCCAGTCGCTGCACAAGAACTCCTCACACGTATGCGGGTCGACCGTGGCTGCAGATGTGCACATGGAAGAAAAATCGTCGTGTTTTAGCGAGACTATTCTTGGTGTTTATTATCGTTAAATGGCACAGTACATCGTAAAATTGACTATGATTGCTTTTTATTTTCACTACTTTCTGGAACAGTATGCCTGTAAACAAGTAATAAAAAATCTGGTCTTAGCCAGCGAAAAAAGAAATTAACATATCGGTAAGTGGCGGTGATAATTCAAGTAAGTTACACTACATTACATAACATTCGCCGGAAATTTCCATAGGAAATAAAATCACACGAATCACTTGTTTTTATATACTGCAGCCGTTTACGTTGCGAGGACTAGTGCTGGCAGAGACTCGGGTGGGAAAGCTGAGAGGGAGAGGGAGGGAGAAAGAGAGAAAAAGGAGGGAGGGGAGAGGGTGGGTGGACCAAGAGGGGAAAGAAGGAGGGATATAGGTAGATAGAAATAGATAGAGAGAGTGAGAGAGAGAGAGCCAGACAGACAGACAGACAGAGACAGAACGGAGAGAGAGGAACAGGGGTGGAAAGAACTGCCAAGACGTATAGTAGAAGTTATCGAGTGACGAGTCCGCAATGCAGCAGGGGAAATTAAGAAGAAAGACGACACATTTTTAGTTAAACACTCATTTGTATGTATACGAAACGAACCATATCCTGACATTTACCTTTACATTGTTACATAACCTATCAGACCTCATTGTTCAAAGTTATCATTGGAATATACCAGAATGTAGCCCTTTAGCAGTTTCTTGGGAATATTCTCTTTCTAACAAAACAAAGTTCGACAATGTTCTGATCTAGTTATTGTAGCTTTTACCATTTGTAGAGCAATGTTACGCGACTATTTTCTGTCGACTCTTATTGGGAGACAAGACATGGTGGAACATGGCATTGATTTTGTGCTCTGTTCCAACGGGATTGGGTTTACCATAACAATTCGTGACCTAAATGCCCAAGTAACCCACTCGGCCAGCGGTAAAATCAGGCTGCATTTTAACTTTGTCATAATTTTATGTTATCATGAAATGAGGTGATTAAAACCCAGTTTAAACAACAATTATATAGCCGAGATGCATTCACGTGTATCGTGATCACCAACTAATATCTACTCAGTTATAATTAACTGTGCTATTGGCGTTGACAAAAAGAAACATTTAGGAGAGATTTTAAACGACGTAGTGGGTTCGCGATAGGAGGACGGTGCAAGGACATGGTAGCCTGTCCCGTACACACGTACCTTATACACCCGTGAGCACGTGTGCTTATAGAAAATAATTGAAATCCTTACACATGGTATGACAATAAGGAAGGATAAGAATAAGAAGGAAAACTAAAGGTACTTCTTGACATAAGATTCATTACACACTAGGACTGTTTATAAGGAGCGTCAAATAGGTTAGATACACAGTAATGTTATAATCAATACTGTCAATTTTTGTAGTGTGTTCGGCATCGTATCAGTAAAACAGAACGATTCAGCTCACTTGCTGTAATGGTAGAAATGTATAATTACAACGCGCCAAGAAGCGAAAGGGTTAGGTAGTAAGACAGTATACAATGTTAAAGTTATCAACAACGGATGAACATGTCAAGGCGATATAATAGAGGGTACACAAGGTTAAAAACGTCAAGTTTTCAAACGACCGGATATTTAATTGTATTTGTATTTCAGTTCCGCGATAACGCTCTCCACACGTGTCTTCTGTGGGCGTTACAGTAGGCCTACACAACGTTAAAGTTATCGACAACGGACGACCACGTTAAGGCGATATAGAGGGTACACAAGGTTAAAAGGGTTAGTTTTCAGACGACCGGACATTTAATTGTATTTGTATTTTAATTCCACGATAACTCTCTCCACGCGAGCCTTGTGTGGGCGTTACGTACCTCTGAGCGACAGGCCGCGTTTGTCAGTAAGTGAGAAGTACAGGACGAGAGAAAGGAACAGCGGACGGAAGCATGGCATAGCTTATGCGGAGTCGGAGTCGGCGTCTCCTCCACGGGGACTCCTGCGGCCAGACGACTCTTGACTCTTGCGCGACCCACGATCGTCGCCAGACGAACTGGAAGACTGACCACGGCCGGACGGTGTGCACACGTGACGGTCTGACTACACCTGCCTGGTCACCTCATTTGCATGTGCGGTTGCAGAAGTGCGGTTCTGGTTGGTCGGCTCGGTTGTCGCTAGTGAGGTGGGTGCGTGAACGTTAAAGGTGTGACGCTGGCGAGTGTACGATGTTTGCGATGCATATTGGCGTGACCAGAGACGGTTGTCCGTCAATGCTATATGTTCTTCCTCATTGTCCACTGTAATATAAGGCTGAGGCTGATGGACATGTACACTATCATTCGGTCTGTTTGTTCCTTCACACCGTTTTGTTACTTGTTCCCGCAAAACCAACGACTGCAGTAGAGTTAATATGTATTTCATATTGAGAAGGTCATCGTGCTTGCGTATGGAGAGAGAGAGAGAGAGTGTGTGTGTGTGTGTGTGTGTGTGTGTGTGTGTGTGTGTGTGTGTGTGTGTGTGTGTGTGTGTGTGTATGTGTGTGTCTGTCTGTCTGTGTGTGGGTGTGTGTGGGTGGGTGGGTGGGTGGGTGTGTGTGGGTGTGTGTGTGAGAGAGAGAGAGAGAGAGAGAGAGAGAGAGAGAGAGAGTGTGTGTGTGTGTGTCAGTAGATCTGTGGCAAGGATGGGTGTAGAGGAAGTGTATATTTACATTATGTGCTCGGTAAACCTCTACATCTAGTCAATTATATATATATATATATGTGACATGTATATTTTTATAGCACTGTTTTACTATTTATATACATTTACTCATACAAGTCACAACATGCGGTGAAACTTTACTTTAAGATTGCGTGTTTTATTTATAATTGTGTTTACAGTTGACGGAGTCAACTTTTTAATCAATCAAGTACACATTGGATGAAGTCTTAACAACTCAGTTGTTTTTTTTGCGTCCTAACCACGCGATATGTCCATCTGAATTTAATCACTATAACATCCTATAATTTTATTACACTGGACATTAGGCCTAGCGTATAATTTTAATCGGATTGAAATAACAAACAAACGATGGATATGATCTACTGAACCGAACTTATTTATAATACGACATATTTTGTAAATTCACTCAAGTGTACCCGATCACATACGCATAAATCACGTGACGTGCTCGTGACGTCACACTTGGACTACGGAAACGCTTCGCCGTACTGTCAGCCGCGGACGCCAGTGCAAAGTGAAGCCCAGCAGAGCCCGTGGTGAGGCGCCGTATCTCGTCCTACCGATGCATTGAGCACAGGCAACTATCTGCTGGGTGAGTTGTATCATCATTTCTCGGAATTTGTAGACATTAACTTAAAATTCGGGTATACAAAGCCCGTGTCATCAGCAGCCTGTTGTACGGCAGTTAGATATGGAAGCGTGCACAAGCAGTGGCGTTTTCAGGATTTTGCATTGGAGGGGGCCATCCGACAACTAAGCAAACTCTGTGTGTGTGTGTGTGTGTGTGTGTGTGTGTGTGTGTGTGTGTGTGTGTGTGTGTGTGTGTGTGTGTGTGTGTGTGTGTGTGTGTGTGTGTGTGTGTGTGTGTGTGTATATATATATATAATTCAAACCCAACTCGCTTAAAATGAATACCGACATGATAACCAAATTCACTCTCACCAATATAACTTGCAGTTTAGCAAAATCATTCACAGAAGGCGTAAAAGTTATAATGTAAGAGACAATCGATAAATTATTATAGAGACACGAACCCCAAGCCCTTACATGATATCCGCCTATAACCGACGACCACATTCCTCGCGCTACATCTCATAAACCTACTGACAACATCCAAGACAAATACCAACATGTTGTCACTGACTCTGATGAAACAGTTAAGCGGAAATGGAGGGGAGGAAGACATACATTACTATGTGTGATTGCATTAATAGTCACTTAGAAAGAGTGGGAGGAAAATTAAGAAAAGAACAACAGATAGAAAGAATTGGAGATTGCTGACAGAAAAAGTAGTGAGAGAAAAGTGAGAGGAAGAAAAGACAATGGAAAAGGAAATCATGGTCAACTCGCCGTTGACCACAGTGATGCCAGGAAAGAACAACAACAAAATGCAATTTGCCCCTAGTCTAGTAACCAGGCAACTATTATTTTGAATACTGGATCCGGAACAGAATTTCTATGGGTGTATATTCCCTCAGTGAAACTATGTATCTATAATTATCTGGAAGTGCTGAAGGGCGTCTCAGTCGTGCATCATGGTCGCTGAGGATGATGACATCAGTACCAGCCCACAGTATTCGTGGTCTTCATATTTTAAAAGAAATATGTAATATAATTTTGGGTGATTTCAGCCACACTCTGCTCGTTTTACAAGCAATGTGTAAGATGCGAATGGGTCATTATATTGGGATTCCCACCAGTTGTGAATTCGTCTTCAAGCTGGGGGTGGGGGGGTATTTTTGCTGTTCTCACGTCTGTCAAAGTAGCGATTAGCGAAATCAACGGCTATAATTTTATAGTTCGACTCCGCTAACTTCGACGGTTTATGGAGATGATCAGCCAAGGGTACTGTAGCGCAGCTCTATGTCCTTGGCTTGCGAGGATGAAATAGCTGTTTGGTGCAGTTTATTTGTGTGAATGCCGCACCGCTGAGCAATATATATATATATATATAATATATATATAATATATTATATAATATATATATTATAATATATATATATTATATCATATATATTATATATATATATATAATATAATATATATTATATACTATATATATATTATATTTTATATATATATATAATATATATTATACAATATATATATATAATATTCGCCCGAAAGGATATACTGTTACAACCATCCAATCAGCGGCTCATTATATAGGTACAAGTCTTGACCACCAATAGGTCTGATACGCATGACCCGTTCAACAATATATTTATTACTGTAAATCAAAGCCAATATAGTTGTTATTTTGGTCGGACAAACACGCCGTTTTCAAAATTGTACCAAAATATTATTTCTAATTTGCAATTGTCCCTGCGTCGTTATTGAAGCGTCGCAAATGCGGTTAATCGTCATTGAAGATGCAACGGTCAAATTGTCGCTGAAGGGAGGTGACCGGTGAAGAAGGGTACTCTCTAGTTATTTTGGGCTTGCTTCACGAGCCTCTTGACCTCTAATGGACGTCTCCTGCAAACCAAAAACAAAGCAACCAAGTAATGAATGCATATCGACTTAGACTAACAGACCAAGCAATGGTGTTCCACAAATCCACGTTAGTCGCTAGAGGCGCTGATACGCAACTAGACCCTAGTTGCGTATCAGCGCCTCTAGCGACTAACTGGCGGAGTACGTCACTTATGCGTATGACGTCTGGTGCGTTTCACCAGCCACTGCTGTTGGTAACTACACTAGGCAGCCTACACTACGAAGGTGGCACAACATCTGCTAAATATAATTCTTTTCTGTGTGTAGTATTCGCATGGAAATCGAATCTATCGAATAATACGAAAAGTTGAAGCGACATTCGTGGTAACAAGTGTCGTCGAATATGCAAATAGTATCCGTGTAGCACTTTCTTAAAAGAAAACAGTTTGTAAAGATACTAATATCGTTGTGTTGTGTTAATGTAAATTTAGACCACATGTATTTCCCATTTGAGACCACTAACAGTTACTGTGTTGTGCTGTGCTGTGCTGCGCTGCGCTGCGCTGCGCTGCGCTGCGCTGTGCTGTATTGTATTACATTTGATTGCATTACACTGCACTGCTTTGGATTACACTGCACTGGATTACACTGCGCTGCACTGCATTGCGTTGCGTTGTAACACAGAGTGTAGTTTCAAAATGGCGCCTGCCTGTCGGACCGACTTACCGCCCGTCTTCTGGTGGATCCATGCGCGGAACTTCGTCACGCGCACGTAGACACCCGGCTTGTTCGGCTTTCCGCATCCGTCTCCCCAGCTGATGATTCCCGTCACCCTCACCTTGCCGCCCACCTTGCACAGGAGCGGGCCGCCGGAGTCACCCTGCGTCGAGAAACAACGTCTTATAATCTTTAGACCCGTCACGTGACCTGTCGCCTAGCAACAGTGTCCGTCAAGTCACCAGAGTGAACGTCGGACAAGTGCTTCTGCATGAGAGCGTACATTTCGTTGAAATTCTGCTGATGCCCGATATTTCATTAGCAACAAAATATAGGAGAAGTCTGGTCATCCGTATATTGCACATACTATTATGCAAACGTTTTGTAGGAAACATGTTATAGTTTTGTAGACAGCCAGTGACGTGCTGGTTGCGTCGAGTGGTCGGTCGCTGTTTTCTGTGTCATAAACAGAGTTGGAGCACCAAGGTAAACAATAACATATGTCCACCTTATGACATCAAATAGAACATTATTCCTGATATCCAATCCATCTCAGGCGAACGCTAAATGTGTTTCTGCTTATTAAACACTATGTCCAAAGTCATTTTGTATTGATTTAGTGAAAAGTGCTAGTTGGTGACTTATGACGTTTTTGATTGCAGTTCTTCTATTACGCACGTGACCTCCGTGAAAGTTTTGCTTTGCCGGTGAACTGTATATTACAAAAGTAGTGAAGCATGACGTCAGTATGACAATGATGCCTTATATTTTGGTCATAAAGAAAACAACATTTGGGGTCGAAATCTCAAAACAACGTGCGACGGTAGGTCCGAACGCTCCACGAAATCGGCGTCCATTTTGCTAGGCAACAGGTCACATGTTTGGATAGGCCGTTTAACAAGCAGCGTCACTCACGTTGCATGTGTCCTTCTGTCCAGCGGCGTATCCGGCACACAGCATGTTGGCGGTGATCTTGGACCCGTGCCAGCCCGACTGACTACAGGTCGACTGGGACACGATCGGCAACTTCACCCCTCGAAGCTTATCCGGGAACGTGTCTACGACAAACAAATTATTCCGTAAGGTTGGTTTAATTATGATTATAGTCATGGTTATGATTATAGATATAATAAAAAAGATTATAATTATAATTATTATATATATATATATATATATATAATAATAAATATTATTTATTATAATATTATGTTAACCAATCTGAAGCACGTGTAGCTTTTTGTGTCAGATCAAACCATAATTAATCGCCAGAATCAGACGTGACGCGGGGTTGCAATTTGGCGTGATGCAAACTATTTAAAAAACAACCAATAATTGCTGGTTGTCATGCGATTGGAAGCCATAACACATCACAATTGCGGCCTGTACGATAACTGTGGTTGTGCTAGCTGTGCGTGCATGTATGCACCAACGCACATACTTACATACATACACGTAGATACGCACGAATACACTCCATACACCACACACGCTCGCACACACACATATCATACACACACACACACACACACACACACACACACACACACACACACACACACACACACACACACACACTCTCTCTCTCTCTCTTTCTCTCTCTCTCTCTCTCCTTCTCCCTCTCCCTCTCTCTCTCTCTCTCTCTCTCTCTCTCTCTCTCACCATATCACATACCACACCATGCACACACACGAACGCACGCGCACGCACGCACGCACACATACACTTACTGTATTCCCAGCCGTGTCTTCCGCCTGTGTGTCCCCAGCCCAGTGCCTGGCACAGCGTGCCGTCGGCTGCGTCTTTCTCCGGCAGAGCGACCACCTTGACCGTATTCGTCAAGCGGGCGGGTCTCGACAGCTGCAGCAGGCCGATGTCGAACGTGTCCGTGTGACTGTCGAAGCGGGCGTGAATGATCTGCCGCGCCACACCGATGGTCTGTTGGTTGGGACGCTTGTGAGAGATGTCGTGGACGCCAGCTTCCACCTCCAGGTCGGAGGCATCCCAAGGGTCGCCGCTGACAGACAGGACAGAGTGTCAGCGTACAGGGATTAGTGGAAATACACACATACATAACACATATACATGTATACCACATCGCATAGCATATACATACATAATACATACATGCATACATGTTTATATATACAGTGTATAACACATACATACGTGCATGCGTGCATACATGCAAGCGTGCATTCGTACATAGGTGCTTGCATGCCTACATGCATGCATACATACACACATGCATACATAAATACACACATACATACGTACACACATATTTCATACATGCATTCATATATGCATACATACACACATACATACATACATACATACATACATACATACATACATACATACACACATATATATTATATATATTATATATATATATATATATATTTTACACTCATATAATATTATATATATAATATATTTATATATTATATACATACACACACATATATATATATATATATATATATATATATATATATATAATATATATATATACATACATACATATATACATCATACATACTTGCGTTCACCCATGCATACGCACGCAGAGTTTGTCATGTTGTGTGTCTTGAAACAAACTGATTAAACTTGAACGCATGCACACATACAGACACGTAGGACTTTTCAATTAATTTCCAGAAGGGATATGTTGTTCCAAAACGAGCAACTTTGCGCTGCCCCACACAGCACAGCATGGTACGTTGAATATGACGCCCTGTAAATCTAAGGATGAGCGAGTGATTGTTGGATGGTGTGCCGTCAGAGTATAGGGCATGTAAGTAGGTCACGATATCCGCACGAATGGAGCTGATTGGGGAATGGACACAAGAATAATATTCTAATGATGGATCTGACAAGTTGTCTAAATGCACATAATCATAACACATGTATATTGCCCCAAACAGCTTGTACTGTGTGAAAAATGGCACTCTTCATTATTAGTCAAGATCGCCAAACACAGTACTACCCGGCGATGCCATGGCAACCAACCGTAATAATCGATTAAAATTCATGATTTCCGTGAGCATTGTCACCGGCAGAGAGTTCCATTGCTTCTGCTTGTATTTATCCTTCGGACAATATAACTGAAATACGCTATTTGGGAACAGTTCGATTATTACAACCAAAAACAAAATAAATTCCTATATGTTAACATGGAGAATATGGACTTCCTGCCCCTAACTGCCCCCAGCCTCGTTTTCGCGCGCGAGACTTACACGCCCTATTGCAGCGATACACATCGAGTGACTGCTGTCGGCAAAGACTACTTACAGACAATGTGCCGCCGTCAGGACCCAGCGAGGGTGGATGAGCACTCCAGCACATATGTTACTTCCCCAAGCCTGAATGCTGATCATCATAGGGAACTGATTGGGAGTCACTTCCACGCCGCCCATTATGAACGGCGTCGCGTCCGGCTTCCTACGGCGCAGCTTACGTCTCGTGAGTACTCGTCGTTTCTCGCGCACGTTGAGATCTGAAGAATGACATCCGGTGTAAGCCAAAAGTCAAAGAACACCAATGAAAATGTTTTACCCGCAATATAAGATACCGGCAGGTATAATATCATTTAAAGAGCATACGGTTCAACGTTTATACTGTGTAAACAAATGTCATTATACTTCTACGTTATTTACTGCTACAGCCAGGACAGTTTAACAGTTAGTACCATACAAGAAGAGGCATTTTTGGAAAGAGCAATGGAAACACTAATTACTAAACACTGAGACATGTTGGCCGACATTGTTTCAGTTGTGCCATATTTTCGAATGCCCGTAAATCTTACCTTCATCTTCGTCATCGGCGAAATCTTCGGCGTCTCGTCTCTCCTACAAAATAACGATACTTTATGTTAGAACAAACTATGTAAATGAAACGTTCGACACTTGAGTTGAGTGTTGAATATTTAACTCGACGAATGCCCATTCGTTGCGACTGTATAATAAAATACCCGATACATTAGTATTGTGTTAGGAAACATGGTTATACAGTTTTTGTCAACGGGATTTCTTTTAATACAAAACTCCTCAGTTATTTTTATGTTTCTGTCTCTGTGTCCACGTAAATTAAATTAGTCATCTTTCAATTGTTATTGCTATTAGAAATTGAGAAGAAAATGTCAAAGTTAAATACTCACATTAAAACGAAACGAGCTAACACGTTAAAGAACTAAAATAAATAGTGTTGAAACCAACTAATTAAATAGAAAGAATAAATAGTTTATAAGTACATAATACATTCATAAGTTTGCTTATCATAAACATCACTGGAATGTCACTGTTGAAAGATGCAACGTTGCAACGAATGTTTATTACACCATTTCATGTCTCTTTGTATGTGTTAGGCGTTACATGTCGAATTGTCAGTAAATCCCGCTGTAGACTTCATACGCACCCTTTCTTCTAACGCGTCTTCGTTGAGGTCGTCACTTTCGCTGAAAAAAGCATTTCCATTTCTTATTCATACACATTTCACATATAATACTACAACTACTACTAATAATAAATACTTTTATATTGCATCCGATCAATTGAAAAATTTTCTCGGGCGCTTCACAAAATATGCATATATGCATAAATCTACGTACTAATATGCGGTGGCAATTAGTGAAGTGGTTTACACACATCTCGTTCGCTCATCATTTCTCTCTACCGAGCATGGACTTCACACTCGCTGTGGGAAACCCTGGTTGTTTTGAGTCTGTTTTTGTCTATGCCGCCTAAGACTTCGTGACGTTGTGTCATAAATTATTATCTAACAAATACAGTGTGTTGAATGGTTAAATATTGTTAGTGTGAAGTGTTAGATTGATGACTTTCTTGATGGTCAACTCGCGTGACGCAATGCTGGCATTTACGCTCCGTGGTACACCGCTGTCTGATCAATCAGTCCCTTAGAGTACGCCGTTGGATTCCGCAACACCAGCGCAGTTCGCACGAAATAGTATACTGCAGAGAAGGTCCCCCGCAAAGACACTCGACGCGAAATAATGGATACAGACCTCCTAGTTCAGAAACACTCATATACGTCTTGTGTTCTTATCGCTGCGTCACTAAGCCTAGTGTACAGCGCAGTGACTCAGGGGTAGAGCTTCGGACTCTCGACTACGAGAACCCGGGTTCGAATACTGTTTTTTCACTCTACATTACTCCAGTACACTCAGCTCTATAAATCAGTACCTGGTTATAGACAGTGGTGAATATGTGTACGAGCAGCCTTCTCGCATTAATTGTAACATATAGCTGGATGGTTTCCAGAGAAGCCGAGATGGTGTCTGAGGTCCTGAGGACCACTACATACTACTGCACTATATAAGAATTTGCCTTTTTTACTTTACTAGGTAATTCTTTTTCAGGTTGTAGAAAATCTTAAAACGTTCATATTTAACAGTCGTTGCGTGGGTACGGAGTTTGTAGTGGCTGCTATGTGTGGCTGGCATGACATTTGCACAGTCGTAAATTGTAGGGCACGAGTGAAGAGTAGCGAGTTGCAAGATAAAGCGAGTGTGCAGGTTCCTATGGTTTATATTTTCATTTAATATTACGTCCTTATGACTAGAGCATGCGTGTTGAAGGTTTATTGCCTGCAAATTTGTGTGTAGTTACTTTATTAAGCTCCGAACAATGTTAACAATATTACAGATTCCGCCTGCAACACGTTCAAATGGTAAACAAAACACCCAGTTTCAAAACAAAATTGATTGGCAATAATACTGAGGCGAGCATTACAGCTCTGCCAATTTTCGGCGGAGGAGCTGTCAACCTGCCTTTAATAACGTATCGACTGGGGTACCGTGAGTACTTCTTAATTAATGCGTGCATTGCTCCTTTAACGAAAGTATTACAGAGACATAGCGAGCAACGGCACCGATGTACTGATGACACGCTAATGACGTCACTTCTGTCTCTTCCGCCAACTGACCACAAACAAACTCTCGCAAGCATGGGATGAGACACGACGACGTGTTCTCTGTCAACGAACTTGTCATGAATGGGGACGAGTCAGAAGGCATTGTTATCATTTCACCAAAACTACGTAGTCTGGTTGTGTTAAGTGGAATTAACATAATTTATGTGGCCAATTCGTTGAGGTATCCTTAGCATTTGTTTTTGAGATCTCGACCTCGTCGTTCACAATGTATGCAAACGTTTGACCACGGCCTAGGAACATCATGACTTGACTAGCAATGGGATGTGATTAGGAATAATGGTTTGGAATAAACGATTGACTGCTACACCCTTAGGAACTGGTTCGGCAGTCAATAACTCGCAAGGTCTAACAGATTCAGAGTGGAGATCGGCAGTCCATTCCATGATGACAATACTGGGACTGGCTATTAGGCGGATTGAGTGAACGATTCTGATCCTTGTACAAACTTAACTTTACAAACCGAGCAATATTACATTTCTGCTCTGCTTCATAACGTCGTTCCCCATACGCTCTGTCAGGGGCTTAGATCTTGGAAAATGAGCTTGGACAATTTCGCACTCCCAGTATTTCCCTCTTTGTTGTATCCACTATGTGGAATAAGCCGCTTAAAATACGTGGAAGCGGTCACCACCCGAAGTTCAAGAAGGTACAAGGAACTATAATTTAGCATCAGCTGTTGTATATAATGTGTGATTACAAATACACACTTAATTTTTAATTAGTAAACATTTTCATATACATGTGAAAATGTATACCAACGTCAAACAATGGATGGGAATAAATGATTAAAATACATTAGTATAATTTCAATATTATTATTGCGTTTATTCGTGGTTAAGCAAATGTAGATAGACGTTCGAGTTAACCACTGTGATATGACTCATCAAGTTTGCTATATCATAACGCCCTTTGAAGTCAGTTTTTCACGTGTTAACCTTTCGGTGAAAGTAATTGGTGTATGTTTCTTCTCAAACTTTCACAAGATAAATGACACCCATAAAGAAATACTTGTTGCGGTTTTGTGACTGAATGCGTCATTCAAGATAATTTATCGGCAGACTGAGTACGCCGAGTAACGATCATGCAAAGGAGCATTTTGAAATTTACAGAAAATGACAACACAATTCAATAAAAATCTTCCATGAATTGTCATTCATTGTCACAATGTAGAAAACTCACCGAGATTCCTCAGTTGAATTGTTGCGTTTTCTTACGTAGATCTATCATTACACAGCCTACGAGGATTTTGCCACTAGAAAAACAGCCTGGACAGTTCTTTGTTTCATGCAGACATTGAAATGCATAATTATATCTATCGCCGAATGACAGGCAACTTTCATATGTCGGTTTGCTAGATACGGTATCCGGTCTTCTGCCGTGGCAAGGCGGGGAGTATCGTAATCTCAGTATCACGCTGGTACATTTCCATCTTGCTCTTTGCGAACTCATGACATTCCTTTTCACCAATATATATATCTTCTTCTTCTGCTTATGGTTAGCTCATCACTCGATGTTAGCCACATGTTTGTGACTAGAATATTGTCGAGCTTGGTTTTCAGAGTTGTCCTTCTCTATAATTAGTGAGTCCACTACAGATTACACATATACGCCCTGTGTGGGATCTTTTACTTCCCCTGGCATAGACACCAGATAGAAGGGACCACCGGCTTTCAGTGTCTCTTCCGAAAGACACAGGCAATGTGAGGTGAACGAAATTGCCTAAGTTTCGAAACATATATATATTATATGCATATATCAATTATATATATACATATATCAATTATATATATATATAATTATATATATATATATATATATATATATATATATATAAGTGTTACTTGTGTCAGAAAAGCTGTTTGTGTATTTTTTACTAAAGTTAAGCCAGTTATGGTCAAACAGTTCTTTCGTATTACACTCATTTGCTATGATAAAGACTTCGACCATGGTAGACTTGCCTAGCACGCCATATTGTTGTCCTATCCAAGGCTGTCGTGTTCGCCAACCACAATTTAGCGACCTTCTACCTACCTCAAATATGCGCATGCGCAGACACCAATTAGCGCCGCCAACGCTAGGAGAGTTAATCCCTTCATCTCCGTCCTGTGCTGGGTGACGTGTATGAATGCAACGGACCTTCCTTCGACGTTCTACCTCGTTGCAATATTCAGCAGGCGACGAGTCGAGTGACTATATTCTAACACTGTCATACGTCATCACCCGGGCCATTTAGAGACACGCAACCACTGACGGACGAATGGCGGTCTCTGTTAGATTTATTAGTTGACTCAGGGTGCCCGCCTCCGAGCGGGTATTTTTTAAATAAAAAAATACGACAAAAACAAGAGCATTAATCTGTGTGGTGCAATAGTATTCCCGCAGTTTTATGAATTACTAAACATGCAGTTATTTTAGCAGCTATCTACGTCTGTCTGTTTGTCTGTCTGGTTGTCTATTTGACTAGCTTGTTCTCTCTCTCTCTCTCTCTCTCTCTCTCTCTCTCTCTCTCTCTCACTCACTCACTCACCCACGCACTCACTCACATACACACACACACACACACACACACACACACACACACACACACACAAGCACACACACTCATAAATTCACCCACTCTCTCACGCACACACTCACTCATTCATTCACATTGTCAGTCTGTGTCTGTTTCTATCTTTCACTCTACATTGTGTGTGTGTGTGTGTGTGTGTGTGTGTGTGTGTGTGTGTGTGTGTGTGTGTGTGTGTGTGTGTATGCACGAGCGTCCATCTCTCTCTCCTCTCTCTCTCTCTCTCTCTCTCTCTATTTATGTACGACCGATAGTTAACGTTGATAATTTTAACGAAACATGATTTTCGATACAAATTTAATTTAACTAACTGCTGACCTAATGTAAACAATCGTCGGCTGTATTACCATCACTCGTTTTCTACTAAGGCCCTGCGATTACATCAAAAAATAATTGATTCAAATCTAGGCTTCCATATTTGCTATTCCAGGATACTATTGCAATACCACAACAATACCACAAATAGCTCTAATTGTCACCCCTGATTAAAACATTCCGGTTACACCAGTAGGCACAGTTTACTCAGCTACAATTTCATGTCCATCCCATTACGAATCGGGGTCGTTGTACGTAAGCCTACGTCAATGGCGATAAATAGGCGGTATTGTTAATAAAACGTTATGTGATATCATTCGTCTTCAGTTAAACGATGGGGCGCAGGGGAAGCACATAGACAACAACACCGCAGTTGTTAATGCGAAGACGACACTTTGATACGCCGCAGGAAGTGACGTATGACACGGCGGGATGGTATTTAAGTTGTGACAACCAGAGGCGATTTAGAGAAGGTCAAATCCCGCCTCTGGCACTGTATGCAACCTTGGGGCATCTCGAATGATCTTTTTGCATGTCTGGATGTGATACATATATGACATGTTCGCACGCTGCGGTAATAATGACGACGATTCTGGTATTCCGAGATACCCTCACACCCCGCCCAGTTCCGGCCGATACAGTGCAGTATGATAAATATCGTTTTCACGTGTCTTCATAAATTTATTTTACAAGGTAATGTCTCGAACTGTTCCTTTATAGTCGAATGTCGGGTTCTTTGACGTCAGTGAGAAATGGTGACATATGTACGCACAGAGGCAGGGGCGTACGCACACCCATAGTTTAAGCCCACGAGTACATACACACAGACACACACACACACACACACACACACACACACACACACACACACACACACACACACACACACACACACACACACACACACACAGACATAATCATAATCGTCACATATTTCTATAGCGCTGTTCCAACGTTCGTTGCTCATGGAGAACATACATAGATACACACATTATATATATATATATATATATATATTATACGTTCGTATTATACACATACATTCACATGTGCACATAAGCCGTCACGCCCACACGGACAAATCCAGAGATGCGCGCACGCGCATAAACACACGCTGGACATGTCTACATGCAAATGTGAAATTGCCAGCCAGGCCAACGTGCGCCTCTCTCATTTATCTGTCCTGCCACCACACCTTACCATTTGATGTCAATCAAACGTAAGGTAGGGATGGGCAAGGCGCCCACCATAAGCAGTAGGCCCTAACCGTTGCATTTGTTTTAATAATGACACAATCGAATATATTTTAAGTTGCAGGCAATCTAAAATATATACCCTACTTTGTCTAAAAGTATTTTATATATATATATATATATATATATATATATATATATATATATATAGATACAGAACATATTTAAAAAAACGGCCACCCCCAACTTGCCCCATGGCATGAGCGCTAGTAAAATAGCTGTATGTTGCTTGCAGCTTAATTATCGCACATTGAACTGTTACCAAATGTTAATCGATATGTAGATCCTAAGAGATGAATAAATGTCATGGTTATTTATGATAAACCCTGAGTTTTACAGTGGTATAGGGAATGATATATTTTACACTTACAAATCAACTAAGTCATATTTGTACTCACGATTGTAAAATCTTGCCTCCTTTTATGTTTCCCTTCATACGCTATGTGGCAGCACGGATATAGAAACACCTTAGTGCCGATCTGAGCCGTTGGGCGTTGTTATGTAGATAGGATGGGTGGGCGTATTGCCTCGTATAGGCGCCTTACCCCACACTACCCTACTTTTCATTTAGATTTTGTTGAGGATATTTCTAAACTAAAATGACCAACATTGACCACAAAGAGCTATGTTTTGAATGGGCACCTTCAATGGTAGAAAGGCAACATTTTTAAATGACGATTTATCGAATGCACATGCCTGACTTTTCTGCCTCTCAATAACTGGTCAAGGTCAACTGCCCCGATATAGGGCACTCTGTTAGTGAGTTATGATGATGTCTGAAAAGCGAGCTCGCATTTTCGTGAAACAAAGTTTTTAATAGAATCACAAAAACAGTGTTATCATAAAGGGCAACTAAGTAAATCCGCGAATTTTATAACATCTCAGGGCAAGGAGCAAAAGTGACAACAATGCCTTCATAAACATTGCAAATTATTCTACAATATTGCATACATTTGGCCCACAGGTTCCTTTTGTATAACAAAGGACACGTCTGTGAAGGAAATTATTTTACAAAAGAAAAAGCCAAATAACTATGTTCCGTTGTCAAAAGTACACATTATCCTTTAAAAGGACAAACTTTTGGGGGCAAGGATCCCCAAATCGCACGAAAAGGGACGAAGTTTGAAATTAAAACTATTTTATTTCAGTTATGAAAGCTATTTTTCCATACAAACGACAAACTCTAATGTATTGGCTGCATTCTATTTTCAAACGATGTAACATAAGGATATGTTACTACTGTATGTGTATGTGCGGGCGTGTGTGTGCATGCGTGGGTTTGTGAAACATGTGGCTGAGTTAATGTGCATGTGGGTGTATACAGTAAGTGTGTTATTGCTTACGCGTATGTTTTATACGTGCGCTCCATAGTGTAAATTTAATACAAGACGCCCTCCGCGCGTGCCTGCATCCATGTGTATGTATGTATGTATATATATATATATATATATATATTTATATATATATATATATATATATATATATATATATATATATATATATATATATATATATATATATGATTCTTGTACAGCGCATCAATCCGCCATGCGGAATTAGCGCTATAGAAAAACATTATTATTATTTATATGCCTTATTATCGGGATTTTATCATAGATCGAAATATGTTTCACAAAGTATATACTTGTAATAATTATGCTGTGACACTGGATTTAGGGGTCTTGAAACGACCAAAACATTGTAGCGTGTAAACCGTCACTCGTCTTCAAACAATGGCGTGTCATTAAGCATGTATAATGGCAAGTTAGACATACTGATTTACGCTTTAGTGTCGACATTAATTTTTACCAATGAGTGGAAGTAATAAATGCCACTGGAATCTAGCCCACAAACCGGCTATGAAAGCACGCAAGTAAGTAATCACACATGCTGGGGTCCTAGTCGCAGAATGTGATTTTTATAATACCCTACGGCACTCCTTTTTCCGTCTTCCAGTAGCGTGTCCTTCGACATTAAATGGTTCAGTGCAATTCATGAAAGACAATCTAGAATGTCTCCGCGTATAAATTGCAACAACATGCCAGGCACTAATCTATTCCGATTAAACGATTCCATTTGACATAAAGTGTGCCCACAAACACCTACGCTACGGGCCCGCAAGACATGTACTAGAGCACCCATCAACGTAGCGATCCTGATTATGCTTGTTTTGAATAAAAGCCATTTTTACATATGTATATATATATATATATACATGTATATATATATATATATATATATATATATATATATATATATATATAATGTATATATAATACATATTATATATATTTTATATTATTGTCGATATGTAAAAATTGCTTTAATTAAAACCAGCTGTTTGATTATAATATATATATATATATATATATATATATATATATATATATATATATATATATATATATATATATATATATATCTATTATAATCAAACAGCTGGTTTTAATTTCTACTGAAACTATAACACAGAGGATGTAACCAAACCATGATGGGTCATATTGAGTTTGCCCTGCACAAGATCTCCTGGAGTTTAATAACTCCATCCAGAAATCGATTCAAGCATATTAAACAGCGAGCCGTTTCCCACCATCCAGTTTTGCCGAAGAAGGATGCAGAGTCCACTCTCCTCACAACTTAAGAGAGATACTTATGCTTGAAGTACACGCCAGAGTGGTGGAACTTTAAGTCTGCCAGCCACGATTTGTTCAAAAGAAAGGTTGTTTTTATGTCCAAATCCGAACGACCATGAATAAGCTGCAGGTGAAAAGCAATGCCATTCCAACAAGAAACTCTCAAATCAAACTAGGACGGTGCACTCGAAAGACAGTAAACACACACGGTGTATTTGGCTTATTTTGCCGTTATACGGGCCCAAAAGTCATCCAACATTGGACGACGAACGCAGCATGCTGTGTTTCGATGGCGCAACTATACATATATTAATTGAACATGCAACCGTAAACGCAGCGATCCGGACATGTCCACGACCAGGCGGCGGTTGGATGTCGAGCCGCCCAACGGGGTTCACCGAAGGATTTATGGCCGCCCGTCGGGGTTCACCGAAGGAGTTATGACGCCTATGCACGCGACCGCGGGAACTCACTTCGTCATCGGAAACTGACAGTGGCTCCGCGAAGCGAGAAAGTGGAGAATATACGCAATGTGCTTGAAACGTATTGAATTATCACATGTCAACCACCATGGATCTCTCTCACTTATACTTACACTTACACGCACGCGCGCACACACATACACATGCACGCACGCACGCACGCACACACGCACGCACACACGCACGCACTCACACACACACACACACACACACACACACACACACACACACACACACACACACACACACACACATACAAATACACACACAAATATGTATGGCTAAATCCCAAGGACATATACGCCCCACATGCGGACCCAAATCAATATCAACGTAGTAAAAGAACATACTTTACTACAAAATATCTGCAAGCGCTTCAATCTCGGCTGCCGTCCCTATCCCGATCACGTCACGCGCTCCACTCGAACGTACAACATCCGATAGGGGCATAGGGAATAGGGAATGGTAAAATAGGGACAGGGAACAGTGTAGAAACGGAGGCGCTAGCTGGAGCTCACTGTGGTACTCAAAGTGTTGAGCCATAACCCCTTTTACACAATTACTCTAAAATTACTCCCCAGCCATATTTATTCACATGAATTACTAGGTACTACATAATGATTGGAGAGGTTCTACACCATAATTTGTATATAAAAAAACAATTGTATAGCAGGTGCACACGAAACATGCCCTTACAATGAAAGTTGTTTCAGTTAAATCGGCGATATTGCACACATGTGATTGACGTGGCTTTTCATGCGTATATTTATACATACATATACACAATTATTCCTATCGAAGGTTGTGTGTACTATATTGTAGTTGAGGCGAATGACAGGAGTTGTCGGAAGGTCAGATGAAAGGAGGTAATTCAGATCGCTCCAGGTGTTGTCCAGAGAAACTGATACTTTTGGGACCATATTTCACTACTGCGGCGGAATCCCAAACGTTTTGAGCAGCGTCACACTGATTACTTGTGCGTGTCAAAGTGGCAGTGAATGGGTTACTTAATAGCCTATGTTTGACTAAATGTTTTGTATATAAGTATCTTCACGAACTTCTGTTCCAATATTTCTGTTCCAGGTCTACATTGCCCATCGCACGCTTCTGCAAAGGTTCTGTGGAGTATTGACTTTGCTTTTAACATGCAACATCTTTTAGCTGGACATCTTCACATTTCTGACAGTTGGGCTACTGAACGTATTTAAGAGGTAGGCTAATTGTTATTCACAAATCCATTATGTGTGTGATTCCGATAATAGCTAGATTCCTTGCAGTATAGAGATATTTCATTAGGAGAGTTCGGGCTCTGAGGTATGTCCATAAAAGATCAGAAACAACGGCGCGTGTCTCCATATTTCCTGCATTCAACGTCAAGGGTTTCTTTTTTATTTTGGTTGTATGCAAATAATAATTCTTCATATAAGGTACCTCATTGAAAGTTGTTGATATTGTCGTTTAATACGAAGACTACTGATAGTTTCACAAAATTGGATGCTGCACAGATATACCTTTTCTATTCCTTACATATCGTATATTGTTTGATATCAGAGATGTTTTGAACATAGTACAGTTCCCACCACAATATTTAAAAAAAAGTGTTTCAGCACATTTCTCCCTAAATCCCGACTAACGAGTCTTGGAAACGAATACAATAAACTGGTCGTTGTGCGAGGTTTATATTCTTTTATTATTTCGAAAGAGACAAGACACTCAACGCCACCCGGCCAATGTTTACGTGTTTAGTAATCAATGTTCAATCAATTGTACGTTTTAATGTACGCCACATAAACCAAACCTACGCAATATCACGGCACGGCATGGCTCCATTGAAATTACCAAGTGACACTCAGGAGTCATCACCCCAGGTTTGAGAACCATTGGTCTGTATATTATCAACAAACAAAGCGAAAAGGCATCAGTTTAGCTTCTTCAACTGCGATTAATGTCTACATAACTTTTATTTACCGCTTACTACTGCCGTAATAAAGGTGTACTGTGGTTCATGCTGTCGCGAGTTCAAAGGCGCCTGACAATGACTTCCAAACACAGATCCCATTGTAGAACGTTCAAGGTAAACTATTAAGCATGTTTGTTTTGCATTTTCGTTTATTTTGGGGGATTTGTTTAGTTATAAAAATGAAAAGGTCCGTGGTTTAGCAGCTGAGTGATTGAGACATATATGTCTTCAGTTTCCGCCATTTTAAGAATCCAAGATGGCCGCCATATAATATCCGTTTACAAAAATGTAGACATTGGTTTTCAGATTCCGTATATCACAACGTTTATAAAATGCATAGACTTGCAAATCTAAAACAACTATGAAAATTTAAATCTTCCCATTGTGAACCTGACTATACGTTTACGAAAAACAAAAACGTTCAAACACGCACATACATCTTCTGCTGTTGTTGTTGATGATTTTTGTAGTACATAATATTGTAATATAACACACTGTATATTTATTATTTTAAGAAAATACATTCCTTAGCGACAATGCACCATGAACGTCCCTCATATGAATCGTACGAGGTATGTTCTTAAATTCTACGAAGCCGGTGTTGCATAATAATGTTAGATAAATTAGTAAGTATTTGCAAGTTGTGTCTTTTCTTGCATCTCCTTCAACGCTGATCGCCTGTTGTTGCCATGACGACGTAGGTTGAGCATCGTCTGTGACGTCAGTGGCGGGCCAGCCGAAGTGTTCCTTCATGTTCTGTGATATACTTGTTTAGGGATGCACCACTCCTGTAAACAACGCAGTGAATAAATAAATAAATAAATAATAAATGCACTATATATTTAACAAATTATTTAGCAACTTAATTAGCACCAGTTACGAAGGAAATGCTACATTACGACGGAAATATTTAATTTTGGGTTAACCATTTACCGAAATAATATATTAGAAATAAGCGTCTAAATAATAAATAACAACTTGCGTGTGTTCATGTGCCTTTGTTTAGGTGCGTGTAATTTGTTTTTGCACACACACATGCGTGTGTATATTTCTGTGCGCACGTATGTATAATGCAATTTATTTGTTTTATTGTCTTGCACTGTGTGTTGATTTAATTGCAATTCTGAGTCACTGCATTTAGATCGTTTTGTGTGCTATGATTTGCACATAATTATGATGTACGCACCATGTGTTTTCTGGTATATCCAAGCAATGAATTTCCAGACCCGCGTGTAAACACCCGGATGTCTCGGTTCACCGCACCCTTCTCCGAAACTGGTGATCCCATATAAGGTCCATCTCCCTCCCGTACTACGGACCAGCGGACCGCCAGAATCACCCTGAAAGACGTCAGTGGGACGGGACCATGACATATGCAAATACATCTAGCTTACGTTAGTAGTGCTAGCAACAACAACAACAACAACAACAACAACAACAACAACAACAACGACGACGACGACAATAGACGACAATAGACGACGACGACGACAATAGACGACAATAGACGACGACGACGACGACGACGACGACGACGACGACGACGACGACGACGACGACGACGACGACGACGACGACGACGACGACGACGACGACGACGACGACGACGACGACGACGACGACGACGACGACGACGACGACGACGACGACGACGACGACGACGACGACGACGACGACGACGACGACGACGACGACGACGACGACGACGACGACGACGACGACGACGACGACGACGACGACGACGACGACGACGACGACGACGACGACGACGACGACGTCGACGACGACGACGACGACGACGACGACGACGATTAATATAGCTTACTCAATTTTGTTCAGGTCTCATCTTGGTGTTGACAGGTTTCATTATGCAAGATCACATTTGAAGAGACAACTAGATTTCTAGGAGGAAGGGGAAGGAGAGGAAGACAACGAAAACTGAAATCGGGTCACGGAACAAATGCCAACGTCACCCCTGGCGACAGGAAATTAAGAGGAGAAACAGCCCCAGACCACACCCTCTGTCACCAACTCACCTGACACGCGTCTTTGTTTCCCTGTGCGTATCCGGCACACAGCATCTGATCCGTGATATTGTTGGCCAGCCATTCCGGGCTCTGACACAGCTTTTGGTTGATAATTGGCACCATCACTTGGTTGAGAACATCGGGCTCCTTGTACTCCGTGGCCACTACAAGGAACAGGTTCACAGTTTGGCAGGTTTGAGGACAGCCATAGGCGTATATTGAATACGAGATGGTAATATAACGTGTTGCTACCGATATCAAATAGTTTTTGTAGAATATATATTTCTTATGGTAAATTTCACTGTGAATGTTTTTTCCAATAGCAGAAAACTAAATTGAAATATTATTAGTATTTTATTATGTTGTTTCGTCACTGCATAAAAAAGTTAGAATTGTCAAGTAGAATCCCACAGCAGTAAATACGTTATTTCGTGTGAGTATGTAACAGTGGCGCCACATTGTGGCTTGATGAGACAACGCCATTGGTGGAATTACTGTCTACTGCTTTTCCGAACATAAGCGAACGGGGTATGTTGAATGTCTTGTCTTTTCATTCAATTTGTTGAGTTTTACATGGTAATGGAGTATTGTCAGTACACAACGTAATGTAGGGTACGGAATGCCGGTTTTAATTATTACACAAAACCCATTTTAAAACCTTATATAAAAATGCCAGTTTAACCGTATACCGGCATACGATGTACAGCTCGAATTAAATGCCTCAAAGCAACAATACGGCCATCAATGGCATCACCACAACCGCCTATGTAACCAGCATAAATGACAAGACAATTACCCGTGGTTCCCCAGCCGGTTGTTATGCACATGTCTTCGTCTTTAATGTCCTCCTTGGGTAGGCAGGCAGGTGTTATGTGGTTGGTAAACGTCACGGATTGCTTAAGTTCGAGGAGAGCGATGTCGTAGTCGTTGGTTGTACTGTTGTACTTGTCGTGCAGGATGATAGTCTTCACGGGCACGCTTAGCTCGCCAGGTTCATCCCTAGACAGGTTGTGTTTTCCGAGGAACACTGCCATTTCGTCGGCGTCGAACATATCTCTGTCAACGGAAGAGAGTGTCGTTAGATGAGAAGGAAGGATTAGAGGAAACGGGGAGCAGCCACAAGTAAGACGAAGAATCCCACGGAAGAGTCACGTGACCACAGAGGAGACCACACAGGTGACGAGGAACTCACCAAACAGTACAATTGTACAAGGAAACTACATGACAAACATATATGACAGCCGATTCAGAAAATCGAGAGCACGATCGTTAATAAATATAATAAAATGAAACACATGGCATCAGGTAACAAATACGATATGTCTATCGTTTTCTACCTGACGCAGCTGCAGAAGCCACAGCAGCAATAGCATCAGCTCGAAGGACGACGCTAACAGGACAACAGCAGACACTACTACTTCTTCTTCTTCGCCTTTTCCCACAAGGTGGGGTCAGCGGTCCGAATTCTTGATTTCCAGAATGTTCTGTCCTGTGCATCCTCCGGGGTGATCCACAGTGCCTGCATATCCCTTCGGACGCAATCCCCCCATCTCCCTCTTGGTCTCCCCCTTGGCCTTTTTCCTGGCACTCTCATGTCACCAACTGCTCTCACTTCGTTGTTTTCTTCCATTCTCTGCATGTGTCCATACCAGCGTAGTCTCATTTCTCCGAGTTTCTCTTGTATGCTAACCTCACCTAGCTCCTTTCTGATGTGCACAATCTTTACTTTGTCTCTCAATGTTACTCTTTTTATTCTTCTCAACATCCTCATCTCTGTTTTCTCGAGAATCTGTTCCTCCTTCTTTCTAACTGTGCAACATTCTGCCCCATACAGAAGTATTGGTCTAATGACAGTCATGTAGAGCTTGATCTTTAATTTCCTTGGCATTTTCTTGTCACTGATAACTACGGATAGGTCTCTCCACTTACCCCACGCTGCACTAACTCTTGCTCTTACTGCTTCCTCTGATCCTCATTCTTCACTGATGGTGACACCTAGATATTTGAATTTATTCACCTGTCTGAGGCTCGTGCCTTGACTGTCTTTGATGTTTTTACCTTTTGTTCCTCTCCTGCTGCTGACCATCACTTCCGTTTTCCCGATATTGACTTTTAGTCCCTTGCTCTCCATCCCAATCTGCCATCCAAGCCACTCCTCTGCATCCCCTCCTCTGTATCTGTTACTACTGCCAGATCGTCAGCAAACAGGAGTTCACTTGGTAACCCGCATCTGAACTCTTCGCTGATGACATCTAATACTACGATAAACAGGAATGGGCTTAGCCCTGATCCCTGGTGTAGGCCAACTTTGATGGGAAACTCATCAGTTCTGCCATGCGTGGTTCTCACTACTGTTGATGCTCCATGGTATGTTGCTTCTACTAGCCTCACTAGCTTCTCTGGGACCCCTCTCCTTCTCAGACACCAATACACCAGATCCCTGGACACTCTGTCATACCCATCTGCTTGTGGAGTTTTGGAGACTAGGCGACGGCACATGTAAGTCGTACTTAACCAGCCTTTCTTTGGCACATGGTGGATTTGTAACTTGTATTTTCAGACTGATTCACGCTACTACTACTGCTGCTGTTGCTGCTTCTGCTACTGCTGCTGCTGCTGCTGCTGCTGCTGCTGCTGCTGCTACTGCTACTGCTGCTACTGCCACTGCCACTAACACTAACACTACCACTACCACTACCACTAACACTACCACTACCACTACGACTACCACTTCCACGTCCACGTCCACGTCCACGTCCACGTCCACGACCACGTCCACTACCACCACCACCACCACCACCACCACCACCACCACCTCCACCACCACCACCACCACCACCACCACCACCACCACCACCACTACTACCACTACTACTTACACGCAATGTGCGGCCGTTACCACCCAGTTAGAGTGAATCAGTGTGCCGCCGCAAAAGTTGATATCGTAGACGGTGACGGACAACATCCAGGGCCACGAGTGCTCACGAGCCCCGGCGCCTCCCACGATGCGAGAGCCGGCGCGATGCCAAGCATTACCTACTAGTCGGGGTCGGATAGCAGGCTTACCGCAGGTCACCGCCACTGCAATGATGAGGCTATTAATATATATATATATATATATATATATATATATATATATATATATATGAATATATATATATATATATATATATATATATATATATATATATATATATATATATATATATATAATATTACAAATAATAATTATTATTATTAACAATAACAACAGTAATAATAATAGAAAATAACAATACTAAAATAATAAAAATAATAATAACAATAAGAAGAATCTGAAGAAGAATATTTTTACGGAGGCAACACTATATGTACTGTGAATCTCTAATCGTGTTGTAGTATCACATTTACATTGTAAATTACACAAGGTCAATTTATATTACCGCAAATCTACCTACTGATGCAGTCGATCGTACCCTAGGGGGTCGGTCATTAGGAGTGTTCAGTACACACAATGACCTCAATCAACTGGTTATATTATGTTTAAATGACGTACCCTTCGGCGCAATTTTCCAGTAGTATCGTATTCTGAATCCGGACCCAGTGTTTGAGCCGTCCGACTTGAATATGATGTGCACGCTTCTTGTGGCTGACGTGATGTATCTGCTGTTGGTGCCACAGATTGACGCCAGCACACTGGCGCTCACGTTATTGTAGGAGTTCGAAATATTGAGGACGTCTCCGGCGCAGTCGATGTCCACGCGATATATTTTCATTTTCACTACCTAAAATGAAATGGATTGATTGATGCTGGCATTACATTATGTCAACCAAATATCGTATAGTCCCAGTTAATATCCTACTCATTTGTTGCGAGCTATTGATTTATATGACAATTATATATGCAAATGTAACACTATAATATTTGCATTGTGTACGTTTTGTTTCCTTACATACACAATTATTCTGATGGCGCATGCGACATGTTGTAGCATGTTCATTTGGTATTTGTTTGGTTTCACGCCCCATGAGGACAACTTAATGCATATATGATATTATTACATGCACCCATCATATAATTTTAAGTTTTACTAGTTACAAATAGACACAATTTATGCATCTAATCTATACACTATATCACGTCCACGGCGTACGTGACGAATGTCTTTCTTAGGTCAATACAGTGAATTGAATACATGATTTGTTTAACTGTCATTTGATGTAAACAATACATTATATCACGTTCACACCGTACAGTGTCACTTTCCATTTATTCACGTTTTCATATATTATTTATAAACAAACAACAGTTAAACCAGCGTAATCTTAAAAGCGTCTGTCTTGTTTGCTATGTTACAATTCGTGTGAAGCATTGTTTAGCCAAAGAAAATATCACCACAGTAATACAATCCATAACTTTCATACAAGTCCGTGTATTCGCCACCTAGCATTACAACTCGTGCGATTTCGCAGCTTGTTCTCCTAATCTGAACGCAGAAAATGAACAAGTCACAGTTGGACAGGAAGTACCGGAAGTAACGACAAAATAATAACAGTAAATATTACTTCTTTTGGAGAAATACAAACCTTTCCTTCTGGAGCCTGTATGACCCACACACACTTTGAGTTTTTGGGGTAATCGTCACGGGAACTGTAACCTGGTGACTCGATTTTGATCTTCTTTCGGTCGAGTAGGATGCCGCAACTGCAGGCTGCAGCAAGATGCACAAGTCTTAACACAGGAGAGACCCATACAACGATCTCGTACACGCACAGCATACTGTTACAAAACAGTTCTTATTAACGAAGGATTGATAAGTATGGAACTTCAATCTTCCCCCATTTCCATGTGCAATTGTTTGTTTATGTTATTGTATATTGTTCTTGTTATTGTATTGTTCACTTGGAAATAAACTTA